>OX438913.1:15930757-15931800 GCA_949316265.1 Diarsia mendica | reverse complement strand
CTCCTGGACTAGTACGATATCCAAACTTAGCGATCTCGCTATCACTGGCAGTTCCGTTGTCGCAGCTGCCGACCCCTGCAGATTTAGCTGTCCCACCCTTAGAACCCGTACTCGCTCAGCCATACTGGGTCATGTTAATGGCCTGCTTCTCTGCGAAGATTCGGGCTGGGCAGTTTACCGCCGCCGTCCTGTGTGTGTTTGCCTCCGGTCGCTTGAAGCGCTTGCATGTGGCACAGCACTCCGTTGCCGACTGGCACTCGGCCGCTTTATGTCCCTGCTCACCACACCTGCCACACACCATGGCGCCCGCCCTGCAGTGCTTCTCAGGGTGTCCGTACTGCTGACACTTCGAGCAGCACGTGACCCGTACAAAGTCGCAAACCTCAACCGAGTCCCAGCCCACATAAACCCTGCCGAGACCCACCAGTTTGTCCCTAAGGGGTGCCGAGACCTCGAAAACCACCGTTGTCGTACGGCCCCCGAGCTTCCCCTTCTTGAACGCGAACCTGGCCTCGCGCTTTACTTTTTCAACTGGCCAGGCCGGGTCCTCCGCCAGGTTCACCCGGTGCAGATCTTCTACGACCTCCTCAGGGTTTGGATCCCCTGTGAGGTTGCGAAGGGCCACAAGTGGCCTCCGAGCCTTGGGATCTGCAGTCCTAAGCGTCGCCGGAGTCGCGGCCTTCAGCTTCTGGGCTGCCACAATTGACGCCGTCTGCACGACGACGCCCGCGTTGCCCACACGCCTCACACCCTGCACAAGGATGCCGCTTTGTCCTGGCTGTACCTTCTCCCGCAGCTCCTTGAGGGTATCCTCCGATGACTTAATGGCGTCACTGTTGGGGTAGACAAGTACGGCCGGCCCACGCTGCTCCACTGCTAACCTTGGCTTGCCATTCGGCAGCTTCAGGATGGCAGCGTAGTCTGCCTTCTTGCTGACCTCGACCTCCCGGGGGGCGGCCTGGGATACGGCAGCCCGGCTTTCCGCCACTGCAAGGCGCAGGGTGAGGTGCGTGATTACCGCCGCGATGCGCTCCGTGTGGAGC
>OX438913.1:15913257-15923257 GCA_949316265.1 Diarsia mendica | reverse complement strand
GGCCGCGACTCCGGCGACGCTTAGGACTGCAGATCCCAAGGCTCGGAGGCCACTTGTGGCCCTTCGCAACCTCACAGGGGATCCAAACCCTGAGGAGGTCGTAGAAGATCTGCACCGGGTGAACCTGGCGGAGGACCCGGCCTGGCCAGTTGAAAAAGTAAAGCGCGAGGCCAGGTTCGCGTTCAAGAAGGGGAAGCTCGGGGGCCGTACGACAACGGTGGTTTTCGAGGTCTCGGCACCCCTTAGGGACAAACTGGTGGGTCTCGGCAGGGTTTATGTGGGCTGGGACTCGGTTGAGGTTTGCGACTTTGTACGGGTCACGTGCTGCTCGAAGTGTCAGCAGTACGGACACCCTGAGAAGCACTGCAGGGCGGGCGCCATGGTGTGTGGCAGGTGTGGTGAGCAGGGACATAAAGCGGCCGAGTGCCAGTCGGCAACGGAGTGCTGTGCCACATGCAAGCGCTTCAAGCGACCGGAGGCAAACACACACAGGACGGCGGCGGTAAACTGCCCAGCCCGAATCTTCGCAGAGAAGCAGGCCATTAACATGACCCAGTATGGCTGAGCGAGTACGGGTTCTAAGGGTGGGACAGCTAAATCTGCAGGGGTCGGCAGCTGCGACAACGGAACTGCCAGTGATAGCGAGATCGCTAAGTTTGGATATCGTACTAGTCCAGGAGCAGTATCGCCAGACCTGGACCGTTCAGTACGGGTCCGACTCACTGGCAGGCATTCTGGTGCTGGACCCTGGGATTGCTGTCACATTCCTGGGGCACCTCAGTAACGACCACTGTGCGGTGGCGCATGTGAGCTGCCCTGACTCGGCGGGCGACCTGTATGTTGTGTCTGTCTACTGCCAGTACAGCCACGACATCGCAGTACATCTGCAGCACCTAACCTTAGTGTTAGAACAGCTAGCTGGGCGGCCTGTACTGGTGGGGATGGACAGCAACGCTCACTCGCCGCTGTGGCACTGCGAACGGAGACAGTATGTTGGTAGGGGCCCGGACACCGAATACAGGAAGGCCCAGATGGAGGGGTTGATTCTGGGGCGGGGCCTCAGCATCCACAATGTGGAGGGTCAACCGCCTACCTTCCATGGGCCAAATGGGCAGTCCAATGTGGACCTGACCCTCAGCAGTCGGGGGCTAGCGGTGTCACAGTGGTCGGTGCACGAGGGAGTCAGCCTGAGTGATCACCAACTAATCACCTTCGAGGTGGGTATTGGCACTGTACAGACAGGAGGTCTTACTGGGGAACGGGAGATTACCGCGGCGTCATTGCCGTTCCGTGATAAGGGTGTGGACTGGGAGCGGTTTCGTGGAGTGCTCCACAACAAGATGGGTAGGCTGAAGACCTGGAAGCCGGCACATGACATCTGCTCCCAGTACTCCAACATCCTGTCACACACCGCGGAGATTTGCCTGGGCAGGCGAGGGAAGAGGGACACCGGCGGGTATGAGTGGTGGACGGCCGAACTTGACAAGCTGCGGCACGCCGTTTACTGCGCCAGAAGAGTGTGGCAAAAGTCACGGAAGGCCAAGGATGGTGCAGAGGAAGAAAAGCTTGAGACCCTGCGCGCGGCCAGGACCAACTACAAGGCCGCTATGAAAGATGCAGAGGTTGCTTTCTTCCGGGGCATCGCGGAGACAGGGAACGACGACCCCTGGGGACTAGCGTACAGAGCCGCGTCGGGCAGAGTACGTCCCCCCGCGAATGTCATGCACGGGATCCGCCTGATGGAGGGGCACTCCACAACGGCAGTGGATACCGCCACGCACCTCCTCGCCACCTTATGCCCGGATGACGAGCCAAGCAGCGACACGGGGTATCACCGACAGGTCAGGGTGACAGCGGCTTTCGCCCCTACGGGACAGGACTCTGACCTACCCAGCCGGGAGGCGCTGGAACGTATAGTCAGGGATTTGCCGAAGACAGCTCCTGGTTTGGACGGGATTACTGCCCGGATCGTGAAGCACGCATGGAAGGTCAGCGAAGCGGAGATGCTGCTAATGTACTCTGCGTGCATTCGCGAGGGTGTGTTCCCAGGCATCTGGAAGACAGGCCGGTTAGTCGTTTTGCCTAAGGGCAATGATCGGCCGCTCTCGGACCCAAAGGCGTACAGACCGGTTACCCTTCTCCCGATTTTGGGAAAGATACTGGAACGCCTAATCGTCACATGCGCGCCCTGTTTGTACCGACATATCTCCGAGGACCAACATGGCTTCTCCAGGGGTAAGTCGACGGTCACGGCCCTCAACGCGGTCCTGGATCGAGTGACGGAATCCCCGGAGAAGTATGTACAGGTAGTATTGTTAGACATTTCCGGGGCCTTCGATAACGCCTGGTGGCCCATGATACTAACGAAGGCAAAGCAGAGCGGATGCCCTCCGAACATTTATAAAATTCTAGTTAGCTATTTCACGGAGAGGCGAGTGGGCCTGTTCATGGGTGACCAGGCGGTGTGGAAGCGGGCAACTATGGGCTGCCCCCAGGGGTCGGTACTGGGACCGCCGCTCTGGAATCTCCTGCTCGACGACATCCTACGGCTGCCTTGGCCTGAGGGGGTGAGGGCAGTAGCGTATGCCGATGATATTACGCTCGTGATCGAGGCGCCGAGTCGGGCGGCGATCGAGCGGAATGCTCGGTCGTCGCTGGAGGCGGTGTCCGCGTGGGGGAAGCGGAACCGTCTCGCGTTTTCAGCGACAAAGTCGCAAACTTTGACCCTTAAGGGAAAATTTAAACGTCCCCCCACTGTTCGCATGGACGGTGCCTCGATTGCGGGCGTCACGAGTGCAAGGTTGCTGGGCGTTGTAATCGATGAAGCGGGCTCCTACGTGCCGCATGCTAGTTTGGCCGGCCAAAGGGCTGTGAACGCCTTCGGGAAGATGTCGAGAGTATCGGCCTCTTCCTGGGGCATTAGGTACCGCGCCCTACGGGTCCTGTACTCAGGGACCTATGTGGCGATCGTGACATATGCTGCGGCCGTATGGTGGCGAAGTTACACAAGATATGCAGTGCGGAGTACGCTGCTCCGCACGCAACGCCCGGCGCTCATCCTCCTCACGAAGGCCTATAGGTCAGTCAGCACCGCAGCGTTGCCTGTGCTTGCGGGAGTGCTTCCGGCAGACTTGGAAGTCTGCCGTGCGGGACGAGTCGCGCAGGAGTGTTCAGGGTTGGTCAGCAGGGTGCGCAAAGTGGCGGTCAGGGAAGTGAGGGCGGAGGTTGTTGCCCTATGGCAGGAGCGATGGCAGTCGTCCAGTGATGGAAGGGAGCTGTCCTTGTTTTTCGGCGACGTGACAGACAGGATGTCCTACGGCTGGGTGGAGCCTGACTATATGGTGTCGCAGATTCTCACGGGGCATGGGAGTTTCCGGAGCAGGCTGCACAGGATGTCGCTTAGCGACACGCCTGAGTGTTTTTGTGGCCTGGCGGATGAGACTCGGGACCATGTCCTGTGGGACTGTGACCTATACGCGGATGCCAGGGGCGAAATGCTAGCGGACTGGAGTCGGGATAGGGTAGGACCGGTCTACCACCAGCAGCTAGTGGACAGTCCAGACGGGTTCCAAAGGCTGAAGCGGTTTGCCCACAGGTGGCATAGCCAGAGGAAGGAACTGGACTGTCCGAACAGCTAAACTGTGGGACCGAAATCTCCAGAGGTCAGCTCGGGCGCGGAGTACTGTGCTGTGTCGTTGATACCCCAATGGGGGTGTGGGGTAGAGAGATCGGCTTCAGAAATATGAAACCGTCGGGAACACGGTCCGTATGCCGAAAGGCGGGTAGGACCACGAGGACCGAGATTGGGAGGTGTCCCTATCTACTATCTAGCGAAACCACAGCCAAGGGAACGGGCTTGGGAGAATCAGCGGGGAAAGAAGACCCTGTTGAGCTTGACTCTAGTCTGGCATTGTAAGGAGACATGAGAGGTGTAGCATAAGTGGGAGATCGTTCGCGCGATCGTCGCTGAAAAACCACTACTTTCATTGTTTCATTACTTACTCGGTTGGGCGGAAGCGGTGCGCGGTCGATAATATCGGCGGGCGCACGGTGTTTCGTTCCAAGCGTGCAGAGTGGCGACGTGGCGGCAACGCTCGTCGCCGTACAACTCCCGCGTGATCCGGTTCGAGGACACTGCCAGGCGGGTAGTTTGACTGGGGCGGTACATCTGTCAAAGAATAACGCAGGTGTCCTAAGGCCAGCTCAGCGAGGACAGAAACCTCGCGTGGAGCAAAAGGGCAAAAGCTGGCTTGATCCAGATGTTCAGTACGCATAGGGACTGCGAAAGCACGGCCTATCGATCCTTTAGTATAAAGAGTTTTTAGCAAGAGGTGCCAGAAAAGTTACCACAGGGATAACTGGCTTGTGGCAGCCAAGCGTTCATAGCGACGTTGCTTTTTGATCCTTCGATGTCGGCTCTTCCTATCATTGCGAAGCAAAATTCGCCAAGCGTTGGATTGTTCACCCATCAAAAGGGAACGTGAGCTGGGTTTAGACCGTCGTGAGACAGGTTAGTTTTACCCTACTGATGGCTTGTCGTTGCGATAGTAATACTGCTCAGTACGAGAGGAACCGCAGTTTCGGACATTTGGTTCATGCACTCGGCCGAGCGGCCGGTGGTGCGAAGCTACCATCCGCGGGATTATGCCTGAACGCCTCTAAGGCCGAAGCCAGCCTAGCCGAATCCGGCAAGGATATGCTCACTGTGGAGCCCCGAGAGTCGGGAGGCTCTAAACAATGTGACTTTACTAGTCGCGCTTCACCTCGTGAGGTGCGACGTCGAAGCCCATTTGGATCGCGGAGATCGATGCTGTCCGTTTAACGCGTGCATCACGGCTCCGAAGGTCCGAATTTACCTCAGTTCGATGTCGGGGCTCGGAATAGTCTGTAGACGACTTCCGTTCCTGGCGGGGTGTTGTGCTCGGTAGAGCAGCGTCGTGCTGCGATCTGTTGAGACTCAGCCCTACGCCAGGTGATTCGTCCGAGGACGATGATTGATGTGTTTGTTATACGTGGTGTAACCAGCACGCTCGTTATGTCACCGTAGCGTCGCTTTTCGTCGCATTATAAACTATCTAGCTAGTAGTTTATCATGCATGTTGACGATAGCGGCGTTATAGTGATGTAACGGGTGATGTTGGTATTATTATAGTATTAACAGTTGTTAGTCTCGATTAATACACGAACGGGCACGCAGCGGAATGATTGCGATAATTCAACTTGGAAATTTTCTCTCGGTCCCCGGCCGCCGCTCGCGCGGCGCGAACAAACCTTACTATTTAATACACGAACGAGCACCACATTTAATACACGAACACCTGACAGAACAGCATACGCAAACACCATTAATTCAATAAATTGAGAAACCGTTTAAGAAACAACAGTATGCTGTATGCTGCGTTTGAAGTTGTCGTTCGTTGGCTGCTGAAACCACATTGGATGATTTTTTTATGTATGCCCGCCCCGCCTTCAACTGGCTCACTCTTTACTTAATTTACCTTATGAGGTACGCGAACGACCACCACGCACACACACACAATACACAGTACTAATAATAAAAATAATATGGCTGCTGCTAGTCTGACAACACCGCTCTGTCACTCACTCGTACATGCAACGCATATGTACTCCATGACGCGCCGGCCCGGTGCCCATGCCGCCCATAAAGTCATACTGCCGCGAGACGGTCGTGTTATAATTTTGTCTAACCAGACACTTCGAAATAATAATTATTACTATTTTCCTTTTCAGGTTTTACCACCACCAACCAAGGGGGCACCACACGTTTCCAGTCGACCGGCTCTATTATCTATATTACGAAGAAGAAGAAGAAGAAGAAGATAAACAAAATAACAAGCAACACCTTACCACCTTAACACCAACTCTCACTTTTCTTTATTGTGAGGTTTGCCAAATTTAATACACGTTTTTTTCACATTCACTTTGTTTCGTTTTCTTATAAAATATCAGCTGTAATAAATATAAATAATTTTCATATTTTTCAATGTTATGACACTTACGTCAGGCTGTCAAACTGTCAATACTTTTTCTTCTTTCTGTCATAGTTTCTTACTAGCTTAGTCTATGAAGGTTACATTTATAATAAAAAAATAATTAACACGCTCTCAGAATTCTACGAAAAGTATTTGGATTTAATATTACTGGCTGTTTTGAATAGGTACTGGCAAGTTGCATTTCTAAGACGCTAACTTTCTTCTCACGCGCACACACACACACACACACACATGACTTTTCTATTCAGATTTTACCAACACCAACCGGTCGGGGGAGGTGGGGGGGGGGGGGGGGAGGGGGGCAAATTTAATACACCCACCCACCCACACATATTACGAAATAACAAGCAAACACCTTCTTACCACCACCACCACAAAAAAAAGGGGGGGGGGGGGGGGGGGGGGGGGGGGGTTACATCCGCCCCCCCGCCCCCACGTACGCACACACACACACACACCGTACTAATAATAATATAACGATTTTTTCTTTTCACATTTTACCACCTTGGGCTGATTGGGCTTAGGGGGGGAGGGGCCGAAGGGGGGGGGGGGGGGGGGGCTGCGGCTCTATATTACGAAGATAAGATGAAGATAAACAAAATAACAAGCAACACCTTCTTACCACCCACCGCCACCACCAAAAAAAAAGGGGAGGGGGGGGGGGGGGGGATACGCACTCGCCCCCTCATCCCTCATTTACTGGGACATATAATATTTCAAGAGTCTCGAGGTACGGTCTCGTGCTGTGCCCGATGGCATCGTTCCTGCGCTCCGCATATATGTCAAGCGAGGCGACGTCACAGCAGTGTGCTGAGCGGCGCGCGCGCATGGCGCTTGTACGACGACGAAGCCGGAGTTTGCGAGCGAGAGGAGAGCAGCAAGAAGTGTATTGATATATTTTTATATTATATCAATAAAGTGAGATTGAAAAGAGCTGCTCTTCTCTAACTTGTCGACGACGTTTTTGTTGTGTATCGGCCATATTTGTGTATATTATATTATTTATGTATATTGCATGTAGTATGGTACACTTGCGTTTTCGATTTCGTCGTCTACGTTCGTGTTGTATTATGTGTGGTGTATTGTTGTATTATATACACAAGTGTGTGGATATATTTGAAAGTGTTTTATGAACTGTGTGGACCGACGGTACGTGTTTTTATGCCGTGTCGCTGTGAGCGGTCGTTGTATGAAATTATTCAAAAGGCGTGGCGCTACCGGCGCACAGACGCGTTCAGCGTGCGTCACGTCCGATGAGTATATGCTCCTATAATGGACATTTTTAATGTGAGGCGCTCTATAGATTCCGGGCGAAATCGTATATGATCTCTCAGCGAATGTGTTAACAAAATTTACACACGTGAACTCGTCTCGATACGAACGTTCCCAATGGGGGCTTTTACTGTTCATTATGATTAACTTCGTATATGGACGACCAACGCCCTTAATAAGCACGCGCAGCGCGTCTGTACGGGTTGAGATATACTCTTGCAGACATGCGCGCGTGCATTACACACACAATGTTTCGAGCTCGCCCGTTCAGCGTTTTGCGTCTATACGATCGCGAACGCACGGGAATGAGGATATCTGTGCGCGCGCGCCTCTAACCGGGGCGCGTGCGTTCGATCTCTCCTATATCGAAGCTCCCTGGTTGATCCTGCCAGTAGTTATATGCTTGTCTCAAAGATTAAGCCATGCATGTCTCAGTGCAAGCCGTATTAAGGCGATACCGCGAATGGCTCAATATATCAGTTTTGGTTCCTTAGATCTTACTCAGTTACTTGGATAACTGTGGTAATTCTAGAGCTAATACATGCAATCAGAACTCTGACCAGTGATGGGATGAGTGCTTTTATTAGATCAAAACCAATCGACGGAGGGCCTCGCGTCCGAAGTCGTTAATTTTGATGAATCTGGATAACTTTTGCCGATCGCATGGTCCAGTACCGGCGACGCATCTTTCAAATGTCTGCCTTATCAACTTTCGATGGTAGTTTCTGCGACTACCATGGTTGTCACGGGTAACGGGGAATCAGGGTTCGATTCCGGAGAGGGAGCCTGAGAAACGGCTACCACATCCAAGGAAGGCAGCAGGCGCGCAAATTACCCACTCCCGGCACGGGGAGGTAGTGACGAAAAATAACGATACGGGACTCTTACGAGGCCTCGTAATCGGAATGAGTACACTTTAAATATTTTAACGAGGAACAATTGGAGGGCAAGTCTGGTGCCAGCAGCCGCGGTAATTCCAGCTCCAATAGCGTATACTAAAATTGTTGCGGTTAAAAAGCTCGTAGTTGCATTTGTGCGCCGCGCTGTCGGTGCACCGCATCCGCGGTGATACTGACACGTCTGCGGAGCATATCGTCGGTGAGCCGTCGGTCAAACGTCGGTTCAATATCAAAATCCTATCGCGGTGCTCTTCAATGAGTGTCGAGGTGGGCCGACAATTTTACTTTGAACAAATTAGAGTGCTCAAAGCGGGCTCAAAATGCTGCTTGAATATTTCGTGCATGGAATAATAGAATATGATCTCGGTTCTATTTTGTTGGTTTTCAGAACTCCGAGGTAATGATTAATAGGGATAACTGGGGGCATTCGTATTGCGACGTTAGAGGTGAAATTCTTGGATCGTCGCAAGACGAACATCAGCGAAAGCATTTGCCAAAGGTGTTTTCATCAATCAAGAACGAAAGTTAGAGGTTCGAAGGCGATTAGATACCGCCCTAGTTCTAACCGTAAATATGTCATCTAGCGATCCGCCGACGTTACTACAATGGCTCGGCGGGCAGCTTCCGGGAAACCAAAGATTTTGGACTCCGGGGGGAGTATGGTTGCAAAGCTGAAACTTAAAGGAATTGACGGAAGGGCACCACCAGGAGTGGAGCCTGCGGCTTAATTTGACTCAACACGGGAAATCTCACCAGGCCCGGACACCGGAAGGATTGACAGATTAACAGCTCTTTCTTGATTCGGTGGGTGGTGGTGCATGGCCGTTCTTAGTTGGTGGAGCGATTTGTCTGGTTAATTCCGGTAACGAACGAGACTCTAGCCTGCTAAATAGGCGTCGTCATTTAGGTGTGCGTGGCCTCGTGTCACGCAACTCACTGGCGACGTATTAAAATTCTTCTTAGAGGGACCGGCGGCTTCGAGCCGCACGAGATTGAGCAATAACAGGTCTGTGATGCCCTTAGATGTCCTGGGCCGCACGCGCGCTACACTGAAGGAATCAGCATGTTCTCCCTGGCCTAGAGGCCCGGGCAACCCGCTGAAACTCCTTCGTGCTGGGGATTGGGGTTTGCAATTATCCCCCATAAACGAGGAATTCCTAGTAAGCGCGAGTCATAAGCTCGCGTTGATTACGTCCCTGCCCTTTGTACACACCGCCCGTCGCTACTACCGATTGAATGATTTAGTGAGGTCTTCGGACCGACACGCGGTGGCTTCACGGCCGTCGGCGTTGCTGGGAAGTTGACCAAACTTGATCATTTAGAGGAAGTAAAAGTCGTAACAAGGTTTCCGTAGGGGAACCTGCGGAAGGATCATTAACGTGGAACGCTAAGCGTGTACTTGAAAAATACACGACGCGCGTAAACATGATAAACAATCCTAAAACACAAACGATGCAAAACGCACTACGACGACGACGAACCGTACTTAAACGTAGGTACGGTGTGTCTGTTGAAATTGTCGTTTACATCGAAACATGACAGAGGAATTGACACGCGCGCATCGACGAACCTGGACATAGCGCCGGTTCGAAGCGAAGCTCGCGTCGTCCTCGCGTCGCGTCCTCACACGGTATGCAGACTGGCTTAAAAACCCGCACCACGAGTACCGTAGGACGCGTTCGTTAACACAATCGTCCCTCATACTGCGGTGGGATCAAATTTTTTATTTATTTCTGTAACCACAAACCTATTATATCCTTTCTGTAACAATTCTAGTATATGTCATGTGTATACATGTATCCATGTGGTAATACT
>OX438913.1:15903257-15908257 GCA_949316265.1 Diarsia mendica | reverse complement strand
AGCACCACATTTAATACACGAACACCTGACAGAACAGCATACGCAAACACCATTAATTCAATAAATTGAGAAACCGTTTAAGAAACAACAGTATGCTGTATGCTGCGTTTGAAGTTGTCGTTCGTTGGCTGCTGAAACCACATTGGATGATTTTTTTATGTATGCCCGCCCCGCCTTCAACTGGCTCACTCTTTACTTAATTTACCTTATGAGGTACGCGAACGACCACCACGCACACACACACAATACACAGTACTAATAATAAAAATAATATGGCTGCTGCTAGTCTGACAACACCGCTCTGTCACTCACTCGTACATGCAACGCATATGTACTCCATGACGCGCCGGCCCGGTGCCCATGCCGCCCATAAAGTCATACTGCCGCGAGACGGTCGTGTTATAATTTTGTCTAACCAGACACTTCGAAATAATAATTATTACTATTTTCCTTTTCAGGTTTTACCACCACCAACCAAGGGGGCACCACACGTTTCCAGTCGACCGGCTCTATTATCTATATTACGAAGAAGAAGAAGAAGAAGAAGATAAACAAAATAACAAGCAACACCTTACCACCTTAACACCAACTCTCACTTTTCTTTATTGTGAGGTTTGCCAAATTTAATACACGTTTTTTTCACATTCACTTTGTTTCGTTTTCTTATAAAATATCAGCTGTAATAAATATAAATAATTTTCATATTTTTCAATGTTATGACACTTACGTCAGGCTGTCAAACTGTCAATACTTTTTCTTCTTTCTGTCATAGTTTCTTACTAGCTTAGTCTATGAAGGTTACATTTATAATAAAAAAATAATTAACACGCTCTCAGAATTCTACGAAAAGTATTTGGATTTAATATTACTGGCTGTTTTGAATAGGTACTGGCAAGTTGCATTTCTAAGACGCTAACTTTCTTCTCACGCGCACACACACACACACACACACGACTTTTCTATTCAGATTTTACCAACACCAACCGGTGGGGGGAGGTGGGGGGGGGGGGGGGGGGGGGGGCAAATTTAATACACCCACCCACCCACACATATTACGAAATAACAAGCAAACACCTTCTTACCACCACCACCACAAAAAAAAAGGGGGGGGGGGGGGGGGGGTTACATCCGCCCCCCCGCCCCCACGTACGCACACACACACACACACCGTACTAATAATAATATAACGATTTTTTCTTTTCACATTTTACCACCTTGGGCTGATTGGGCTTAGGGGGGGAGGGGCCGAAGGGGGGGGGGGGGGGGGGGGGGCTGCGGCTCTATATTACGAAGATAAGATGAAGATAAACAAAATAACAAGCAACACCTTCTTACCACCCACCGCCACCACCAAAAAAAAAGGGGAGGGGGGGGGGGGGGGATACGCACTCGCCCCCTCATCCCTCATTTACTGGGACATATAATATTTCAAGAGTCTCGAGGTACGGTCTCGTGCTGTGCCCGATGGCATCGTTCCTGCGCTCCGCATATATGTCAAGCGAGGCGACGTCACAGCAGTGTGCTGAGCGGCGCGCGCGCATGGCGCTTGTACGACGACGAAGCCGGAGTTTGCGAGCGAGAGGAGAGCAGCAAGAAGTGTATTGATATATTTTTATATTATATCAATAAAGTGAGATTGAAAAGAGAGCTGCTCTTCTCTAACTTGTCGACGACGTTTTTGCTGTGTATCGGCCATATTTGTGTATATTATATTATTTATGTATATTGCATGTAGTATGGTACACTTGCGTTTTCGATTTCGTCGTCTACGTTCGTGTTGTATTATGTGTGGTGTATTGTTGTATTATATACACAAGTGTGTGGATATATTTGAAAGTGTTTTATGAACTGTGTGGACCGACGGTACGTGTTTTTATGCCGTGTCGCTGTGAGCGGTCGTTGTATGAAATTATTCGAAAGGCGTGGCGCTACCGGCGCACAGACGCGTTCAGCGTGCGTCACGTCCGATGAGTATATAATGCTCCTATAATGGACATTTTTAATGTGAGGCGCTCTATAGATTCCGGGCGAAATCGTATATGATCTCTCAGCGAATGTGTTAACAAAATTTACACACGTGAACTCGTCTCGATACGAACGTTCCCAATGGGGGCTTTTACTGTTCATTATGATTAACTTCGTATATGGACGACCAACGCCCTTAATAAGCACGCGCAGCGCGTCTGTACGGGTTGAGATATACTCTTGCAGACATGCGCGCGTGCATTACACACACAATGTTTCGAGCTCGCCCGTTCAGCGTTTTGCGTCTATACGATCGCGAACGCACGGGAATGAGGATATCTGTGCGCGCGCGCCTCTAACCGGGGCGCGTGCGTTCGATCTCTCCTATATCGAAGCTCCCTGGTTGATCCTGCCAGTAGTTATATGCTTGTCTCAAAGATTAAGCCATGCATGTCTCAGTGCAAGCCGTATTAAGGCGATACCGCGAATGGCTCAATATATCAGTTTTGGTTCCTTAGATCTTACTCAGTTACTTGGATAACTGTGGTAATTCTAGAGCTAATACATGCAATCAGAACTCTGACCAGTGATGGGATGAGTGCTTTTATTAGATCAAAACCAATCGACGGAGGGCCTCGCGTCCGAAGTCGTTAATTTTGATGAATCTGGATAACTTTTGCCGATCGCATGGTCCAGTACCGGCGACGCATCTTTCAAATGTCTGCCTTATCAACTTTCGATGGTAGTTTCTGCGACTACCATGGTTGTCACGGGTAACGGGGAATCAGGGTTCGATTCCGGAGAGGGAGCCTGAGAAACGGCTACCACATCCAAGGAAGGCAGCAGGCGCGCAAATTACCCACTCCCGGCACGGGGAGGTAGTGACGAAAAATAACGATACGGGACTCTTACGAGGCCTCGTAATCGGAATGAGTACACTTTAAATATTTTAACGAGGAACAATTGGAGGGCAAGTCTGGTGCCAGCAGCCGCGGTAATTCCAGCTCCAATAGCGTATACTAAAATTGTTGCGGTTAAAAAGCTCGTAGTTGCATTTGTGCGCCGCGCTGTCGGTGCACCGCATCCGCGGTGATACTGACACGTCTGCGGAGCATATCGTCGGTGAGCCGTCGGTCAAACGTCGGTTCAATATCAAAATCCTATCGCGGTGCTCTTCAATGAGTGTCGAGGTGGGCCGACAATTTTACTTTGAACAAATTAGAGTGCTCAAAGCGGGCTCAAAATGCTGCTTGAATATTTCGTGCATGGAATAATAGAATATGATCTCGGTTCTATTTTGTTGGTTTTCAGAACTCCGAGGTAATGATTAATAGGGATAACTGGGGGCATTCGTATTGCGACGTTAGAGGTGAAATTCTTGGATCGTCGCAAGACGAACATCAGCGAAAGCATTTGCCAAAGGTGTTTTCATCAATCAAGAACGAAAGTTAGAGGTTCGAAGGCGATTAGATACCGCCCTAGTTCTAACCGTAAATATGTCATCTAGCGATCCGCCGACGTTACTACAATGGCTCGGCGGGCAGCTTCCGGGAAACCAAAGATTTTGGACTCCGGGGGGAGTATGGTTGCAAAGCTGAAACTTAAAGGAATTGACGGAAGGGCACCACCAGGAGTGGAGCCTGCGGCTTAATTTGACTCAACACGGGAAATCTCACCAGGCCCGGACACCGGAAGGATTGACAGATTAACAGCTCTTTCTTGATTCGGTGGGTGGTGGTGCATGGCCGTTCTTAGTTGGTGGAGCGATTTGTCTGGTTAATTCCGGTAACGAACGAGACTCTAGCCTGCTAAATAGGCGTCGTCATTTAGGTGTGCGTGGCCTCGTGTCACGCAACTCACTGGCGACGTATTAAAATTCTTCTTAGAGGGACCGGCGGCTTCGAGCCGCACGAGATTGAGCAATAACAGGTCTGTGATGCCCTTAGATGTCCTGGGCCGCACGCGCGCTACACTGAAGGAATCAGCATGTTCTCCCTGGCCTAGAGGCCCGGGCAACCCGCTGAAACTCCTTCGTGCTGGGGATTGGGGTTTGCAATTATCCCCCATAAACGAGGAATTCCTAGTAAGCGCGAGTCATAAGCTCGCGTTGATTACGTCCCTGCCCTTTGTACACACCGCCCGTCGCTACTACCGATTGAATGATTTAGTGAGGTCTTCGGACCGACACGCGGTGGCTTCACGGCCGTCGGCGTTGCTGGGAAGTTGACCAAACTTGATCATTTAGAGGAAGTAAAAGTCGTAACAAGGTTTCCGTAGGGGAACCTGCGGAAGGATCATTAACGTGGAACGCTAAGCGTGTACTTGAAAAATACACGACGCGCGTAAACATGATAAACAATCCTAAAACACAAACGATGCAAAACGCACTACGACGACGACGAACCGTACTTAAACGTAGGTACGGTGTGTCTGTTGAAATTGTCGTTTACATCGAAACATGACAGAGGAATTGACACGCGCGCATCGACGAACCTGGACATAGCGCCGGTTCGAAGCGAAGCTCGCGTCGTCCTCGCGTCGCGTCCTCACACGGTATGCAGACTGGCTTAAAAACCCGCACCACGAGTACCGTAGGACGCGTTCGTTAACACAATCGTCCCTCATACTGCGGTGGGATCAAATTTTTTATTTATTTCTGTAACCACAAACCTATTATATCCTTTCTGTAACAATTCTAGTATATGTCATGTGTATACATGTATCCATGTGGTAATACTAAAACTATTACCCTGGACGGTGGATCACTTGGCTCGCGGGTCGATGAAGAACGCAGTTAACTGCGCGTCATAGTGTGAACTGCAGGACACATTTGAACATCGACATTTCGAACGCACATTGCGGTCCGTGGAGACACATCCAGGACCACTCCTGTCTGAGGGCCGGCTGTATAAAATACAAATGCCACATTGCGTGTTGTTTTATCTCACGCATTTGACGGTTCTGCGAGGAATGTTTGATGCGTGCGTATGCGCGCAGGGACGTTTCGCGTTGTCCGTTCAAATATAACGATATCA
>OX438913.1:15865757-15900757 GCA_949316265.1 Diarsia mendica | reverse complement strand
AGGTCCGGGAAGAGTTTTCTTTTCTGCCTGAGCGTTCGAGTTCCATGGAATCCTATAGAAGGGAGATATGGTTCGGAACGCGAAGAGCACCGCATTTGCGGCGGTGTCCGGATACTCTCTGCGGACCTTGAAAATTCAGGTGAGGGATGTACGTGGAGATGTCGCGCCGGTTCGTACCCATATCCGCAGCAGGTCTCCAAGGTGAAGAGCCTCTAGTCGATAGAATAATGTAGGTAAGGGAAGTCGGCAAATTGGATCCGTAACTTCGGAATAAGGATTGGCTCTGAGGACCGGGGCGTGTCGGGTTTGGACGGGAAGCGGATGCGGCCGGTGCCGGGCCTGGTCGATGCTCTAGCGTCTCTCGGGGCGCGAGGGCGGACTCCGGACCCGCGTTCCGGCCTTCCGCGGATCTTCCTAGCCGTAAGGCCGTGTCGGTTTCGTCTCGTGCGCGATCGGCGCGGTTCTGTACGACCGCCGTTCAACGGTCAGCTCAGAACTGGCACGGACAAGGGGAATCCGACTGTCTAATTAAAACAAAGCATTGCGATGGCCCTCGCGGGTGTTGACGCAATGTGATTTCTGCCCAGTGCTCTGAATGTCAACGTGAAGAAATTCAAGCAAGCGCGGGTAAACGGCGGGAGTAACTATGACTCCCCACCGCAGGTGAAGCGGAGATGGTTGACCGAAGAGGTGGAACTCTTAGCCCAGACGGAGGCACGTTTGGTAATAGCTGGAAGCAGTGTCGCTACTATAAACAGACAGCTTCTACGGGAGTTGCCCCAACTGGGGCGCTCCCTAGAAGGGATAAAGGGTTGCCGGAGAGGCGAGGCATACAAGTGTCGGGTACAAGCGTACTTGACCGATATGGCTGCCTCTCCGGTTTCCCAAGGGGAGGCATTGAGGAGCGTGCCTGGGACGGCCCCGTGCAGCGACACAGTGGAAAGCTTGATACCTGAACGACCTCTTGCGAGGGCGGAGCAAATCTCGGAGGAAAGGCCGGAGACCGTTAGCCTGCCAAGCCCGGACCAGTCGAATGTGCTAGACCACGCCCGAATTGTGGAGGACCTCGTTGAGGGGGCCAAAGCGAGGATGGCGCGGGGTACGACCGATGGGAAAAGGCGGGGGTTGCCTAGGCGTAAAGGCCAGTCACTTGAAACTCAATCTGCTGTCAGATTGTCGGCGCGAAGGCGGCGTAGAATGGAGTACGCGAGGGTGCAGGAGTTGTATAGGACCTGCAGATCCAGAGCAGCGGCGGAGGTGATTGACGGACAAACTCGAGGGGTCAGGCATAGCCTTTCGGAACTGGAAGCCTACTGGCGACCGGTGATGGAGGCTGTGTCTGACGCCCCGGGGCTCACACCAGAGGTTCTGAGCGCATTACAGCGGTCTGAACAGTATGGGGGCAGCCGTGATTACTCGCAGCTGTGGACGCCGTTCACCCCTGAGGAGGTGAAGGCGTGCCGAGTGGATAGCAAGTCCGGTCCGGGTCCTGAGGGTATTCTCCCAGGGGCTTGGAATACACTGGCTTCGGCAACTCAGGCGGAAATATTCAACGCGTGGATGATGGCTGGCGAAGTCCCTGAGAAGCTTCGCGGCTGCCGTACGGTGTTTGTACCCAAGACGGAGAGTCCTGCAGGTCCTGAGGAGTATCGGCCGATCTCGATCGCGTCGGTGCCACTTAGGCACATGCACTCTGTTTTGGCGAAGAGACTGGAGGCATGCTGCCCCCCCGATGCACGGCAGCGTGGATTTATCTGCGCGGACGGCACACTCGAGAATTCGGCTGTGCTGGACGCTGTGCTGGGGGACTGCGGGAAGAAGTTGCGGGAATGCCACATTGCAGTGCTGGATTTTGCCAAGGCGTTCGATACGGTGTCGCATGCGGCGCTGATCGATCTGCTGAGGAGACGAGGCCTGCCTGTGGGTTTCTGCGACTACGTTGCGAGGCTGTATGCCACTTCCGAGACTGTCTTGGTTGTGAATGGAGCCCGCAGCGGTCCTGCAAGAGTGGGTCAGGGAGTTCGCCAGGGAGACCCGTTGTCCCCAGTGTTGTTCAACATGGCCATGGATGCGATTTTAGCGGCCCTACCGAGGGAAGTCGGCTATAGGCTGGATGGCGAGAATGTCTCGGCTCTGGCTTATGCGGACGACCTAGTCCTGCTTGCAGGTTCAAAGGTGGGCATGCAATCCTCTATCGACCGTGTCTGGGCCACTGGTAAGATGATGGGACTTTTCATCAGCCATGCGAAGAGCGCCGTGCTTTCGATGGTGCCAGACGGAAAGCGTAAGAAGGCGCATTACCTGAGCGATCGTACCTTCAAGGTGGGATCGCGATGGCTAAGGCAAGTCTCATGCGTGGAACGCTGGCGGTATCTTGGCGTCGACTTTAAGGCGACTGGATGCGTGACGTTAGAGCATGATGTCAAGATGGCATTAGCCAATATCACCAAGGCTCCCCTTAAGCCGCAACAGCGGCTCGAAATTGTAAGGGTTCACCTCATCCCGAGGTTCCTGCATGGTTTCGTGTTGGGTAACATCTCGGATGATAGGTTAAGATTGCTCGACGTCCAGATCCGGAAAGCAGTGCGGTCATGGTTGCGTCTTCCACAGGATGTGCCTGTTGGTTATTTCCACGCAGCGACCACGGACGGCGGCTTAGCGATCCCATCGCTGAGAACTTGTGTGCCGGACCTCATACTAAAGAGGTTCGGTCGCTTGGACTCATCACGGTGGTCAGCGGCCAAAGCCGCCGCCAGATCTGAAAGGATCCGAAGGAAGCTGGCGTGGGCCGACAAGCAGTTCCGGAAATTCTCCAGAGAAAACCCTAAGTCGGGGGAACGGACGACCGCTATGTATTGGCGTGAAGATCTGCATGTTGCACACGTGGATGGCTTCGAGTTGAGGGAGTGTCCGCGTGTGCCTGCATCCACTAAATGGTTGCGGGAGCGCAGCATGCAGTATACGGGCCGGGACTTCGTGCAGTTCGTGCACACTCACATTAACGCGCTCCCGTCGCGTGTTCGCAATACACGGGGGCGTAGGACCGGTGTGGAGTCAGAGTTGAACTGCCGTGCAGGTTGCATGGTTAGGGAGACGACGGCACACACCATCCAACAGTGTCACAGAACGCACGGCGGCCGTATCGAACGCCATAATTTCATAGTGGACGTCGTCAGTTCCGCTATGTCTGGCAAAGGGTGGTCTGTGGAGAAGGAACCGCATATCAAGACCGTTTTGGGCCTCAGAAAGCCCGACATCATCGCCTCCAGGAATGGTGTGGGGGTGATAGTGGACGCACAGGTGGTCTCGGGTCAGCGGCCGCTGGATGAGCTCCATCGTGAGAAACGTAATAAATACGGGAATCACGTGGAGCTTGTCGAGAAGGTCGCCGATAGACTAGGACTACCTTGTAAAGAGAGCGTTCGCTCGACCTCCTGCACTTTGTCCTGGAGAGGTGTTTGGAGCCTCGCTTCTTATTTGGAGCTGAAGAGGCTAGTCGGGCTGGATGAGGAAGTGCTGGCCGGCATCCCGTCTTTTGTGTTGCGGGGATCCCACACAAACTGGACACGGTTCAACCGCCTAACAACTCGTCTCGAATGAGTCGGGGAGCGAGGGGTCGGATTCCTGTGTCGCGGGCCGCCGCCGGGCCCAGAGGTCGAAGCTCCCACCAATGGCTACTTATATTATATTTATGTACCAATATCTTCTTCCTCGCCCCAAGATCCCACCGGCGAAATTTCAAACGTTTGGTGACAGTAGAGGGACGTGGGAGTCCTGTCGCAACAGTCTATAATGATTATAATAAGTGATCACTAGAGACGAAGGCAAATGTTTGGGCTAAAATAGCCAAATGCCTCGTCATCTAATTAGTGACGCGCATGAATGGATTAACGAGATTCCCACTGTCCCTATCTACTTCTACTTCGCGCCCGACTTCGCTAGCGAACGGACGTGCGGTAGTGCTCTCTTGCGAATTTAAATATTTTATTTATTTGAATTAGCGGAGTGTGCGGAATTTACTGAATTTCAGCTGGTTTTTCAGTATTATTTAGTTATTTAATACACGAACTAGTTCGCTGTATTAATTGGTGTTTAGTTGTGTTGTTTGTGCCGTTTTATTTCCTCATAAAACACGTGGCTACCTGGAAAATAGTCTGTGGAGTGGAATCCAGGAGCACCCCACTGAAACTCAGTGGGGGTGAGGAACCCCCCATCCAGGTACCGTAAACTATTGTGTTGTTATAGTGTTATAGTGAAAGGGTGGATCTCTGGCAGTAATCCACGCCGGTTTTGAGGTTAGGGCACGTGGTGCTATTTTCTTGGCTACCTGCGGGAATAGTCTGTGGAGAGGGTTCCAGGATTACCCCACTGAAGTACAGTGGCGGTAGGAACTTCCCGGGTCAGGTACCGAGAATCCGTTGTATAGTAAAAGGGTGGTTGCTGGTAGTTTTAGGTTAGCACGTGGTGCTAATTTTTAGGTTAGAGCACGTGGTGCTAATTTATAGGTTGTAAACCGTTTAAAAACGTCGGGTGACATCTGTAAGGTGTGGGCTCTCAGTGTCATCCCTCGGTGGCATCTGCCACTGTCACTGTCATTGTCGCTCTCGGGTGACATCTGGCGAGTGACAGCTGTCACTGTCGTCGTCGGGTGGCGTTGTCACTGTCATCTGTCGTTGTCATTTTCGGGTGACATCAGATAGTGTCAGGGGAACTGTCATTCCGGGTGGTGTCAGTCGCTGTCATCTGTCAGTGTCGACCGGGGTGTCGGGGGCTGGGGCAGTGGTGTTGCCAATATTTAGGACAGAGATTGTGTTGGTAGTGTTTAGACGAGAAGTCGGGAACGTAAGGCGGGGTGGCTTGCCACTCCTATAATGGCGGACGAGGAGGCTGAGCGCCTCGAAAGAGCGCTCATCGAAAAGGAGATGGAGAGGAAGGCCGAGGAGCTGCGGATCCTGGCCGAAATGCGGCGAGATTTCACGCCACGCGCCGCGCTTGTGAGGAGCCCTCCACAGGGCTTCAGCACGCCGTCGACGGAGCTCTTCCGAGACGCGGACGCTTCTTTGCCGTCCCCTGCGCCCCAGGCTGGGAACAAGCGGCTCCTCAGCTCGCCTGAGGACGTGCAGGACGCTGTGAGGCGCAGGTTGGCGAACAAAAAGCCGCCGCGGCATGAAGTGCCGCTGATCGTGGGACCGCTGGCCAGGCCGTGCGTCACGCCGCCTCCTGCTCCTGAGGAGCCACAGACAAGGGAGGCGAGTGTGAGTGTGACGGAGGCGGCGACTGAAGCGACGGAAGCGGCTGAGAGGACTGGGGTGGCCGAGGGCCGCGAGCCGGTAACGGGAAAAGAACCAATGGAGAGTCCGATGGTGGCAACCACCAGCCTGCATGGGGTCGACCCACTAGCGGTGGCCCCCATCGAGTCTCTGGCGGGACTGGCGACGGCTTCGACAAAGGGGATCATGGAAGCCGTGAGGGCCAAGACTTCGCGGCTCAACAAGGATGAGGTCGCGGCCATTGGGCTCCACACGGAGCGCATCGCGGCGGTAATCACGCACCTCACCCTGCGCCTTGCAGTGGCGGAAAGCCGGGCTGCCGTATCCCAGGCCGCCCCCCGGGAGGTAGAGGTCAGCAAGAAGGCAGACTACGCTGCCATCCTGAAGCTGCCGAATGGCAAGCCAAGGTTAGCAGTGGAGCAGCGTGGGCCGGCCGTACTTGTCTACCCCAACAGTGACGCCATTAAGTCATCGGAGGATACCCTCAAGGAGCTGCGGGAGAAGGTACAGCCAGGACAAAGCGGCATCCTTGTGCAGGGTGTGAGGCGTGTGGGCAACGCGGGCGTCGTCGTGCAGACGGCGTCAATTGTGGCAGCCCAGAAGCTGAAGGCCGCGACTCCGGCGACGCTTAGGACTGCAGATCCCAAGGCTCGGAGGCCACTTGTGGCCCTTCGCAACCTCACAGGGGATCCAAACCCTGAGGAGGTCGTAGAAGATCTGCACCGGGTGAACCTGGCGGAGGACCCGGCCTGGCCAGTTGAAAAAGTAAAGCGCGAGGCCAGGTTCGCGTTCAAGAAGGGGAAGCTCGGGGGCCGTACGACAACGGTGGTTTTCGAGGTCTCGGCACCCCTTAGGGACAAACTGGTGGGTCTCGGCAGGGTTTATGTGGGCTGGGACTCGGTTGAGGTTTGCGACTTTGTACGGGTCACGTGCTGCTCGAAGTGTCAGCAGTACGGACACCCTGAGAAGCACTGCAGGGCGGGCGCCATGGTGTGTGGCAGGTGTGGTGAGCAGGGACATAAAGCGGCCGAGTGCCAGTCGGCAACGGAGTGCTGTGCCACATGCAAGCGCTTCAAGCGACCGGAGGCAAACACACACAGGACGGCGGCGGTAAACTGCCCAGCCCGAATCTTCGCAGAGAAGCAGGCCATTAACATGACCCAGTATGGCTGAGCGAGTACGGGTTCTAAGGGTGGGACAGCTAAATCTGCAGGGGTCGGCAGCTGCGACAACGGAACTGCCAGTGATAGCGAGATCGCTAAGTTTGGATCTCGTACTAGTCCAGGAGCAGTATCGCCAGACCTGGACCGTTCAGTACGGGTCCGACTCACTGGCAGGCATTCTGGTGCTGGACCCTGGGATTGCTGTCACATTCCTGGGGCACCTCAGTAACGACCACTGTGCGGTGGCGCATGTGAGCTGCCCTGACTCGGCGGGCGACCTGTATGTTGTGTCTGTCTACTGCCAGTACAGCCACGACATCGCAGTACATCTGCAGCACCTAACCTTAGTGTTAGAACAGCTAGCTGGGCGGCCTGTACTGGTGGGGATGGACAGCAACGCTCACTCGCCGCTGTGGCACTGCGAACGGAGACAGTATGTTGGTAGGGGCCCGGACACCGAATACAGGAAGGCCCAGATGGAGGGGTTGATTCTGGGGCGGGGCCTCAGCATCCACAATGTGGAGGGTCAACCGCCTACCTTCCATGGGCCAAATGGGCAGTCCAATGTGGACCTGACCCTCAGCAGTCGGGGGCTAGCGGTGTCACAGTGGTCGGTGCACGAGGGAGTCAGCCTGAGTGATCACCAACTAATCACCTTCGAGGTGGGTATTGGCACTGTACAGACAGGAGGTCTTACTGGGGAACGGGAGATTACCGCGGCGTCATTGCCGTTCCGTGATAAGGGTGTGGACTGGGAGCGGTTTCGTGGAGTGCTCCACAACAAGATGGGTAGGCTGAAGACCTGGAAGCCGGCACATGACATCTGCTCCCAGTACTCCAACATCCTGTCACACACCGCGGAGATTTGCCTGGGCAGGCGAGGGAAGAGGGACACCGGCGGGTATGAGTGGTGGACGGCCGAACTTGACAAGCTGCGGCACGCCGTTTACTGCGCCAGAAGAGTGTGGCAAAAGTCACGGAAGGCAAAGGATGGTGCAGAGGAAGAAAAGCTTGAGACCCTGCGCGCGGCCAGGACCAACTACAAGGCCGCTATGAAAGATGCAGAGGTTGCTTTCTTCCGGGGCATCGCGGAGACAGGGAACGACGACCCCTGGGGACTAGCGTACAGAGCCGCGTCGGGCAGAGTACGTCCCCCCGCGAATGTCATGCACGGGATCCGCCTGATGGAGGGGCACTCCACAACGGCAGTGGATACCGCCACGCACCTCCTCGCCACCTTATGCCCGGATGACGAGCCAAGCAGCGACACGGGGTATCACCGACAGGTCAGGGTGACAGCGGCTTTCGCCCCTACGGGACAGGACTCTGACCTACCCAGCCGGGAGGCGCTGGAACGTATAGTCAGGGATTTGCCGAAGACAGCTCCTGGTTTGGACGGGATTACTGCCCGGATCGTGAAGCACGCATGGAAGGTCAGCGAAGCGGAGATGCTGCTAATGTACTCTGCGTGCATTCGCGAGGGTGTGTTCCCAGGCATCTGGAAGACAGGCCGGTTAGTCGTTTTGCCTAAGGGCAATGATCGGCCGCTCTCGGACCCAAAGGCGTACAGACCGGTTACCCTTCTCCCGATTTTGGGAAAGATACTGGAACGCCTAATCGTCACATGCGCGCCCTGTTTGTACCGACATATCTCCGAGGACCAACATGGCTTCTCCAGGGGTAAGTCGACGGTCACGGCCCTCAACGCGGTCCTGGATCGAGTGACGGAATCCCCGGAGAAGTATGTACAGGTAGTATTGTTAGACATTTCCGGGGCCTTCGATAACGCCTGGTGGCCCATGATACTAACGAAGGCAAAGCAGAGCGGATGCCCTCCGAACATTTATAAAATTCTAGTTAGCTATTTCACGGAGAGGCGAGTGGGCCTGTTCATGGGTGACCAGGCGGTGTGGAAGCGGGCCACTATGGGCTGCCCCCAGGGGTCGGTACTGGGACCGCCGCTCTGGAATCTCCTGCTCGACGACATCCTACGGCTGCCTTGGCCTGAGGGGGTGAGGGCAGTAGCGTATGCCGATGATATTACGCTCGTGATCGAGGCGCCGAGTCGGGCGGCGATCGAGCGGAATGCTCGGTCGTCGCTGGAGGCGGTGTCCGCGTGGGGGAAGCGGAACCGTCTCGCGTTTTCAGCGACAAAGTCGCAAACTTTGACCCTTAAGGGAAAATTTAAACGTCCCCCCACTGTTCGCATGGACGGTGCCTCGATTGCGGGCGTCACGAGTGCAAGGTTGCTGGGCGTTGTAATCGATGAAGCGGGCTCCTACGTGCCGCATGCTAGTTTGGCCGGCCAAAGGGCTGTGAACGCCTTCGGGAAGATGTCGAGAGTATCGGCCTCTTCCTGGGGCATTAGGTACCGCGCCCTACGGGTCCTGTACTCAGGGACCTATGTGGCGATCGTGACATATGCTGCGGCCGTATGGTGGCGAAGTTACACAAGATATGCAGTGCGGAGTACGCTGCTCCGCACGCAACGCCCGGCGCTCATCCTCCTCACGAAGGCCTATAGGTCAGTCAGCACCGCAGCGTTGCCTGTGCTTGCGGGAGTGCTTCCGGCAGACTTGGAAGTCTGCCGTGCGGGACGAGTCGCGCAGGAGTGTTCAGGGTTGGTCAGCAGGGTGCGCAAAGTGGCGGTCAGGGAAGTGAGGGCGGAGGTTGTTGCCCTATGGCAGGAGCGATGGCAGTCGTCCAGTGATGGAAGGGAGCTGTCCTTGTTTTTCGGCGACGTGACAGACAGGATGTCCTACGGCTGGGTGGAGCCTGACTATATGGTGTCGCAGATTCTCACGGGGCATGGGAGTTTCCGGAGCAGGCTGCACAGGATGTCGCTTAGCGACACGCCTGAGTGTTTTTGTGGCCTGGCGGATGAGACTCGGGACCATGTCCTGTGGGACTGTGACCTATACGCGGATGCCAGGGGCGAAATGCTAGCGGACTGGAGTCGGGATAGGGTAGGACCGGTCTACCACCAGCAGCTAGTGGACAGTCCAGACGGGTTCCAAAGGCTGAAGCGGTTTGCCCACAGGTGGCATAGCCAGAGGAAGGAACTGGACTGTCCGAACAGCTAAACTGTGGGACCGAAATCTCCAGAGGTCAGCTCGGGCGCGGAGTACTGTGCTGTGTCGTTGATACCCCAATGGGGGTGTGGGGTAGAGAGATCGGCTTCAGAAATATGAAACCGTCGGGAACACGGTCCGTATGCCGAAAGGCGGGTAGGACCACGAGGACCGAGATTGGGAGGTGTCCCTATCTACTATCTAGCGAAACCACAGCCAAGGGAACGGGCTTGGGAGAATCAGCGGGGAAAGAAGACCCTGTTGAGCTTGACTCTAGTCTGGCATTGTAAGGAGACATGAGAGGTGTAGCATAAGTGGGAGATCGTTCGCGCGATCGTCGCTGAAAAACCACTACTTTCATTGTTTCATTACTTACTCGGTTGGGCGGAAGCGGTGCGCGGTCGATAATATCGGCGGGCGCACGGTGTTTCGTTCCAAGCGTGCAGAGTGGCGACGTGGCGGCAACGCTCGTCGCCGTACAACTCCCGCGTGATCCGGTTCGAGGACACTGCCAGGCGGGTAGTTTGACTGGGGCGGTACATCTGTCAAAGAATAACGCAGGTGTCCTAAGGCCAGCTCAGCGAGGACAGAAACCTCGCGTGGAGCAAAAGGGCAAAAGCTGGCTTGATCCAGATGTTCAGTACGCATAGGGACTGCGAAAGCACGGCCTATCGATCCTTTAGTATAAAGAGTTTTTAGCAAGAGGTGCCAGAAAAGTTACCACAGGGATAACTGGCTTGTGGCAGCCAAGCGTTCATAGCGACGTTGCTTTTTGATCCTTCGATGTCGGCTCTTCCTATCATTGCGAAGCAAAATTCGCCAAGCGTTGGATTGTTCACCCATCAAAAGGGAACGTGAGCTGGGTTTAGACCGTCGTGAGACAGGTTAGTTTTACCCTACTGATGGCTTGTCGTTGCGATAGTAATACTGCTCAGTACGAGAGGAACCGCAGTTTCGGACATTTGGTTCATGCACTCGGCCGAGCGGCCGGTGGTGCGAAGCTACCATCCGCGGGATTATGCCTGAACGCCTCTAAGGCCGAAGCCAGCCTAGCCGAATCCGGCAAGGATATGCTCACTGTGGAGCCCCGAGAGTCGGGAGGCTCTAAACAATGTGACTTTACTAGTCGCGCTTCACCTCGTGAGGTGCGACGTCGAAGCCCATTTGGATCGCGGAGATCGATGCTGTCCGTTTAACGCGTGCATCACGGCTCCGAAGGTCCGAATTTACCTCAGTTCGATGTCGGGGCTCGGAATAGTCTGTAGACGACTTCCGTTCCTGGCGGGGTGTTGTGCTCGGTAGAGCAGCGTCGTGCTGCGATCTGTTGAGACTCAGCCCTACGCCAGGTGATTCGTCCGAGGACGATGATTGATGTGTTTGTTATACGTGGTGTAACCAGCACGCTCGTTATGTCACCGTAGCGTCGCTTTTCGTCGCATTATAAACTATCTAGCTAGTAGTTTATCATGCATGTTGACGATAGCGGCGTTATAGTGATGTAACGGGTGATGTTGGTATTATTATAGTATTAACAGTTGTTAGTCTCGATTAATACACGAACGGGCACGCAGCGGAATGATTGCGATAATTCAACTTGGAAATTTTCTCTCGGTCCCCGGCCGCCGCTCGCGCGGCGCGAACAAACCTTACTATTTAATACACGAACGAGCACCACATTTAATACACGAACACCTGACAGAACAGCATACGCAAACACCATTAATTCAATAAATTGAGAAACCGTTTAAGAAACAACAGTATGCTGTATGCTGCGTTTGAAGTTGTCGTTCGTTGGCTGCTGAAACCACATTGGATGATTTTTTTATGTATGCCCGCCCCGCCTTCAACTGGCTCACTCTTTACTTAATTTACCTTATGAGGTACGCGAACGACCACCACGCACACACACACAATACACAGTACTAATAATAAAAATAATATGGCTGCTGCTAGTCTGACAACACCGCTCTGTCACTCAAATCAAATCAAATCAAAATGTTTATTTGCCAGAAATACATACTCACTCGTACATGCAACGCATATGTACTCCATGACGCGCCGGCCCGGTGCCCATGCCGCCCATAAAGTCATACTGCCGCGAGACGGTCGTGTTATAATTTTGTCTAACCAGACACTTCGAAATAATAATTATTACTATTTTCCTTTTCAGGTTTTACCACCACCAACCAAGGGGGCACCACACGTTTCCAGTCGACCGGCTCTATTATCTATATTACGAAGAAGAAGAAGAAGAAGAAGATAAACAAAATAACAAGCAACACCTTACCACCTTAACACCAACTCTCACTTTTCTTTATTGTGAGGTTTGCCAAATTTAATACACGTTTTTTTCACATTCACTTTGTTTCGTTTTCTTATAAAATATCAGCTGTAATAAATATAAATAATTTTCATATTTTTCAATGTTATGACACTTACGTCAGGCTGTCAAACTGTCAATACTTTTTCTTCTTTCTGTCATAGTTTCTTACTAGCTTAGTCTATGAAGGTTACATTTATAATAAAAAAATAATTAACACGCTCTCAGAATTCTACGAAAAGTATTTGGATTTAATATTACTGGCTGTTTTGAATAGGTACTGGCAAGTTGCATTTCTAAGACGCTAACTTTCTTCTCACGCGCACACACACACACACACACACGACTTTTCTATTCAGATTTTACCAACACCAACCGGTGGGGGGAGGTGGGGGGGGGGGGGGGGGGGCAAATTTAATACACCCACCCACCCACACATATTACGAAATAACAAGCAAACACCTTCTTACCACCACCACCACAAAAAAAAGGGGGGGGGGGGGGGGTTACATCCGCCCCCCCGCCCCCACGTACGCACACACACACACACACCGTACTAATAATAATATAACGATTTTTTCTTTTCACATTTTACCACCTTGGGCTGATTGGGCTTAGGGGGGGGCTGCGGCTCTATATTACGAAGATAAGATGAAGATAAACAAAATAACAAGCAACACCTTCTTACCACCCACCGCCACCACCAAAAAAAAAGGGGAGGGGGGGGGGGGGGGGGATACGCACTCGCCCCCTCATCCCTCATTTACTGGGACATATAATATTTCAAGAGTCTCGAGGTACGGTCTCGTGCTGTGCCCGATGGCATCGTTCCTGCGCTCCGCATATATGTCAAGCGAGGCGACGTCACAGCAGTGTGCTGAGCGGCGCGCATGGCGCTTGTACGACGACGAAGCCGGAGTTTGCGAGCGAGAGGAGAGCAGCAAGAAGTGTATTGATATATTTTTATATTATATCAATAAAGTGAGATTGAAAAGAGCTGCTCTTCTCTAACTTGTCGACGACGTTTTTGTTGTGTATCGGCCATATTTGTGTATATTATATTATTTATGTATATTGCATGTAGTATGGTACACTTGCGTTTTCGATTTCGTCGTCTACGTTCGTGTTGTATTATGTGTGGTGTATTGTTGTATTATATACACAAGTGTGTGGATATATTTGAAAGTGTTTTATGAACTGTGTGGACCGACGGTACGTGTTTTTATGCCGTGTCGCTGTGAGCGGTCGTTGTATGAAATTATTCGAAAGGCGTGGCGCTACCGGCGCACAGACGCGTTCAGCGTGCGTCACGTCCGATGAGTATATGCTCCTATAATGGACATTTTTAATGTGAGGCGCTCTATAGATTCCGGGCGAAATCGTATATGATCTCTCAGCGAATGTGTTAACAAAATTTACACACGTGAACTCGTCTCGATACGAACGTTCCCAATGGGGGCTTTTACTGTTCATTATGATTAACTTCGTATATGGACGACCAACGCCCTTAATAAGCACGCGCAGCGCGTCTGTACGGGTTGAGATATACTCTTGCAGACATGCGCGCGTGCATTACACACACAATGTTTCGAGCTCGCCCGTTCAGCGTTTTGCGTCTATACGATCGCGAACGCACGGGAATGAGGATATCTGTGCGCGCGCGCCTCTAACCGGGGCGCGTGCGTTCGATCTCTCCTATATCGAAGCTCCCTGGTTGATCCTGCCAGTAGTTATATGCTTGTCTCAAAGATTAAGCCATGCATGTCTCAGTGCAAGCCGTATTAAGGCGATACCGCGAATGGCTCAATATATCAGTTTTGGTTCCTTAGATCTTACTCAGTTACTTGGATAACTGTGGTAATTCTAGAGCTAATACATGCAATCAGAACTCTGACCAGTGATGGGATGAGTGCTTTTATTAGATCAAAACCAATCGACGGAGGGCCTCGCGTCCGAAGTCGTTAATTTTGATGAATCTGGATAACTTTTGCCGATCGCATGGTCCAGTACCGGCGACGCATCTTTCAAATGTCTGCCTTATCAACTTTCGATGGTAGTTTCTGCGACTACCATGGTTGTCACGGGTAACGGGGAATCAGGGTTCGATTCCGGAGAGGGAGCCTGAGAAACGGCTACCACATCCAAGGAAGGCAGCAGGCGCGCAAATTACCCACTCCCGGCACGGGGAGGTAGTGACGAAAAATAACGATACGGGACTCTTACGAGGCCTCGTAATCGGAATGAGTACACTTTAAATATTTTAACGAGGAACAATTGGAGGGCAAGTCTGGTGCCAGCAGCCGCGGTAATTCCAGCTCCAATAGCGTATACTAAAATTGTTGCGGTTAAAAAGCTCGTAGTTGCATTTGTGCGCCGCGCTGTCGGTGCACCGCATCCGCGGTGATACTGACACGTCTGCGGAGCATATCGTCGGTGAGCCGTCGGTCAAACGTCGGTTCAATATCAAAATCCTATCGCGGTGCTCTTCAATGAGTGTCGAGGTGGGCCGACAATTTTACTTTGAACAAATTAGAGTGCTCAAAGCGGGCTCAAAATGCTGCTTGAATATTTCGTGCATGGAATAATAGAATATGATCTCGGTTCTATTTTGTTGGTTTTCAGAACTCCGAGGTAATGATTAATAGGGATAACTGGGGGCATTCGTATTGCGACGTTAGAGGTGAAATTCTTGGATCGTCGCAAGACGAACATCAGCGAAAGCATTTGCCAAAGGTGTTTTCATCAATCAAGAACGAAAGTTAGAGGTTCGAAGGCGATTAGATACCGCCCTAGTTCTAACCGTAAATATGTCATCTAGCGATCCGCCGACGTTACTACAATGGCTCGGCGGGCAGCTTCCGGGAAACCAAAGATTTTGGACTCCGGGGGGAGTATGGTTGCAAAGCTGAAACTTAAAGGAATTGACGGAAGGGCACCACCAGGAGTGGAGCCTGCGGCTTAATTTGACTCAACACGGGAAATCTCACCAGGCCCGGACACCGGAAGGATTGACAGATTAACAGCTCTTTCTTGATTCGGTGGGTGGTGGTGCATGGCCGTTCTTAGTTGGTGGAGCGATTTGTCTGGTTAATTCCGGTAACGAACGAGACTCTAGCCTGCTAAATAGGCGTCGTCATTTAGGTGTGCGTGGCCTCGTGTCACGCAACTCACTGGCGACGTATTAAAATTCTTCTTAGAGGGACCGGCGGCTTCGAGCCGCACGAGATTGAGCAATAACAGGTCTGTGATGCCCTTAGATGTCCTGGGCCGCACGCGCGCTACACTGAAGGAATCAGCATGTTCTCCCTGGCCTAGAGGCCCGGGCAACCCGCTGAAACTCCTTCGTGCTGGGGATTGGGGTTTGCAATTATCCCCCATAAACGAGGAATTCCTAGTAAGCGCGAGTCATAAGCTCGCGTTGATTACGTCCCTGCCCTTTGTACACACCGCCCGTCGCTACTACCGATTGAATGATTTAGTGAGGTCTTCGGACCGACACGCGGTGGCTTCACGGCCGTCGGCGTTGCTGGGAAGTTGACCAAACTTGATCATTTAGAGGAAGTAAAAGTCGTAACAAGGTTTCCGTAGGGGAACCTGCGGAAGGATCATTAACGTGGAACGCTAAGCGTGTACTTGAAAAATACACGACGCGCGTAAACATGATAAACAATCCTAAAACACAAACGATGCAAAACGCACTACGACGACGACGAACCGTACTTAAACGTAGGTACGGTGTGTCTGTTGAAATTGTCGTTTACATCGAAACATGACAGAGGAATTGACACGCGCGCATCGACGAACCTGGACATAGCGCCGGTTCGAAGCGAAGCTCGCGTCGTCCTCGCGTCGCGTCCTCACACGGTATGCAGACTGGCTTAAAAACCCGCACCACGAGTACCGTAGGACGCGTTCGTTAACACAATCGTCCCTCATACTGCGGTGGGATCAAATTTTTTATTTATTTCTGTAACCACAAACCTATTATATCCTTTCTGTAACAATTCTAGTATATGTCATGTGTATACATGTATCCATGTGGTAATACTAAAACTATTACCCTGGACGGTGGATCACTTGGCTCGCGGGTCGATGAAGAACGCAGTTAACTGCGCGTCATAGTGTGAACTGCAGGACACATTTGAACATCGACATTTCGAACGCACATTGCGGTCCGTGGAGACACATCCAGGACCACTCCTGTCTGAGGGCCGGCTGTATAAAATACAAATGCCACATTGCGTGTTGTTTTATCTCACGCATTTGACGGTTCTGCGAGGAATGTTTGATGCGTGCGTATGCGCGCAGGGACGTTTCGCGTTGTCCGTTCAAATATAACGATATCATACACGATTGTATGAAAGACATTTGTCGAACGACTCGTGTCGCGCTCGATGAGTTACGTGAAGTATACACATTGCGCGTGTACGCGTGCGGACGTACAAAAGGAACGCGGCGGACGTGTGAAAACACGCGCGCTCGCGACTCTTCGGTCGGTGATAACATTACCAGTGTACCAGTGAGGGTTGCGATGCGTCTTGTCGCTGCGTTTCTAGTCCGCTACGCGTGCACAACGCGCGATTGTAGTGTGTTTCGTTAAACGTTCACTCGTCGCCAAAGGGCGCGCGCGACGTCGATCGGCTATAATACGATGCCTTTTGTATGAACATGCTACAAAGTAGGCGGACTCGACGTCCGAAGAGCGCATCGACGCCGTCGTCGTTCTCGTTAACTCGAGTTCGGTTGCGTCGTCGTAACGCTGACGGATATCGCGTCTGCCTCATTTTTTTATCGTTGGCCTCAGATCAGGGAGGATCACCCGCCGAATTTAAGCATATTAGTAAGCGGAGGAAAAGAAACTAACCAGGATTTCCTTAGTAGCGGCGAGCGAACAGGAATGAAGCCCAGCACTGAATCCCGCCGTCGTTCAGGCGGCGGGAGATGTGGTGTTCGGGAGGTTCCGCTTTCTCGTCGCGATCACTCCTGTCCAAGTTCGTCTTGAACGGGGCCGTTTTCCCGTAGAGGGTGCCAGGCCCGTAGCGACGGAGGATCGCGGCGAGAGGGACTCTCCTTAGAGTCGGGTTGCTTGAGAGTGCAGCCCTAAGTGGGTGGTAAACTCCATCTAAGGCTAAATATTACCGCGAGACCGATAGCGAACAAGTACCGAGGGAAAGTTGAAAAGAACTTTGAAGAGAGAGTTCAAGAGTACGTGAAACCGTTCAGGGGTAAACCTGCGAAACTCGAATGAACGAACGGAGAGATTCATCGTCATTCCGCGGCGTACGGACGCGCGCCTCGATGCCGTCGACCTCGGTCGGTAGGCACGGGTCGCGTCCGTCGACGTCCGCGGACGGCGTGCACTTCTCTCTTAGTAAATACATCGCGACCCGTTCGATGTCGGTCTAAGCGCCGTACGGGAGCCCCGTTGCCCCTTCACGGGGGTAGTGGGACCGCGACGGTGGCCGACCGGCCGTCGGACGGTAGTTTTGACGAATCGCGCACGCGTTTAGGCGCGTCCGGCCCGACGCAAGTCAACGTCGTATCCTGTGTCTACGCCTCAGTGCGGACGCAGGTGCGGCGCGTCTGCAGTCGCCGCCGTGTTGTCTCGGACTGTGCGCGTCTCTGTCTGCGATGATTCAGTTTCGGGCACTCGCAGGACCCGTCTTGAAACACGGACCAAGGAGTCTAGCATGTATGCGAGTCATTGAGATAATTAAACTGAAAGGCGCAACGAAAGTGAAGGCGCGCGCTAGCCGCGCGCTCAGGGAGGATGGAACGTCGATCTAGGTCGACCTCTCGCACTCCCGAGGCGTCTCGTTTCCAATCCGTGAATGCAGGCGCGCTCTGAGCATAAATGCTGGGACCCGAAAGATGGTGAACTATGCCTGGTCAGGTCGAAGTCAGGGGAAACCCTGATGGAGGACCGTAGCGATTCTGACGTGCAAATCGATCGTCGGAACTGGGTATAGGGGCGAAAGACTAATCGAACCATCTAGTAGCTGGTTCCGTCCGAAGTTTCCCTCAGGATAGCTGGCGTCGATTTGAACAGTCTCATCCGGTAAAGCGAATGATTAGAGGCATTGGGGCCGAAACGACCTCAACCTATTCTCAAACTTTAAATGGGTGAGTACTCCGGCTTACTCGAACGATGAAGCCGGAGATCTGATGACGGTGCCAAGTGGGCCAATTTTGGTAAGCAGAACTGGCGCTGTGGGATGAACCAAACGTAGTGTTAAGGCGCCTAAAAAACGCTCATGGGACACCATGAAAGGCGTTGGTCGCTCATGACAGCAGGACGGTGGCCATGGAAGTCGGAATCCGCTAAGGAGTGTGCAACGACTCACCTGCCGAAGCAACCAGCCCTGAAAATGGATGGCGCTGAAGCGTTTTGCCTATACACTACCGTTACGGGCATGTGCGACGTTCTTTGTGACGTCATTAAGCCGTAACGAGTAGGACGTGCGCGGCGGAGAGCGCAGAAGGGTCTGGGCGTGAGCCCGCTTGGAGCCTCCGTCGGTGCAGATCTTGGTGGTAGTAGCAAATACTCCAGCGAGGCCCTGGAGGACTGACGTGGAGAAGGGTTTCGCGTGAACAGTAGTTGCTCGCGAGTCAGTCGATCCTAAGCTCAAGGAGAAATCTTATGTCGATGTGGCGTGTTTTTTTTCAAACAGATGTATCATCTTAAAAACGTGGTATGTTTTATGATAAATAACGCCCTTTGAGCGAAAGGGAATCCGGTTCCTATTCCGGAACCCGGCAGCGGAACCGTTTCAATAATCGTTCCCTCGTTTTTACAGCGAGTGTTCGACGGGGTAACCCAAAGTGGCCTGAAGACGCCGCCGAGAGGTCCGGGAAGAGTTTTCTTTTCTGCCTGAGCGTTCGAGTTCCATGGAATCCTATAGAAGGGAGATATGGTTCGGAACGCGAAGAGCACCGCATTTGCGGCGGTGTCCGGATACTCTCTGCGGACCTTGAAAATTCAGGTGAGGGATGTACGTGGAGATGTCGCGCCGGTTCGTACCCATATCCGCAGCAGGTCTCCAAGGTGAAGAGCCTCTAGTCGATAGAATAATGTAGGTAAGGGAAGTCGGCAAATTGGATCCGTAACTTCGGAATAAGGATTGGCTCTGAGGACCGGGGCGTGTCGGGTTTGGACGGGAAGCGGATGCGGCCGGTGCCGGGCCTGGTCGATGCTCTAGCGTCTCTCGGGGCGCGAGGGCGGACTCCGGACCCGCGTTCCGGCCTTCCGCGGATCTTCCTAGCCGTAAGGCCGTGTCGGTTTCGTCTCGTGCGCGATCGGCGCGGTTCTGTACGACCGCCGTTCAACGGTCAGCTCAGAACTGGCACGGACAAGGGGAATCCGACTGTCTAATTAAAACAAAGCATTGCGATGGCCCTCGCGGGTGTTGACGCAATGTGATTTCTGCCCAGTGCTCTGAATGTCAACGTGAAGAAATTCAAGCAAGCGCGGGTAAACGGCGGGAGTAACTATGACTCCCCACCGCAGGTGAAGCGGAGATGGTTGACCGAAGAGGTGGAACTCTTAGCCCAGACGGAGGCACGTTTGGTAATAGCTGGAAGCAGTGTCGCTACTATAAACAGACAGCTTCTACGGGAGTTGCCCCAACTGGGGCGCTCCCTAGAAGGGATAAAGGGTTGCCGGAGAGGCGAGGCATACAAGTGTCGGGTACAAGCGTACTTGACCGATATGGCTGCCTCTCCGGTTTCCCAAGGGGAGGCATTGAGGAGCGTGCCTGGGACGGCCCCGTGCAGCGACACAGTGGAAAGCTTGATACCTGAACGACCTCTTGCGAGGGCGGAGCAAATCTCGGAGGAAAGGCCGGAGACCGTTAGCCTGCCAAGCCCGGACCAGTCGAATGTGCTAGACCACGCCCGAATTGTGGAGGACCTCGTTGAGGGGGCCAAAGCGAGGATGGCGCGGGGTACGACCGATGGGAAAAGGCGGGGGTTGCCTAGGCGTAAAGGCCAGTCACTTGAAACTCAATCTGCTGTCAGATTGTCGGCGCGAAGGCGGCGTAGAATGGAGTACGCGAGGGTGCAGGAGTTGTATAGGACCTGCAGATCCAGAGCAGCGGCGGAGGTGATTGACGGACAAACTCGAGGGGTCAGGCATAGCCTTTCGGAACTGGAAGCCTACTGGCGACCGGTGATGGAGGCTGTGTCTGACGCCCCGGGGCTCACACCAGAGGTTCTGAGCGCATTACAGCGGTCTGAACAGTATGGGGGCAGCCGTGATTACTCGCAGCTGTGGACGCCGTTCACCCCTGAGGAGGTGAAGGCGTGCCGAGTGGATAGCAAGTCCGGTCCGGGTCCTGAGGGTATTCTCCCAGGGGCTTGGAATACACTGGCTTCGGCAACTCAGGCGGAAATATTCAACGCGTGGATGATGGCTGGCGAAGTCCCTGAGAAGCTTCGCGGCTGCCGTACGGTGTTTGTACCCAAGACGGAGAGTCCTGCAGGTCCTGAGGAGTATCGGCCGATCTCGATCGCGTCGGTGCCACTTAGGCACATGCACTCTGTTTTGGCGAAGAGACTGGAGGCATGCTGCCCCCCCGATGCACGGCAGCGTGGATTTATCTGCGCGGACGGCACACTCGAGAATTCGGCTGTGCTGGACGCTGTGCTGGGGGACTGCGGGAAGAAGTTGCGGGAATGCCACATTGCAGTGCTGGATTTTGCCAAGGCGTTCGATACGGTGTCGCATGCGGCGCTGATCGATCTGCTGAGGAGACGAGGCCTGCCTGTGGGTTTCTGCGACTACGTTGCGAGGCTGTATGCCACTTCCGAGACTGTCTTGGTTGTGAATGGAGCCCGCAGCGGTCCTGCAAGAGTGGGTCAGGGAGTTCGCCAGGGAGACCCGTTGTCCCCAGTGTTGTTCAACATGGCCATGGATGCGATTTTAGCGGCCCTACCGAGGGAAGTCGGCTATAGGCTGGATGGCGAGAATGTCTCGGCTCTGGCTTATGCGGACGACCTAGTCCTGCTTGCAGGTTCAAAGGTGGGCATGCAATCCTCTATCGACCGTGTCTGGGCCACTGGTAAGATGATGGGACTTTTCATCAGCCATGCGAAGAGCGCCGTGCTTTCGATGGTGCCAGACGGAAAGCGTAAGAAGGCGCATTACCTGAGCGATCGTACCTTCAAGGTGGGATCGCGATGGCTAAGGCAAGTCTCATGCGTGGAACGCTGGCGGTATCTTGGCGTCGACTTTAAGGCGACTGGATGCGTGACGTTAGAGCATGATGTCAAGATGGCATTAGCCAATATCACCAAGGCTCCCCTTAAGCCGCAACAGCGGCTCGAAATTGTAAGGGTTCACCTCATCCCGAGGTTCCTGCATGGTTTCGTGTTGGGTAACATCTCGGATGATAGGTTAAGATTGCTCGACGTCCAGATCCGGAAAGCAGTGCGGTCATGGTTGCGTCTTCCACAGGATGTGCCTGTTGGTTATTTCCACGCAGCGACCACGGACGGCGGCTTAGCGATCCCATCGCTGAGAACTTGTGTGCCGGACCTCATACTAAAGAGGTTCGGTCGCTTGGACTCATCACGGTGGTCAGCGGCCAAAGCCGCCGCCAGATCTGAAAGGATCCGAAGGAAGCTGGCGTGGGCCGACAAGCAGTTCCGGAAATTCTCCAGAGAAAACCCTAAGTCGGGGGAACGGACGACCGCTATGTATTGGCGTGAAGATCTGCATGTTGCACACGTGGATGGCTTCGAGTTGAGGGAGTGTCCGCGTGTGCCTGCATCCACTAAATGGTTGCGGGAGCGCAGCATGCAGTATACGGGCCGGGACTTCGTGCAGTTCGTGCACACTCACATTAACGCGCTCCCGTCGCGTGTTCGCAATACACGGGGGCGTAGGACCGGTGTGGAGTCAGAGTTGAACTGCCGTGCAGGTTGCATGGTTAGGGAGACGACGGCACACACCATCCAACAGTGTCACAGAACGCACGGCGGCCGTATCGAACGCCATAATTTCATAGTGGACGTCGTCAGTTCCGCTATGTCTGGCAAAGGGTGGTCTGTGGAGAAGGAACCGCATATCAAGACCGTTTTGGGCCTCAGAAAGCCCGACATCATCGCCTCCAGGAATGGTGTGGGGGTGATAGTGGACGCACAGGTGGTCTCGGGTCAGCGGCCGCTGGATGAGCTCCATCGTGAGAAACGTAATAAATACGGGAATCACGTGGAGCTTGTCGAGAAGGTCGCCGATAGACTAGGACTACCTTGTAAAGAGAGCGTTCGCTCGACCTCCTGCACTTTGTCCTGGAGAGGTGTTTGGAGCCTCGCTTCTTATTTGGAGCTGAAGAGGCTAGTCGGGCTGGATGAGGAAGTGCTGGCCGGCATCCCGTCTTTTGTGTTGCGGGGATCCCACACAAACTGGACACGGTTCAACCGCCTAACAACTCGTCTCGAATGAGTCGGGGAGCGAGGGGTCGGATTCCTGTGTCGCGGGCCGCCGCCGGGCCCAGAGGTCGAAGCTCCCACCAATGGCTACTTATATTATATTTATGTACCAATATCTTCTTCCTCGCCCCAAGATCCCACCGGCGAAATTTCAAACGTTTGGTGACAGTAGAGGGACGTGGGAGTCCTGTCGCAACAGTCTATAATGATTATAATAAGTGATCACTAGAGACGAAGGCAAATGTTTGGGCTAAAATAGCCAAATGCCTCGTCATCTAATTAGTGACGCGCATGAATGGATTAACGAGATTCCCACTGTCCCTATCTACTTCTACTTCGCGCCCGACTTCGCTAGCGAACGGACGTGCGGTAGTGCTCTCTTGCGAATTTAAATATTTTATTTATTTGAATTAGCGGAGTGTGCGGAATTTACTGAATTTCAGCTGGTTTTTCAGTATTATTTAGTTATTTAATACACGAACTAGTTCGCTGTATTAATTGGTGTTTAGTTGTGTTGTTTGTGCCGTTTTATTTCCTCATAAAACACGTGGCTACCTGGAAAATAGTCTGTGGAGTGGAATCCAGGAGCACCCCACTGAAACTCAGTGGGGGTGAGGAACCCCCCATCCAGGTACCGTAAACTATTGTGTTGTTATAGTGTTATAGTGAAAGGGTGGATCTCTGGCAGTAATCCACGCCGGTTTTGAGGTTAGGGCACGTGGTGCTATTTTCTTGGCTACCTGCGGGAATAGTCTGTGGAGAGGGTTCCAGGATTACCCCACTGAAGTACAGTGGCGGTAGGAACTTCCCGGGTCAGGTACCGAGAATCCGTTGTATAGTAAAAGGGTGGTTGCTGGTAGTTTTAGGTTAGCACGTGGTGCTAATTTTTAGGTTAGAGCACGTGGTGCTAATTTATAGGTTGTAAACCGTTTAAAAACGTCGGGTGACATCTGTAAGGTGTGGGCTCTCAGTGTCATCCCTCGGTGGCATCTGCCACTGTCACTGTCATTGTCGCTCTCGGGTGACATCTGGCGAGTGACAGCTGTCACTGTCGTCGTCGGGTGGCGTTGTCACTGTCATCTGTCGTTGTCATTTTCGGGTGACATCAGATAGTGTCAGGGGAACTGTCATTCCGGGTGGTGTCAGTCGCTGTCATCTGTCAGTGTCGACCGGGGTGTCGGGGGCTGGGGCAGTGGTGTTGCCAATATTTAGGACAGAGATTGTGTTGGTAGTGTTTAGACGAGAAGTCGGGAACGTAAGGCGGGGTGGCTTGCCACTCCTATAATGGCGGACGAGGAGGCTGAGCGCCTCGAAAGAGCGCTCATCGAAAAGGAGATGGAGAGGAAGGCCGAGGAGCTGCGGATCCTGGCCGAAATGCGGCGAGATTTCACGCCACGCGCCGCGCTTGTGAGGAGCCCTCCACAGGGCTTCAGCACGCCGTCGACGGAGCTCTTCCGAGACGCGGACGCTTCTTTGCCGTCCCCTGCGCCCCAGGCTGGGAACAAGCGGCTCCTCAGCTCGCCTGAGGACGTGCAGGACGCTGTGAGGCGCAGGTTGGCGAACAAAAAGCCGCCGCGGCATGAAGTGCCGCTGATCGTGGGACCGCTGGCCAGGCCGTGCGTCACGCCGCCTCCTGCTCCTGAGGAGCCACAGACAAGGGAGGCGAGTGTGAGTGTGACGGAGGCGGCGACTGAAGCGACGGAAGCGGCTGAGAGGACTGGGGTGGCCGAGGGCCGCGAGCCGGTAACGGGAAAAGAACCAATGGAGAGTCCGATGGTGGCAACCACCAGCCTGCATGGGGTCGACCCACTAGCGGTGGCCCCCATCGAGTCTCTGGCGGGACTGGCGACGGCTTCGACAAAGGGGATCATGGAAGCCGTGAGGGCCAAGACTTCGCGGCTCAACAAGGATGAGGTCGCGGCCATTGGGCTCCACACGGAGCGCATCGCGGCGGTAATCACGCACCTCACCCTGCGCCTTGCAGTGGCGGAAAGCCGGGCTGCCGTATCCCAGGCCGCCCCCCGGGAGGTAGAGGTCAGCAAGAAGGCAGACTACGCTGCCATCCTGAAGCTGCCGAATGGCAAGCCAAGGTTAGCAGTGGAGCAGCGTGGGCCGGCCGTACTTGTCTACCCCAACAGTGACGCCATTAAGTCATCGGAGGATACCCTCAAGGAGCTGCGGGAGAAGGTACAGCCAGGACAAAGCGGCATCCTTGTGCAGGGTGTGAGGCGTGTGGGCAACGCGGGCGTCGTCGTGCAGACGGCGTCAATTGTGGCAGCCCAGAAGCTGAAGGCCGCGACTCCGGCGACGCTTAGGACTGCAGATCCCAAGGCTCGGAGGCCACTTGTGGCCCTTCGCAACCTCACAGGGGATCCAAACCCTGAGGAGGTCGTAGAAGATCTGCACCGGGTGAACCTGGCGGAGGACCCGGCCTGGCCAGTTGAAAAAGTAAAGCGCGAGGCCAGGTTCGCGTTCAAGAAGGGGAAGCTCGGGGGCCGTACGACAACGGTGGTTTTCGAGGTCTCGGCACCCCTTAGGGACAAACTGGTGGGTCTCGGCAGGGTTTATGTGGGCTGGGACTCGGTTGAGGTTTGCGACTTTGTACGGGTCACGTGCTGCTCGAAGTGTCAGCAGTACGGACACCCTGAGAAGCACTGCAGGGCGGGCGCCATGGTGTGTGGCAGGTGTGGTGAGCAGGGACATAAAGCGGCCGAGTGCCAGTCGGCAACGGAGTGCTGTGCCACATGCAAGCGCTTCAAGCGACCGGAGGCAAACACACACAGGACGGCGGCGGTAAACTGCCCAGCCCGAATCTTCGCAGAGAAGCAGGCCATTAACATGACCCAGTATGGCTGAGCGAGTACGGGTTCTAAGGGTGGGACAGCTAAATCTGCAGGGGTCGGCAGCTGCGACAACGGAACTGCCAGTGATAGCGAGATCGCTAAGTTTGGATCTCGTACTAGTCCAGGAGCAGTATCGCCAGACCTGGACCGTTCAGTACGGGTCCGACTCACTGGCAGGCATTCTGGTGCTGGACCCTGGGATTGCTGTCACATTCCTGGGGCACCTCAGTAACGACCACTGTGCGGTGGCGCATGTGAGCTGCCCTGACTCGGCGGGCGACCTGTATGTTGTGTCTGTCTACTGCCAGTACAGCCACGACATCGCAGTACATCTGCAGCACCTAACCTTAGTGTTAGAACAGCTAGCTGGGCGGCCTGTACTGGTGGGGATGGACAGCAACGCTCACTCGCCGCTGTGGCACTGCGAACGGAGACAGTATGTTGGTAGGGGCCCGGACACCGAATACAGGAAGGCCCAGATGGAGGGGTTGATTCTGGGGCGGGGCCTCAGCATCCACAATGTGGAGGGTCAACCGCCTACCTTCCATGGGCCAAATGGGCAGTCCAATGTGGACCTGACCCTCAGCAGTCGGGGGCTAGCGGTGTCACAGTGGTCGGTGCACGAGGGAGTCAGCCTGAGTGATCACCAACTAATCACCTTCGAGGTGGGTATTGGCACTGTACAGACAGGAGGTCTTACTGGGGAACGGGAGATTACCGCGGCGTCATTGCCGTTCCGTGATAAGGGTGTGGACTGGGAGCGGTTTCGTGGAGTGCTCCACAACAAGATGGGTAGGCTGAAGACCTGGAAGCCGGCACATGACATCTGCTCCCAGTACTCCAACATCCTGTCACACACCGCGGAGATTTGCCTGGGCAGGCGAGGGAAGAGGGACACCGGCGGGTATGAGTGGTGGACGGCCGAACTTGACAAGCTGCGGCACGCCGTTTACTGCGCCAGAAGAGTGTGGCAAAAGTCACGGAAGGCAAAGGATGGTGCAGAGGAAGAAAAGCTTGAGACCCTGCGCGCGGCCAGGACCAACTACAAGGCCGCTATGAAAGATGCAGAGGTTGCTTTCTTCCGGGGCATCGCGGAGACAGGGAACGACGACCCCTGGGGACTAGCGTACAGAGCCGCGTCGGGCAGAGTACGTCCCCCCGCGAATGTCATGCACGGGATCCGCCTGATGGAGGGGCACTCCACAACGGCAGTGGATACCGCCACGCACCTCCTCGCCACCTTATGCCCGGATGACGAGCCAAGCAGCGACACGGGGTATCACCGACAGGTCAGGGTGACAGCGGCTTTCGCCCCTACGGGACAGGACTCTGACCTACCCAGCCGGGAGGCGCTGGAACGTATAGTCAGGGATTTGCCGAAGACAGCTCCTGGTTTGGACGGGATTACTGCCCGGATCGTGAAGCACGCATGGAAGGTCAGCGAAGCGGAGATGCTGCTAATGTACTCTGCGTGCATTCGCGAGGGTGTGTTCCCAGGCATCTGGAAGACAGGCCGGTTAGTCGTTTTGCCTAAGGGCAATGATCGGCCGCTCTCGGACCCAAAGGCGTACAGACCGGTTACCCTTCTCCCGATTTTGGGAAAGATACTGGAACGCCTAATCGTCACATGCGCGCCCTGTTTGTACCGACATATCTCCGAGGACCAACATGGCTTCTCCAGGGGTAAGTCGACGGTCACGGCCCTCAACGCGGTCCTGGATCGAGTGACGGAATCCCCGGAGAAGTATGTACAGGTAGTATTGTTAGACATTTCCGGGGCCTTCGATAACGCCTGGTGGCCCATGATACTAACGAAGGCAAAGCAGAGCGGATGCCCTCCGAACATTTATAAAATTCTAGTTAGCTATTTCACGGAGAGGCGAGTGGGCCTGTTCATGGGTGACCAGGCGGTGTGGAAGCGGGCCACTATGGGCTGCCCCCAGGGGTCGGTACTGGGACCGCCGCTCTGGAATCTCCTGCTCGACGACATCCTACGGCTGCCTTGGCCTGAGGGGGTGAGGGCAGTAGCGTATGCCGATGATATTACGCTCGTGATCGAGGCGCCGAGTCGGGCGGCGATCGAGCGGAATGCTCGGTCGTCGCTGGAGGCGGTGTCCGCGTGGGGGAAGCGGAACCGTCTCGCGTTTTCAGCGACAAAGTCGCAAACTTTGACCCTTAAGGGAAAATTTAAACGTCCCCCCACTGTTCGCATGGACGGTGCCTCGATTGCGGGCGTCACGAGTGCAAGGTTGCTGGGCGTTGTAATCGATGAAGCGGGCTCCTACGTGCCGCATGCTAGTTTGGCCGGCCAAAGGGCTGTGAACGCCTTCGGGAAGATGTCGAGAGTATCGGCCTCTTCCTGGGGCATTAGGTACCGCGCCCTACGGGTCCTGTACTCAGGGACCTATGTGGCGATCGTGACATATGCTGCGGCCGTATGGTGGCGAAGTTACACAAGATATGCAGTGCGGAGTACGCTGCTCCGCACGCAACGCCCGGCGCTCATCCTCCTCACGAAGGCCTATAGGTCAGTCAGCACCGCAGCGTTGCCTGTGCTTGCGGGAGTGCTTCCGGCAGACTTGGAAGTCTGCCGTGCGGGACGAGTCGCGCAGGAGTGTTCAGGGTTGGTCAGCAGGGTGCGCAAAGTGGCGGTCAGGGAAGTGAGGGCGGAGGTTGTTGCCCTATGGCAGGAGCGATGGCAGTCGTCCAGTGATGGAAGGGAGCTGTCCTTGTTTTTCGGCGACGTGACAGACAGGATGTCCTACGGCTGGGTGGAGCCTGACTATATGGTGTCGCAGATTCTCACGGGGCATGGGAGTTTCCGGAGCAGGCTGCACAGGATGTCGCTTAGCGACACGCCTGAGTGTTTTTGTGGCCTGGCGGATGAGACTCGGGACCATGTCCTGTGGGACTGTGACCTATACGCGGATGCCAGGGGCGAAATGCTAGCGGACTGGAGTCGGGATAGGGTAGGACCGGTCTACCACCAGCAGCTAGTGGACAGTCCAGACGGGTTCCAAAGGCTGAAGCGGTTTGCCCACAGGTGGCATAGCCAGAGGAAGGAACTGGACTGTCCGAACAGCTAAACTGTGGGACCGAAATCTCCAGAGGTCAGCTCGGGCGCGGAGTACTGTGCTGTGTCGTTGATACCCCAATGGGGGTGTGGGGTAGAGAGATCGGCTTCAGAAATATGAAACCGTCGGGAACACGGTCCGTATGCCGAAAGGCGGGTAGGACCACGAGGACCGAGATTGGGAGGTGTCCCTATCTACTATCTAGCGAAACCACAGCCAAGGGAACGGGCTTGGGAGAATCAGCGGGGAAAGAAGACCCTGTTGAGCTTGACTCTAGTCTGGCATTGTAAGGAGACATGAGAGGTGTAGCATAAGTGGGAGATCGTTCGCGCGATCGTCGCTGAAAAACCACTACTTTCATTGTTTCATTACTTACTCGGTTGGGCGGAAGCGGTGCGCGGTCGATAATATCGGCGGGCGCACGGTGTTTCGTTCCAAGCGTGCAGAGTGGCGACGTGGCGGCAACGCTCGTCGCCGTACAACTCCCGCGTGATCCGGTTCGAGGACACTGCCAGGCGGGTAGTTTGACTGGGGCGGTACATCTGTCAAAGAATAACGCAGGTGTCCTAAGGCCAGCTCAGCGAGGACAGAAACCTCGCGTGGAGCAAAAGGGCAAAAGCTGGCTTGATCCAGATGTTCAGTACGCATAGGGACTGCGAAAGCACGGCCTATCGATCCTTTAGTATAAAGAGTTTTTAGCAAGAGGTGCCAGAAAAGTTACCACAGGGATAACTGGCTTGTGGCAGCCAAGCGTTCATAGCGACGTTGCTTTTTGATCCTTCGATGTCGGCTCTTCCTATCATTGCGAAGCAAAATTCGCCAAGCGTTGGATTGTTCACCCATCAAAAGGGAACGTGAGCTGGGTTTAGACCGTCGTGAGACAGGTTAGTTTTACCCTACTGATGGCTTGTCGTTGCGATAGTAATACTGCTCAGTACGAGAGGAACCGCAGTTTCGGACATTTGGTTCATGCACTCGGCCGAGCGGCCGGTGGTGCGAAGCTACCATCCGCGGGATTATGCCTGAACGCCTCTAAGGCCGAAGCCAGCCTAGCCGAATCCGGCAAGGATATGCTCACTGTGGAGCCCCGAGAGTCGGGAGGCTCTAAACAATGTGACTTTACTAGTCGCGCTTCACCTCGTGAGGTGCGACGTCGAAGCCCATTTGGATCGCGGAGATCGATGCTGTCCGTTTAACGCGTGCATCACGGCTCCGAAGGTCCGAATTTACCTCAGTTCGATGTCGGGGCTCGGAATAGTCTGTAGACGACTTCCGTTCCTGGCGGGGTGTTGTGCTCGGTAGAGCAGCGTCGTGCTGCGATCTGTTGAGACTCAGCCCTACGCCAGGTGATTCGTCCGAGGACGATGATTGATGTGTTTGTTATACGTGGTGTAACCAGCACGCTCGTTATGTCACCGTAGCGTCGCTTTTCGTCGCATTATAAACTATCTAGCTAGTAGTTTATCATGCATGTTGACGATAGCGGCGTTATAGTGATGTAACGGGTGATGTTGGTATTATTATAGTATTAACAGTTGTTAGTCTCGATTAATACACGAACGGGCACGCAGCGGAATGATTGCGATAATTCAACTTGGAAATTTTCTCTCGGTCCCCGGCCGCCGCTCGCGCGGCGCGAACAAACCTTACTATTTAATACACGAACGAGCACCACATTTAATACACGAACACCTGACAGAACAGCATACGCAAACACCATTAATTCAATAAATTGAGAAACCGTTTAAGAAACAACAGTATGCTGTATGCTGCGTTTGAAGTTGTCGTTCGTTGGCTGCTGAAACCACATTGGATGATTTTTTTATGTATGCCCGCCCCGCCTTCAACTGGCTCACTCTTTACTTAATTTACCTTATGAGGTACGCGAACGACCACCACGCACACACACACAATACACAGTACTAATAATAAAAATAATATGGCTGCTGCTAGTCTGACAACACCGCTCTGTCACTCACTCGTACATGCAACGCATATGTACTCCATGACGCGCCGGCCCGGTGCCCATGCCGCCCATAAAGTCATACTGCCGCGAGACGGTCGTGTTATAATTTTGTCTAACCAGACACTTCGAAATAATAATTATTACTATTTTCCTTTTCAGGTTTTACCACCACCAACCAAGGGGGCACCACACGTTTCCAGTCGACCGGCTCTATTATCTATATTACGAAGAAGAAGAAGAAGAAGAAGATAAACAAAATAACAAGCAACACCTTACCACCTTAACACCAACTCTCACTTTTCTTTATTGTGAGGTTTGCCAAATTTAATACACGTTTTTTTCACATTCACTTTGTTTCGTTTTCTTATAAAATATCAGCTGTAATAAATATAAATAATTTTCATATTTTTCAATGTTATGACACTTACGTCAGGCTGTCAAACTGTCAATACTTTTTCTTCTTTCTGTCATAGTTTCTTACTAGCTTAGTCTATGAAGGTTACATTTATAATAAAAAAATAATTAACACGCTCTCAGAATTCTACGAAAAGTATTTGGATTTAATATTACTGGCTGTTTTGAATAGGTACTGGCAAGTTGCATTTCTAAGACGCTAACTTTCTTCTCACGCGCACACACACACACACACACACGACTTTTCTATTCAGATTTTACCAACACCAACCGGTGGGGGGAGGTGGGGGGGGGGGGGGGGGGGGGGGGGGGCAAATTTAATACACCCACCCACCCACACATATTACGAAATAACAAGCAAACACCTTCTTACCACCACCACCACAAAAAAAAGGGGGGGGGGGGGGGGGGGGGGTTACATCCGCCCCCCCGCCCCCACGTACGCACACACACACACACACCGTACTAATAATAATATAACGATTTTTTCTTTTCACATTTTACCACCTTGGGCTGATTGGGCTTAGGGGGGGAGGGGCCGAAGGGGGGGGGGGGGGGGGCTGCGGCTCTATATTACGAAGATAAGATGAAGATAAACAAAATAACAAGCAACACCTTCTTACCACCCACCGCCACCACCAAAAAAAAAGGGGAGGGGGGGGGGGGGGATACGCACTCGCCCCCTCATCCCTCATTTACTGGGACATATAATATTTCAAGAGTCTCGAGGTACGGTCTCGTGCTGTGCCCGATGGCATCGTTCCTGCGCTCCGCATATATGTCAAGCGAGGCGACGTCACAGCAGTGTGCTGAGCGGCGCGCGCGCATGGCGCTTGTACGACGACGAAGCCGGAGTTTGCGAGCGAGAGGAGAGCAGCAAGAAGTGTATTGATATATTTTTATATTATATCAATAAAGTGAGATTGAAAAGAGCTGCTCTTCTCTAACTTGTCGACGACGTTTTTGTTGTGTATCGGCCATATTTGTGTATATTATATTATTTATGTATATTGCATGTAGTATGGTACACTTGCGTTTTCGATTTCGTCGTCTACGTTCGTGTTGTATTATGTGTGGTGTATTGTTGTATTATATACACAAGTGTGTGGATATATTTGAAAGTGTTTTATGAACTGTGTGGACCGACGGTACGTGTTTTTATGCCGTGTCGCTGTGAGCGGTCGTTGTATGAAATTATTCGAAAGGCGTGGCGCTACCGGCGCACAGACGCGTTCAGCGTGCGTCACGTCCGATGAGTATATGCTCCTATAATGGACATTTTTAATGTGAGGCGCTCTATAGATTCCGGGCGAAATCGTATATGATCTCTCAGCGAATGTGTTAACAAAATTTACACACGTGAACTCGTCTCGATACGAACGTTCCCAATGGGGGCTTTTACTGTTCATTATGATTAACTTCGTATATGGACGACCAACGCCCTTAATAAGCACGCGCAGCGCGTCTGTACGGGTTGAGATATACTCTTGCAGACATGCGCGCGTGCATTACACACACAATGTTTCGAGCTCGCCCGTTCAGCGTTTTGCGTCTATACGATCGCGAACGCACGGGAATGAGGATATCTGTGCGCGCGCGCCTCTAACCGGGGCGCGTGCGTTCGATCTCTCCTATATCGAAGCTCCCTGGTTGATCCTGCCAGTAGTTATATGCTTGTCTCAAAGATTAAGCCATGCATGTCTCAGTGCAAGCCGTATTAAGGCGATACCGCGAATGGCTCAATATATCAGTTTTGGTTCCTTAGATCTTACTCAGTTACTTGGATAACTGTGGTAATTCTAGAGCTAATACATGCAATCAGAACTCTGACCAGTGATGGGATGAGTGCTTTTATTAGATCAAAACCAATCGACGGAGGGCCTCGCGTCCGAAGTCGTTAATTTTGATGAATCTGGATAACTTTTGCCGATCGCATGGTCCAGTACCGGCGACGCATCTTTCAAATGTCTGCCTTATCAACTTTCGATGGTAGTTTCTGCGACTACCATGGTTGTCACGGGTAACGGGGAATCAGGGTTCGATTCCGGAGAGGGAGCCTGAGAAACGGCTACCACATCCAAGGAAGGCAGCAGGCGCGCAAATTACCCACTCCCGGCACGGGGAGGTAGTGACGAAAAATAACGATACGGGACTCTTACGAGGCCTCGTAATCGGAATGAGTACACTTTAAATATTTTAACGAGGAACAATTGGAGGGCAAGTCTGGTGCCAGCAGCCGCGGTAATTCCAGCTCCAATAGCGTATACTAAAATTGTTGCGGTTAAAAAGCTCGTAGTTGCATTTGTGCGCCGCGCTGTCGGTGCACCGCATCCGCGGTGATACTGACACGTCTGCGGAGCATATCGTCGGTGAGCCGTCGGTCAAACGTCGGTTCAATATCAAAATCCTATCGCGGTGCTCTTCAATGAGTGTCGAGGTGGGCCGACAATTTTACTTTGAACAAATTAGAGTGCTCAAAGCGGGCTCAAAATGCTGCTTGAATATTTCGTGCATGGAATAATAGAATATGATCTCGGTTCTATTTTGTTGGTTTTCAGAACTCCGAGGTAATGATTAATAGGGATAACTGGGGGCATTCGTATTGCGACGTTAGAGGTGAAATTCTTGGATCGTCGCAAGACGAACATCAGCGAAAGCATTTGCCAAAGGTGTTTTCATCAATCAAGAACGAAAGTTAGAGGTTCGAAGGCGATTAGATACCGCCCTAGTTCTAACCGTAAATATGTCATCTAGCGATCCGCCGACGTTACTACAATGGCTCGGCGGGCAGCTTCCGGGAAACCAAAGATTTTGGACTCCGGGGGGAGTATGGTTGCAAAGCTGAAACTTAAAGGAATTGACGGAAGGGCACCACCAGGAGTGGAGCCTGCGGCTTAATTTGACTCAACACGGGAAATCTCACCAGGCCCGGACACCGGAAGGATTGACAGATTAACAGCTCTTTCTTGATTCGGTGGGTGGTGGTGCATGGCCGTTCTTAGTTGGTGGAGCGATTTGTCTGGTTAATTCCGGTAACGAACGAGACTCTAGCCTGCTAAATAGGCGTCGTCATTTAGGTGTGCGTGGCCTCGTGTCACGCAACTCACTGGCGACGTATTAAAATTCTTCTTAGAGGGACCGGCGGCTTCGAGCCGCACGAGATTGAGCAATAACAGGTCTGTGATGCCCTTAGATGTCCTGGGCCGCACGCGCGCTACACTGAAGGAATCAGCATGTTCTCCCTGGCCTAGAGGCCCGGGCAACCCGCTGAAACTCCTTCGTGCTGGGGATTGGGGTTTGCAATTATCCCCCATAAACGAGGAATTCCTAGTAAGCGCGAGTCATAAGCTCGCGTTGATTACGTCCCTGCCCTTTGTACACACCGCCCGTCGCTACTACCGATTGAATGATTTAGTGAGGTCTTCGGACCGACACGCGGTGGCTTCACGGCCGTCGGCGTTGCTGGGAAGTTGACCAAACTTGATCATTTAGAGGAAGTAAAAGTCGTAACAAGGTTTCCGTAGGGGAACCTGCGGAAGGATCATTAACGTGGAACGCTAAGCGTGTACTTGAAAAATACACGACGCGCGTAAACATGATAAACAATCCTAAAACACAAACGATGCAAAACGCACTACGACGACGACGAACCGTACTTAAACGTAGGTACGGTGTGTCTGTTGAAATTGTCGTTTACATCGAAACATGACAGAGGAATTGACACGCGCGCATCGACGAACCTGGACATAGCGCCGGTTCGAAGCGAAGCTCGCGTCGTCCTCGCGTCGCGTCCTCACACGGTATGCAGACTGGCTTAAAAACCCGCACCACGAGTACCGTAGGACGCGTTCGTTAACACAATCGTCCCTCATACTGCGGTGGGATCAAATTTTTTATTTATTTCTGTAACCACAAACCTATTATATCCTTTCTGTAACAATTCTAGTATATGTCATGTGTATACATGTATCCATGTGGTAATACTAAAACTATTACCCTGGACGGTGGATCACTTGGCTCGCGGGTCGATGAAGAACGCAGTTAACTGCGCGTCATAGTGTGAACTGCAGGATACATTTGAACATCGACATTTCGAACGCACATTGCGGTCCGTGGAGACACATCCAGGACCACTCCTGTCTGAGGGCCGGCTGTATAAAATACAAATGCCACATTGCGTGTTGTTTTATCTCACGCATTTGACGGTTCTGCGAGGAATGTTTGATGCGTGCGTATGCGCGCAGGGACGTTTCGCGTTGTCCGTTCAAATATAACGATATCATACACGATTGTATGAAAGACATTTGTCGAACGACTCGTGTCGCGCTCGATGAGTTACGTGAAGTATACACATTGCGCGTGTACGCGTGCGGACGTACAAAAGGAACGCGGCGGACGTGTGAAAACACGCGCGCTCGCGACTCTTCGGTCGGTGATAACATTACCAG
>OX438913.1:15850757-15860757 GCA_949316265.1 Diarsia mendica | reverse complement strand
GTGGATACCGCCACGCACCTCCTCGCCACCTTATGCCCGGATGACGAGCCAAGCAGCGACACGGGGTATCACCGACAGGTCAGGGTGACAGCGGCTTTCGCCCCTACGGGACAGGACTCTGACCTACCCAGCCGGGAGGCGCTGGAACGTATAGTCAGGGATTTGCCGAAGACAGCTCCTGGTTTGGACGGGATTACTGCCCGGATCGTGAAGCACGCATGGAAGGTCAGCGAAGCGGAGATGCTGCTAATGTACTCTGCGTGCATTCGCGAGGGTGTGTTCCCAGGCATCTGGAAGACAGGCCGGTTAGTCGTTTTGCCTAAGGGCAATGATCGGCCGCTCTCGGACCCAAAGGCGTACAGACCGGTTACCCTTCTCCCGATTTTGGGAAAGATACTGGAACGCCTAATCGTCACATGCGCGCCCTGTTTGTACCGACATATCTCCGAGGACCAACATGGCTTCTCCAGGGGTAAGTCGACGGTCACGGCCCTCAACGCGGTCCTGGATCGAGTGACGGAATCCCCGGAGAAGTATGTACAGGTAGTATTGTTAGACATTTCCGGGGCCTTCGATAACGCCTGGTGGCCCATGATACTAACGAAGGCAAAGCAGAGCGGATGCCCTCCGAACATTTATAAAATTCTAGTTAGCTATTTCACGGAGAGGCGAGTGGGCCTGTTCATGGGTGACCAGGCGGTGTGGAAGCGGGCCACTATGGGCTGCCCCCAGGGGTCGGTACTGGGACCGCCGCTCTGGAATCTCCTGCTCGACGACATCCTACGGCTGCCTTGGCCTGAGGGGGTGAGGGCAGTAGCGTATGCCGATGATATTACGCTCGTGATCGAGGCGCCGAGTCGGGCGGCGATCGAGCGGAATGCTCGGTCGTCGCTGGAGGCGGTGTCCGCGTGGGGGAAGCGGAACCGTCTCGCGTTTTCAGCGACAAAGTCGCAAACTTTGACCCTTAAGGGAAAATTTAAACGTCCCCCCACTGTTCGCATGGACGGTGCCTCGATTGCGGGCGTCACGAGTGCAAGGTTGCTGGGCGTTGTAATCGATGAAGCGGGCTCCTACGTGCCGCATGCTAGTTTGGCCGGCCAAAGGGCTGTGAACGCCTTCGGGAAGATGTCGAGAGTATCGGCCTCTTCCTGGGGCATTAGGTACCGCGCCCTACGGGTCCTGTACTCAGGGACCTATGTGGCGATCGTGACATATGCTGCGGCCGTATGGTGGCGAAGTTACACAAGATATGCAGTGCGGAGTACGCTGCTCCGCACGCAACGCCCGGCGCTCATCCTCCTCACGAAGGCCTATAGGTCAGTCAGCACCGCAGCGTTGCCTGTGCTTGCGGGAGTGCTTCCGGCAGACTTGGAAGTCTGCCGTGCGGGACGAGTCGCGCAGGAGTGTTCAGGGTTGGTCAGCAGGGTGCGCAAAGTGGCGGTCAGGGAAGTGAGGGCGGAGGTTGTTGCCCTATGGCAGGAGCGATGGCAGTCGTCCAGTGATGGAAGGGAGCTGTCCTTGTTTTTCGGCGACGTGACAGACAGGATGTCCTACGGCTGGGTGGAGCCTGACTATATGGTGTCGCAGATTCTCACGGGGCATGGGAGTTTCCGGAGCAGGCTGCACAGGATGTCGCTTAGCGACACGCCTGAGTGTTTTTGTGGCCTGGCGGATGAGACTCGGGACCATGTCCTGTGGGACTGTGACCTATATGCGGATGCCAGGGGCGAAATGCTAGCGGACTGGAGTCGGGATAGGGTAGGACCGGTCTACCACCAGCAGCTAGTGGACAGTCCAGACGGGTTCCAAAGGCTGAAGCGGTTTGCCCACAGGTGGCATAGCCAGAGGAAGGAACTGGACTGTCCGAACAGCTAAACTGTGGGACCGAAATCTCCAGAGGTCAGCTCGGGCGCGGAGTACTGTGCTGTGTCGTTGATACCCCAATGGGGGTGTGGGGTAGAGAGATCGGCTTCAGAAATATGAAACCGTCGGGAACACGGTCCGTATGCCGAAAGGCGGGTAGGACCACGAGGACCGAGATTGGGAGGTGTCCCTATCTACTATCTAGCGAAACCACAGCCAAGGGAACGGGCTTGGGAGAATCAGCGGGGAAAGAAGACCCTGTTGAGCTTGACTCTAGTCTGGCATTGTAAGGAGACATGAGAGGTGTAGCATAAGTGGGAGATCGTTCGCGCGATCGTCGCTGAAAAACCACTACTTTCATTGTTTCATTACTTACTCGGTTGGGCGGAAGCGGTGCGCGGTCGATAATATCGGCGGGCGCACGGTGTTTCGTTCCAAGCGTGCAGAGTGGCGACGTGGCGGCAACGCTCGTCGCCGTACAACTCCCGCGTGATCCGGTTCGAGGACACTGCCAGGCGGGTAGTTTGACTGGGGCGGTACATCTGTCAAAGAATAACGCAGGTGTCCTAAGGCCAGCTCAGCGAGGACAGAAACCTCGCGTGGAGCAAAAGGGCAAAAGCTGGCTTGATCCAGATGTTCAGTACGCATAGGGACTGCGAAAGCACGGCCTATCGATCCTTTAGTATAAAGAGTTTTTAGCAAGAGGTGCCAGAAAAGTTACCACAGGGATAACTGGCTTGTGGCAGCCAAGCGTTCATAGCGACGTTGCTTTTTGATCCTTCGATGTCGGCTCTTCCTATCATTGCGAAGCAAAATTCGCCAAGCGTTGGATTGTTCACCCATCAAAAGGGAACGTGAGCTGGGTTTAGACCGTCGTGAGACAGGTTAGTTTTACCCTACTGATGGCTTGTCGTTGCGATAGTAATACTGCTCCGTACGAGAGGAACCGCAGTTTCGGACATTTGGTTCATGCACTCGGCCGAGCGGCCGGTGGTGCGAAGCTACCATCCGCGGGATTATGCCTGAACGCCTCTAAGGCCGAAGCCAGCCTAGCCGAATCCGGCAAGGATATGCTCACTGTGGAGCCCCGAGAGTCGGGAGGCTCTAAACAATGTGACTTTACTAGTCGCGCTTCACCTCGTGAGGTGCGACGTCGAAGCCCATTTGGATCGCGGAGATCGATGCTGTCCGTTTAACGCGTGCATCACGGCTCCGAAGGTCCGAATTTACCTCAGTTCGATGTCGGGGCTCGGAATAGTCTGTAGACGACTTCCGTTCCTGGCGGGGTGTTGTGCTCGGTAGAGCAGCGTCGTGCTGCGATCTGTTGAGACTCAGCCCTACGCCAGGTGATTCGTCCGAGGACGATGATTGATGTGTTTGTTATACGTGGTGTAACCAGCACGCTCGTTATGTCACCGTAGCGTCGCTTTTCGTCGCATTATAAACTATCTAGCTAGTAGTTTATCATGCATGTTGACGATAGCGGCGTTATAGTGATGTAACGGGTGATGTTGGTATTATTATAGTATTAACAGTTGTTAGTCTCGATTAATACACGAACGGGCACGCAGCGGAATGATTGCGATAATTCAACTTGGAAATTTTCTCTCGGTCCCCGGCCGCCGCTCGCGCGGCGCGAACAAACCTTACTATTTAATACACGAACGAGCACCACATTTAATACACGAACACCTGACAGAACAGCATACGCAAACACCATTAATTCAATAAATTGAGAAACCGTTTAAGAAACAACAGTATGCTGTATGCTGCGTTTGAAGTTGTCGTTCGTTGGCTGCTGAAACCACATTGGATGATTTTTTTATGTATGCCCGCCCCGCCTTCAACTGGCTCACTCTTTACTTAATTTACCTTATGAGGTACGCGAACGACCACCACGCACACACACACAATACACAGTACTAATAATAAAAATAATATGGCTGCTGCTAGTCTGACAACACCGCTCTGTCACTCACTCGTACATGCAACGCATATGTACTCCATGACGCGCCGGCCCGGTGCCCATGCCGCCCATAAAGTCATACTGCCGCGAGACGGTCGTGTTATAATTTTGTCTAACCAGACACTTCGAAATAATAATTATTACTATTTTCCTTTTCAGGTTTTACCACCACCAACCAAGGGGGCACCACACGTTTCCAGTCGACCGGCTCTATTATCTACAGGGTGCAATTGAAGTCATGGGCAATATTCAAAACTAAGACACTACTCACGATACTAATTGCATTAGGGCTACTATTACGCAAATCAAAAATATTATTAATGCAATTATGAAAAACCTTCAAAATGTAGTAAGTCATACAAAGTATCAAATAGTTGCGCATCGCGCTAGCGAATGCTGCTGTAGGTACACTAGGTACGTCGTACGCGTTATTGTGCGTGAACTCTTTGAACCCGCCCGACTCACGTAAAATAGGTAAGTTGCTAACGATTTCATTCATAATACATTCCAACTTTTCCTTCATACTTTGCCATAAGACGGTCAAAACTACGTCAACTTACAACATTAAAAAAACATTTTTACGTAGGTAAAATAAATTTCCTGTAGGTAGTTTTGGCGTATTTACAAAGTTGCACATTATTTACAATAATTGTTGGTGAGTGGGTCGTCTTAGGGGCGGTTGTTCAGGAATCACAATAATTTACAATAATTTTACTACTACTTAGCTAACTAGCACTTACACGTATTTTAAAAGATGCTCAAAGTGTCCGCCACCTTTTTCAATACACAACAGCGCTACACAGCAATACACAACACTGAGCCCTACGTCTGTGATTGTTTTTCACCTTGTTCAACACAAATTCCTGTGATTTCACGAGTTCGTACTAAATTTCTTGTGCGATCGTAAATCAAAACCATTTGTAGGTATTGTTGGTTTGTGAACCTAGCCTGCACATTACGCGGTCGAGGCATCGTCTTTACAAAGTCTCTGACAAATTAGTCCACAATAACACTGCACTGCAATCCAAGGACGAGAGGCGCGTGCGGCGATTACGTCACGGGATAAACATGCGTCAACGCACCTGCGCAATTGTTATGACACTGGTTCGGGTGACCGTCCCCGCGCGGGGGTGATATTCGCATTTTTGCGAGTGAAGAAGCGGGACGGAGAGAGTTCGGGAAGGGCGGCGGCCATACATCAATGGCGGCGGCATGCCTTTTAGCCTATTGTTAATGCTACCTAAAGGAAATGCCGCGCGCGTGCCGGCCGGCCGCAATGACTAGTTATTAGTATTATTTGATGTTTGTTTACTTTTTTTTCGTTCCGCGTTGTACTGTGCGTTATGATTTTGATACTTCAAGACTTATTGGCGTTTTTGTAAGGAGTAAATATTTTTTTTTACTACTTTTAGTGTTTATTTACAATAATAATAAGCCTTTTGCAGTATGACTTACTACAATTTTATTTAAGGTTTTCCATACTAACATTAATAATATTTTTGATTTACGAAATAGTAGCCCTAATGCAATTAGTATCGTGAGTAGTGTCTTAGTTTTGAATATTGCCCATGACTTCAATTGCACCCTGTATATTACGAAGAAGAAGAAGAAGAAGAAGATAAACAAAATAACAAGCAACACCTTACCACCTTAACACCAACTCTCACTTTTCTTTATTGTGAGGTTTGCCAAATTTAATACACGTTTTTTTCACATTCACTTTGTTTCGTTTTCTTATAAAATATCAGCTGTAATAAATATAAATAATTTTCATATTTTTCAATGTTATGACACTTACGTCAGGCTGTCAAACTGTCAATACTTTTTCTTCTTTCTGTCATAGTTTCTTACTAGCTTAGTCTATGAAGGTTACATTTATAATAAAAAAATACAAATTTAATACACCCACCCACCCACACATATTACGAAATAACAAGCAAACACCTTCTTACCACCACCACCACAAAAAAAAGGGGGGGGGGGGGGGGGGGGTTACATCCGCCCCCCCGCCCCCACGTACGCACACACACACACACACCGTACTAATAATAATATAACGATTTTTTCTTTTCACATTTTACCACCTTGGGCTGATTGGGCTTAGGGGGGGAGGGGCCGAAGGGGGGGGGGGGGGGGGGCTGCGGCTCTATATTACGAAGATAAGATGAAGATAAACAAAATAACAAGCAACACCTTCTTACCACCCACCGCCACCACCAAAAAAAAAGGGGAGGGGGGGGGGGGGGGGATACGCACTCGCCCCCTCATCCCTCATTTACTGGGACATATAATATTTCAAGAGTCTCGAGGTACGGTCTCGTGCTGTGCCCGATGGCATCGTTCCTGCGCTCCGCATATATGTCAAGCGAGGCGACGTCACAGCAGTGTGCTGAGCGGCGCGCGCGCATGGCGCTTGTACGACGACGAAGCCGGAGTTTGCGAGCGAGAGGAGAGCAGCAAGAAGTGTATTGATATATTTTTATATTATATCAATAAAGTGAGATTGAAAAGAGCTGCTCTTCTCTAACTTGTCGACGACGTTTTTGTTGTGTATCGGCCATATTTGTGTATATTATATTATTTATGTATATTGCATGTAGTATGGTACACTTGCGTTTTCGATTTCGTCGTCTACGTTCGTGTTGTATTATGTGTGGTGTATTGTTGTATTATATACACAAGTGTGTGGATATATTTGAAAGTGTTTTATGAACTGTGTGGACCGACGGTACGTGTTTTTATGCCGTGTCGCTGTGAGCGGTCGTTGTATGAAATTATTCGAAAGGCGTGGCGCTACCGGCGCACAGACGCGTTCAGCGTGCGTCACGTCCGATGAGTATATGCTCCTATAATGGACATTTTTAATGTGAGGCGCTCTATAGATTCCGGGCGAAATCGTATATGATCTCTCAGCGAATGTGTTAACAAAATTTACACACGTGAACTCGTCTCGATACGAACGTTCCCAATGGGGGCTTTTACTGTTCATTATGATTAACTTCGTATATGGACGACCAACGCCCTTAATAAGCACGCGCAGCGCGTCTGTACGGGTTGAGATATACTCTTGCAGACATGCGCGCGTGCATTACACACACAATGTTTCGAGCTCGCCCGTTCAGCGTTTTGCGTCTATACGATCGCGAACGCACGGGAATGAGGATATCTGTGCGCGCGCGCCTCTAACCGGGGCGCGTGCGTTCGATCTCTCCTATATCGAAGCTCCCTGGTTGATCCTGCCAGTAGTTATATGCTTGTCTCAAAGATTAAGCCATGCATGTCTCAGTGCAAGCCGTATTAAGGCGATACCGCGAATGGCTCAATATATCAGTTTTGGTTCCTTAGATCTTACTCAGTTACTTGGATAACTGTGGTAATTCTAGAGCTAATACATGCAATCAGAACTCTGACCAGTGATGGGATGAGTGCTTTTATTAGATCAAAACCAATCGACGGAGGGCCTCGCGTCCGAAGTCGTTAATTTTGATGAATCTGGATAACTTTTGCCGATCGCATGGTCCAGTACCGGCGACGCATCTTTCAAATGTCTGCCTTATCAACTTTCGATGGTAGTTTCTGCGACTACCATGGTTGTCACGGGTAACGGGGAATCAGGGTTCGATTCCGGAGAGGGAGCCTGAGAAACGGCTACCACATCCAAGGAAGGCAGCAGGCGCGCAAATTACCCACTCCCGGCACGGGGAGGTAGTGACGAAAAATAACGATACGGGACTCTTACGAGGCCTCGTAATCGGAATGAGTACACTTTAAATATTTTAACGAGGAACAATTGGAGGGCAAGTCTGGTGCCAGCAGCCGCGGTAATTCCAGCTCCAATAGCGTATACTAAAATTGTTGCGGTTAAAAAGCTCGTAGTTGCATTTGTGCGCCGCGCTGTCGGTGCACCGCATCCGCGGTGATACTGACACGTCTGCGGAGCATATCGTCGGTGAGCCGTCGGTCAAACGTCGGTTCAATATCAAAATCCTATCGCGGTGCTCTTCAATGAGTGTCGAGGTGGGCCGACAATTTTACTTTGAACAAATTAGAGTGCTCAAAGCGGGCTCAAAATGCTGCTTGAATATTTCGTGCATGGAATAATAGAATATGATCTCGGTTCTATTTTGTTGGTTTTCAGAACTCCGAGGTAATGATTAATAGGGATAACTGGGGGCATTCGTATTGCGACGTTAGAGGTGAAATTCTTGGATCGTCGCAAGACGAACATCAGCGAAAGCATTTGCCAAAGGTGTTTTCATCAATCAAGAACGAAAGTTAGAGGTTCGAAGGCGATTAGATACCGCCCTAGTTCTAACCGTAAATATGTCATCTAGCGATCCGCCGACGTTACTACAATGGCTCGGCGGGCAGCTTCCGGGAAACCAAAGATTTTGGACTCCGGGGGGAGTATGGTTGCAAAGCTGAAACTTAAAGGAATTGACGGAAGGGCACCACCAGGAGTGGAGCCTGCGGCTTAATTTGACTCAACACGGGAAATCTCACCAGGCCCGGACACCGGAAGGATTGACAGATTAACAGCTCTTTCTTGATTCGGTGGGTGGTGGTGCATGGCCGTTCTTAGTTGGTGGAGCGATTTGTCTGGTTAATTCCGGTAACGAACGAGACTCTAGCCTGCTAAATAGGCGTCGTCATTTAGGTGTGCGTGGCCTCGTGTCACGCAACTCACTGGCGACGTATTAAAATTCTTCTTAGAGGGACCGGCGGCTTCGAGCCGCACGAGATTGAGCAATAACAGGTCTGTGATGCCCTTAGATGTCCTGGGCCGCACGCGCGCTACACTGAAGGAATCAGCATGTTCTCCCTGGCCTAGAGGCCCGGGCAACCCGCTGAAACTCCTTCGTGCTGGGGATTGGGGTTTGCAATTATCCCCCATAAACGAGGAATTCCTAGTAAGCGCGAGTCATAAGCTCGCGTTGATTACGTCCCTGCCCTTTGTACACACCGCCCGTCGCTACTACCGATTGAATGATTTAGTGAGGTCTTCGGACCGACACGCGGTGGCTTCACGGCCGTCGGCGTTGCTGGGAAGTTGACCAAACTTGATCATTTAGAGGAAGTAAAAGTCGTAACAAGGTTTCCGTAGGGGAACCTGCGGAAGGATCATTAACGTGGAACGCTAAGCGTGTACTTGAAAAATACACGACGCGCGTAAACATGATAAACAATCCTAAAACACAAACGATGCAAAACGCACTACGACGACGACGAACCGTACTTAAACGTAGGTACGGTGTGTCTGTTGAAATTGTCGTTTACATCGAAACATGACAGAGGAATTGACACGCGCGCATCGACGAACCTGGACATAGCGCCGGTTCGAAGCGAAGCTCGCGTCGTCCTCGCGTCGCGTCCTCACACGGTATGCAGACTGGCTTAAAAACCCGCACCACGAGTACCGTAGGACGCGTTCGTTAACACAATCGTCCCTCATACTGCGGTGGGATCAAATTTTTTATTTATTTCTGTAACCACAAACCTATTATATCCTTTCTGTAACAATTCTAGTATATGTCATGTGTATACATGTATCCATGTGGTAATACTAAAACTATTACCCTGGACGGTGGATCACTTGGCTCGCGGGTCGATGAAGAACGCAGTTAACTGCGCGTCATAGTGTGAACTGCAGGATACATTTGAACATCGACATTTCGAACGCACATTGCGGTCCGTGGAGACACATCCAGGACCACTCCTGTCTGAGGGCCGGCTGTATAAAATACAAATGCCACATTGCGTGTTGTTTTATCTCACGCATTTGACGGTTCTGCGAGGAATGTTTGATGCGTGCGTATGCGCGCAGGGACGTTTCGCGTTGTCCGTTCAAATATAACGATATCATACACGATTGTATGAAAGACATTTGTCGAACGACTCGTGTCGCGCTCGATGAGTTACGTGAAGTATACACATTGCGCGTGTACGCGTGCGGACGTACAAAAGGAACGCGGCGGACGTGTGAAAACACGCGCGCTCGCGACTCTTCGGTCGGTGATAACATTACCAGTGTACCAGTGAGGGTTGCGATGCGTCTTGTCGCTGCGTTTCTAGTCCGCTACGCGTGCACAACGCGCGATTGTAGTGTGTTTCGTTAAACGTTCACTCGTCGCCAAAGGGCGCGCGCGACGTCGATCGGCTATAATACGATGC
>OX438913.1:15843257-15845757 GCA_949316265.1 Diarsia mendica | reverse complement strand
GTGCAGGTTGCATGGTTAGGGAGACGACGGCACACACCATCCAACAGTGTCACAGAACGCACGGCGGCCGTATCGAACGCCATAATTTCATAGTGGACGTCGTCAGTTCCGCTATGTCTGGCAAAGGGTGGTCTGTGGAGAAGGAACCGCATATCAAGACCGTTTTGGGCCTCAGAAAGCCCGACATCATCGCCTCCAGGAATGGTGTGGGGGTGATAGTGGACGCACAGGTGGTCTCGGGTCAGCGGCCGCTGGATGAGCTCCATCGTGAGAAACGTAATAAATACGGGAATCACGTGGAGCTTGTCGAGAAGGTCGCCGATAGACTAGGACTACCTTGTAAAGAGAGCGTTCGCTCGACCTCCTGCACTTTGTCCTGGAGAGGTGTTTGGAGCCTCGCTTCTTATTTGGAGCTGAAGAGGCTAGTCGGGCTGGATGAGGAAGTGCTGGCCGGCATCCCGTCTTTTGTGTTGCGGGGATCCCACACAAACTGGACACGGTTCAACCGCCTAACAACTCGTCTCGAATGAGTCGGGGAGCGAGGGGTCGGATTCCTGTGTCGCGGGCCGCCGCCGGGCCCAGAGGTCGAAGCTCCCACCAATGGCTACTTATATTATATTTATGTACCAATATCTTCTTCCTCGCCCCAAGATCCCACCGGCGAAATTTCAAACGTTTGGTGACAGTAGAGGGACGTGGGAGTCCTGTCGCAACAGTCTATAATGATTATAATAAGTGATCACTAGAGACGAAGGCAAATGTTTGGGCTAAAATAGCCAAATGCCTCGTCATCTAATTAGTGACGCGCATGAATGGATTAACGAGATTCCCACTGTCCCTATCTACTTCGCGCCCGACTTCGCTAGCGAACGGACGTGCGGTAGTGCTCTCTTGCGAATTTAAATATTTTATTTATTTGAATTAGCGGAGTGTGCGGAATTTACTGAATTTCAGCTGGTTTTTCAGTATTATTTAGTTATTTAATACACGAACTAGTTCGCTGTATTAATTGGTGTTTAAGTTGTGTTGTTTGTGCCGTTTTATTTCCTCATAAAACACGTGGCTACCTGGAAAATAGTCTGTGGAGTGGAATCCAGGAGCACCCCACTGAAACTCAGTGGGGGTGAGGACACAAATATGGCCGATACACAGCAAAAACGTCGTCGACAAGTTAGAGAAGAGCAGCTCTTTTCAATCTCACTTTATTGATATAATATAAAAATATATCAATACACTTCTTGCTGCTCTCCTCTCGCTCGCAAACTCCGGCTTCGTCGTCGTACAAGCGCCATGCGCGCGCGCCGCTCAGCACACTGCTGTGACGTCGCCTCGCTTGACATATATGCGGAGCGCAGGAACGATGCCATCGGGCACAGCACGAGACCGTACCTCGAGACTCTTGAAATATTATATGTCCCAGTAAATGAGGGATGAGGGGGCGAGTGCGTATCCCCCCCCCCCCCCCCCCTCCCCTTTTTTTTTGGTGGTGGCGGTGGGTGGTAAGAAGGTGTTGCTTGTTATTTTGTTTATCTTCATCTTATCTTCGTAATATAGAGCCGCAGCCCCCCCCCCCCCCCCCCCTTCGGCCCCTCCCCCCCTAAGCCCAATCAGCCCAAGGTGGTAAAATGTGAAAAGAAAAAATCGTTATATTATTATTAGTACGGTGTGTGTGTGTGTGTGCGTACGTGGGGGCGGGGGGGCGGATGTAACCCCCCCCCCCCCCCCCCCCTTTTTTTTGTGGTGGTGGTGGTAAGAAGGTGTTTGCTTGTTATTTCGTAATATGTGTGGGTGGGTGGGTGTATTAAATTTGCCCCCCCCCCCCCCCCCCCACCTCCCCCCACCGGTTGGTGTTGGTAAAATCTGAATAGAAAAGTCGTGTGTGTGTGTGTGTGTGTGCGCGTGAGAAGAAAGTTAGCGTCTTAGAAATGCAACTTGCCAGTACCTATTCAAAACAGCCAGTAATATTAAATCCAAATACTTTTCGTAGAATTCTGAGAGCGTGTTAATTATTTTTTTATTATAAATGTAACCTTCATAGACTAAGCTAGTAAGAAACTATGACAGAAAGAAGAAAAAGTATTGACAGTTTGACAGCCTGACGTAAGTGTCATAACATTGAAAAATATGAAAATTATTTATATTTATTACAGCTGATATTTTATAAGAAAACGAAACAAAGTGAATGTGAAAAAAACGTGTATTAAATTTGGCAAACCTCACAATAAAGAAAAGTGAGAGTTGGTGTTAAGGTGGTAAGGTGTTGCTTGTTATTTTGTTTATCTTCTTCTTCTTCTTCTTCTTCGTAATATAGATAATAGAGCCGGTCGACTGGAAACGTGTGGTGCCCCCTTGGTTGGTGGTGGTAAAACCTGAAAAGGAAAATAGTAATAATTATTATTTCGAAGTGTCTGGTTAGACAAAATTATAACACGACCGTCTCGCGGCAGTATGACTTTATGGGCGGCATGGGCACCGGGCCGGCGCGTCATGGAGTACATAT
>OX438913.1:15835757-15840757 GCA_949316265.1 Diarsia mendica | reverse complement strand
TTCTCCACAGACCACCCTTTGCCAGACATAGCGGAACTGACGACGTCCACTATGAAATTATGGCGTTCGATACGGCCGCCATGCGTTCTGTGACACTGTTGGATGGTGTGTGCCGTCGTCTCCCTAACCATGCAACCTGCACGGCAGTTCAACTCTGACTCCACACCGGTCCTACGCCCCCGTGTATTGCGAACACGCGACGGGAGCGCGTTAATGTGAGTGTGCACGAACTGCACGAAGTCCCGGCCCGTATACTGCATGCTGCGCTCCCGCAACCATTTAGTGGATGCAGGCACACGCGGACACTCCCTCAACTCGAAGCCATCCACGTGTGCAACATGCAGATCTTCACGCCAATACATAGCGGTCGTCCGTTCCCCCGACTTAGGGTTTTCTCTGGAGAATTTCCGGAACTGCTTGTCGGCCCACGCCAGCTTCCTTCGGATCCTTTCAGATCTGGCGGCGGCTTTGGCCGCTGACCACCGTGATGAGTCCAAGCGACCGAACCTCTTTAGTATGAGGTCCGGCACACAAGTTCTCAGCGATGGGATCGCTAAGCCGCCGTCCGTGGTCGCTGCGTGGAAATAACCAACAGGCACATCCTGTGGAAGACGCAACCATGACCGCACTGCTTTCCGGATCTGGACGTCGAGCAATCTTAACCTATCATCCGAGATGTTACCCAACACGAAACCATGCAGGAACCTCGGGATGAGGTGAACCCTTACAATTTCGAGCCGCTGTTGCGGCTTAAGGGGAGCCTTGGTGATATTGGCTAATGCCATCTTGACATCATGCTCTAACGTCACGCATCCAGTCGCCTTAAAGTCGACGCCAAGATACCGCCAGCGTTCCACGCATGAGACTTGCCTTAGCCATCGCGATCCCACCTTGAAGGTACGATCGCTCAGGTAATGCGCCTTCTTACGCTTTCCGTCTGGCACCATCGAAAGCACGGCGCTCTTCGCATGGCTGATGAAAAGTCCCATCATCTTACCAGTGGCCCAGACACGGTCGATAGAGGATTGCATGCCCACCTTTGAACCTGCAAGCAGGACTAGGTCGTCCGCATAAGCCAGAGCCGAGACATTCTCGCCATCCAGCCTATAGCCGACTTCCCTCGGTAGGGCCGCTAAAATCGCATCCATGGCCATGTTGAACAACACTGGGGACAACGGGTCTCCCTGGCGAACTCCCTGACCCACTCTTGCAGGACCGCTGCGGGCTCCATTCACAACCAAGACAGTCTCGGAAGTGGCATACAGCCTCGCAACGTAGTCGCAGAAACCCACAGGCAGGCCTCGTCTCCTCAGCAGATCGACCAGCGCCGCATGCGACACCGTATCGAACGCCTTGGCAAAATCCAGCACTGCAATGTGGCATTCCCGCAACTTCTTCCCGCAGTCCCCCAGCACAGCGTCCAGCACAGCCGAATTCTCGAGTGTGCCGTCCGCGCAGATAAATCCACGCTGCCGTGCATCGGGGGGGCAGCATGCCTCCAGTCTCTTCGCCAAAACAGAGTGCATGTGCCTAAGTGGCACCGACGCGATCGAGATCGGCCGATACTCCTCAGGACCTGCAGGACTCTCCGTCTTGGGTACAAACACCGTACGGCAGCCGCGAAGCTTCTCAGGGACTTCGCCAGCCATCATCCACGCGTTGAATATTTCCGCCTGAGTTGCCGAAGCCAGTGTATTCCAAGCCCCTGGGAGAATACCCTCAGGACCCGGACCGGACTTGCTATCCACTCGGCACGCCTTCACCTCCTCAGGGGTGAACGGCGTCCACAGCTGCGAGTAATCACGGCTGCCCCCATACTGTTCAGACCGCTGTAATGCGCTCAGAACCTCTGGTGTGAGCCCCGGGGCGTCAGACACAGCCTCCATCACCGGTCGCCAGTAGGCTTCCAGTTCCGAAAGGCTATGCCTGACCCCTCGAGTTTGTCCGTCAATCACCTCCGCCGCTGCTCTGGATCTGCAGGTCCTATACAACTCCTGCACCCTCGCGTACTCCATTCTACGCCGCCTTCGCGCCGACAATCTGACAGCAGATTGAGTTTCAAGTGACTGGCCTTTACGCCTAGGCAACCCCCGCCTTTTCCCATCGGTCGTACCCCGCGCCATCCTCGCTTTGGCCCCCTCAACGAGGTCCTCCACAATTCGGGCGTGGTCTAGCACATTCGACTGGTCCGGGCTTGGCAGGCTAACGGCCTCCGGCCTTTCCTCCGAGATTTGCTCCGCCCTCGCAAGAGGTCGTTCAGGTATCAAGCTTTCCACTGTGTCGCTGCACGGGGCCGTCCCAGGCACGCTCCTCAATGCCTCCCCTTGGGAAACCGGAGAGGCAGCCATATCGGTCAAGTACGCTTGTACCCGACACTTGTATGCCTCGCCTCTCCGGCAACCCTTTATCCCTTCTAGGGAGCGCCCCAGTTGGGGCAACTCCCGTAGAAGCTGTCTGTTTATAGTAGCGACACTGCTTCCAGCTATTACCAAACGTGCCTCCGTCTGGGCTAAGAGATCCACCTCTTCGGTCAACCATCTCCGCTTCACCTGCGGTGGGGCGGCTGCGGCGTTGGCCGTCTCAGGGTGGGCGCGCTTCTTGTGCACACCCAACCCTGTTTTGGTCCGGAATGCCCTGCTACACTCCGGACAGGTCCACTCACCCTCCTCCCGCCGCGAATGAGGCGGGGATCGAGGAGTCGGACTTAAAGGTTTAAGGGTCGACGCCTCCGGCTCCTGTGGGAGGCCGGAGGTTCGACCATACATTTCCTTATTATGATCGAAAGCGATTTTAAACCTTTGTGCCAGGGCGGCTAACCCTGACACCGGTACACCCACAGCATTATCTAACTGCCCCCGCGGAACGTGCTGCTAGGTTTGAGGTCCTAAGACCCCCATCGGGGCTTTCTCCGTATCCGGAGCGGGGAGACGCAACCTAGGTTCCTGAAGTTTTCACACAACAGGCAGGTCTTCATAACACCTCTGGACCAATCCTGGTCATTGCGAGGCGGTATGCGCTACCTCACTAAAAATACTGGAAGAGAGAGCCCGTTACCCAGGGAATCTGGGATGAGGTATCCCGCAACCAGTTTTCTCCGGGTGACGCCGTGAGCTGGAATTACCGCGGCTGCTGGCACCAGACTTGCCCTCCAATTGTTCCTCGTTAAAATATTTAAAGTGTACTCATTCCGATTACGAGGCCTCGTAAGAGTCCCGTATCGTTATTTTTCGTCACTACCTCCCCGTGCCGGGAGTGGGTAATTTGCGCGCCTGCTGCCTTCCTTGGATGTGGTAGCCGTTTCTCAGGCTCCCTCTCCGGAATCGAACCCTGATTCCCCGTTACCCGTGACAACCATGGTAGTCGCAGAAACTACCATCGAAAGTTGATAAGGCAGACATTTGAAAGATGCGTCGCCGGTACTGGACCATGCGATCGGCAAAAGTTATCCAGATTCATCAAAATTAACGACTTCGGACGCGAGGCCCTCCGTCGATTGGTTTTGATCTAATAAAAGCACTCATCCCATCACTGGTCAGAGTTCTGATTGCATGTATTAGCTCTAGAATTACCACAGTTATCCAAGTAACTGAGTAAGATCTAAGGAACCAAAACTGATATATTGAGCCATTCGCGGTATCGCCTTAATACGGCTTGCACTGAGACATGCATGGCTTAATCTTTGAGACAAGCATATAACTACTGGCAGGATCAACCAGGGAGCTTCGATATAGGAGAGATCGAACGCACGCGCCCCGGTTAGAGGCGCGCGCGCACAGATATCCTCATTCCCGTGCGTTCGCGATCGTATAGACGCAAAACGCTGAACGGGCGAGCTCGAAACATTGTGTGTGTAATGCACGCGCGCATGTCTGCAAGAGTATATCTCAACCCGTACAGACGCGCTGCGCGTGCTTATTAAGGGCGTTGGTCGTCCATATACGAAGTTAATCATAATGAACAGTAAAAGCCCCCATTGGGAACGTTCGTATCGAGACGAGTTCACGTGTGTAAATTTTGTTAACACATTCGCTGAGAGATCATATACGATTTCGCCCGGAATCTATAGAGCGCCTCACATTAAAAATGTCCATTATAGGAGCATATACTCATCGGACGTGACGCACGCTGAACGCGTCTGTGCGCCGGTAGCGCCACGCCTTTCGAATAATTTCATACAACGACCGCTCACAGCGACACGGCATAAAAACACGTACCGTCGGTCCACACAGTTCATAAAACACTTTCAAATATATCCACACACTTGTGTATATAATACAACAATACACCACACATAATACAACACGAACGTAGACGACGAAATCGAAAACGCAAGTGTACCATACTACATGCAATATACATAAATAATATAATATACACAAATATGGCCGATACACAACAAAAACGTCGTCGACAAGTTAGAGAAGAGCAGCTCTTTTCAATCTCACTTTATTGATATAATATAAAAATATATCAATACACTTCTTGCTGCTCTCCTCTCGCTCGCAAACTCCGGCTTCGTCGTCGTACAAGCGCCATGCGCGCGCGCCGCTCAGCACACTGCTGTGACGTCGCCTCGCTTGACATATATGCGGAGCGCAGGAACGATGCCATCGGGCACAGCACGAGACCGTACCTCGAGACTCTTGAAATATTATATGTCCCAGTAAATGAGGGATGAGGGGGCGAGTGCGTATCCCCCCCCCCCCCCCCTCCCCTTTTTTTTTGGTGGTGGCGGTGGGTGGTAAGAAGGTGTTGCTTGTTATTTTGTTTATCTTCATCTTATCTTCGTAATATAGAGCCGCAGCCCCCCCCCCCCCCCCCTTCGGCCCCTCCCCCCCTAAGCCCAATCAGCCCAAGGTGGTAAAATGTGAAAAGAAAAAATCGTTATATTATTATTAGTACGGTGTGTGTGTGTGTGCGTACGTGGGGGCGGGGGGCGGATGTAACCCCCCCCCCCCCCCTTTTTTTGTGGTGGTGGTGGTAAGAAGGTGTTTGCTTGT
>OX438913.1:11214626-11472743 GCA_949316265.1 Diarsia mendica | reverse complement strand
AGCTTGATAGAGGTTCCATTCTTTTTGTTAGCCACTGATACGATTTCGAAGAAAATGAAGTTTTTTTATTTTATTTTATTTAAGATGGGTCAGCTCTTGACCTCGAGGCTTGCCTGAGCAAGGATGAGGTCTACGATGGAGCGAGCCTTCCCAGTAGCACTGGCTCTCCCGCGCACCAACGGAACTCAGCGAACTGTTTGGCGCCGGACTTCGGCGGGAGGGTGGTAGCTAGCCAGGCGGACCTTTGCAGGCCCTTCCACCAGTGTTAAGAAGAAGATAATTAAAGGAAGATAGTATAAATAAAGGCCTAATGTTTGTAATTCACGACCTGCAGTACTTAGAAGTTATGGCCGCGCGGTTAAAACGCGGAGGACCGCGCGAACACGCAGTTTTCTTGAACGGAACTTAGTAGAGGTACCATTCTTTTTGCTAACCTCTGATACGATTTTGAAGAATATGTAGACAGTATGTATAAAGCCCAAATGTTTGAACTTTACGACCTACAGCACTTTCAACCTATAATGTGTTAACGGTGTCAGGTCAAATGATACACAGTCTTCAATTTCCTGAAATGCTTTTAATCAATACTACTACTGTTTCTTACAATTAAATATGTTAGCAACAGTTAGGCCTAACGTTCCCATTGGTAATGGCCGCCGGCACCGTTCCACATACTATCTGACAAATCAACGACTTGTTTATTTTTAAACTAGCTGATGCCCGCGGCTTCACCCGCGTGGATGTCGTTCAAATTATATACTAAAACCTTCCTCTTGAATCACTCTATCTATTAAAAAAAACCGCATCAAAATCCGTTGCGTAGTTTTAAAGATTTAAGCATACAGACAAACAAACAAATAAACAAACAAACAAACAGACGCGACTTTGTTTTATACTATGTATGTAAGGATTATTTGTTAAAAATGTGGGTATCGCTAACAGACGGCCATTCTGCAATAGGAATGTCCTCATTCCAAAATTCCACTCGGCCATTCTCCCGTATAGGTATGACCTCATACCAAAACAAAAATAGCGTAAAACAAAAAAACATTAATAAAAAATAAATATTACTTCCAACTTAGTAGTTAACAATTTAAATACAAAATGTTTGGAATAACTCTTATTTTTATTTATTTCGATAGGTTTTTGTTTGTATAGTCATAATAATTATGTTACTAGATATACTTTTTATGTTTTTATTAAGTTTAAGGGAAAAATGTCGTGTTTTGTTATAGTAAAGAGTTATCAGTGTTATAAAGATATTATAGAGTTTATAAATAGGTATTTGTTATGTTTTTATTGTTTTGTTTTATTAGAATTAGTAAGTTTCCTTAGAGTACCTATATTTATGTTCTTATCGGTTCTTATACGAGAGAGTTATATGCACAACGCCGCTAAAGAAGTTTTCCCTTCAATAAAAGGAACCAATGAAGTTTCACGTGTTCGTTTCGATTGCTCGACCACATTGTCGTAGAAGTAAAACGACAACGTCAGCATTACGAAGGAATTCGTAGAACAATATATCAGTGAAAACCGCAAATTCGTAGATGTAATGTAATTCAGAAAGTTGTAAAGGTTTTACTATGGCCGCGCGGTTGAAACGTGGAGGACCGTGCGGCCCGGAGTTCTCTCAAACGGAGCTTGATAGAGGTTCCATTCTTTTTGTTAGCCACTGATACGATTTCGAAGAAAATGAAGTTTTTTTATTTTATTTTATTTAAGATGGGTCAGCTCTTGACCTCGAGGCTTGCCTGAGCAAGGATGAGGTCTACGATGGAGCGAGCCTTCCCAGTAGCACTGGCTCTCCCGCGCACCAACGGAACTCAGCGAACTGTTTGGCGCCGGACTTCGGCGGGAGGGTGGTAGCTAGCCAGGCGGACCTTTGCAGGCCCTTCCACCAGTGTTAAGAAGAAGATAATTAAAGGAAGATAGTATAAATAAAGGCCTAATGTTTGTAATTCACGACCTGCAGTACTTAGAAGTTATGGCCGCGCGGTTAAAACGCGGAGGACCGCGCGAACACGCAGTTTTCTTGAACGGAACTTAGTAGAGGTACCATTCTTTTTGCTAACCTCTGATACGATTTTGAAGAATATGTAGACAGTATGTATAAAGCCCAAATGTTTGAACTTTACGACCTACAGCACTTTCAACCTATAATGTGTTAACGGTGTCAGGTCAAATGATACACAGTCTTCAATTTCCTGAAATGCTTTTAATCAATACTACTACTGTTTCTTACAATTAAATATGTTAGCAACAGTTAGGCCTAACGTTCCCATTGGTAATGGCCGCCGGCACCGTTCCACATACTATCTGACAAATCAACGACTTGTTTATTTTTAAACTAGCTGATGCCCGCGGCTTCACCCGCGTGGATGTCGTTCAAATTATATACTAAAACCTTCCTCTTGAATCACTCTATCTATTAAAAAAAACCGCATCAAAATCCGTTGCGTAGTTTTAAAGATTTAAGCATACAGACAAACAAACAAATAAACAAACAAACAAACAGACGCGACTTTGTTTTATACTATGTATGTAAGGATTATTTGTTAAAAATGTGGGTATCGCTAACAGACGGCCATTCTGCAATAGGAATGTCCTCATTCCAAAATTCCACTCGGCCATTCTCCCGTATAGGTATGACCTCATACCAAAACAAAAATAGCGTAAAACAAAAAAACATTAATAAAAAATAAATATTACTTCCAACTTAGTAGTTAACAATTTAGATCTAAAGGAGGTGTTTCTTTTTCCATACAAGTTTGGCCAAACAATGAAAAAATCAAACAAAGGTACGAAAATATAGGAAAAAAATCGCAGATTCTGAAAAAAAATGTATTGGATTTATTTATGCATTTGTACCACCTGAAATTCACTATTATAGATGCTAAAACTTGCAACCCAGAATTTTAATCTGGCAATCTCGTGATTAATTTTTCTGAACATGCGTTTCGTTACTTCATTTGATAAACTTATGAGAACCTAAAAATATATTGTTTACAATTTTTTAATATGTGCTTATGTTACGTATTTTATCCAACACACTATTTGTTCAGGTAGACGACGAAGCCACGGCGAGATCTAATTTAAACCATCAAAATGTTCAGAGTTGCCGACGTGCTCGATAGATGGCGTTGGCGTCGAGTTAGATCTCGCTATGGTTACGTTACCGCCGATAGTATAAGAGGATTGGAGTTTTTTTGTTCGTGTGAATTCTTTGAGATTCTTTATAGAATTATACGCCTACTGGAAACATAAAGTGAGTTTTCATTAGTGTCCTCGCCTTCCGACCTTGAAATCCTGTTCATGGTCCTTCGAGCCGGATTGGCGTGAAGGTGTTTTTGGGTAGTCATCAGTGGTGGCGGTGATTATCGCCCCACAACGTCAGTACTGGGCAGCGGATCGCTGCTCAGAGCATCCCTACAGCGAGGCGTCAGCGGTGACGTCATCGAAGCAGAGGATCCGGCTGGGTGCCGGAGGAGTGACGTTGTGTGGAGGAGCCAGGCAGAGGAGTTCGCGGAGTGGCCACCAGAGGTCGCCACAAGGCGGCGTGTACATCGAGTATCAGTGTCAGTGAGTGCATAGTGGAGAAATCGTGAGTACATTTTCGACCTTATTACTAAGAAGAAATTAACTTCAAAAATTCAAGAAAGTGCATTGAAACTTGAACCTTAAATTCACTAGCTAATTAACTTAGCCGTTGTTAATAGTAGTTTGGACTTGTACTAATTTAAGGCAAAAGTGGTTGAGACGGGGAACCTATGCTATGCCCGATTTTACTAAAAAATACAAGTCCAAAACACTTGTAAAATTTTAAACATTATCTGGGACTTAGAAAAATTTCGAAGTGCTTCAAAGAAACTTCGAATATGGTGTTATTGAACGTGTTTATTGGACACTAAGTTATAGTGTTAGATATTTATAGTGTTGTGTAGTTGCTAGAAAATTGTGTATTTTATATTTGTGATCTGACCAAGTTTGTGTTTTTAATTAAAAATGGAGTCGCTTAACGATATTCAAGAAGATATTAAAGCTAAAATGCTTAAGTCAAAATCTAACTTTAAAAAATCTCCTAAAGAGCGTCTAACTGTTTGTCATATAGAAACTAGGATTGAAAACTTAGAACAGCAATGGCAATTATTCCATACAACACATGTAAAAATAATTAGTGAAGTAAAAAAGTCTGATTTAATTAGTTCAAATTATTTTAAGAATGGCTTGTATGATGAGGTCGAAGAGTTTTATATACAGTTTAAAAGCGAGCTGAAAGAACAATTAAACAATATGAAAATGTCTAGTGAATCGTATAATGTTAGTCCAGGAGCTAGTTGTAGTACAGGATTTAGAAACTTTAAGTTACCTGAGGTTAAGATACCTGTGTTCTCTGGAAATTATAGTGAGTGGCAGACGTTTAGGGATTTATTTGTGGGATTAATACACAACAATAATACTCTAGACGATGCGCAGAAATTATATTACCTTAAAGGGTACTTAACCGGAGATGCAGAGCTACTATTAAGAAATATTAATGTAACATCGGATAATTATACAGCTAGTTGGGCAAAATTAGAAGCAATGTACAACAATAAAAGATTTTTGGCAAATGGAATTTTAAAGCGTTTCACAGTGTTTTTTACACCCTAAAAATCGGACATGCCCTTTTTATTCCAATAATAGATGCTGTAACATGTTTGGAATGCGAGAGTAGAACACCCAGAGTTCAAATAAACTTAGAACCAAAGTTAGAGCCATTTTGTTTTTTTTAGGTATTTTGATAAATCTAGAAATATCTTGTCTCAGGAAAACTTTTTCTTATTTCTGTTACAATATTAAATTAACGACGTATTTTAAGCATTTTTTGATTATATTTACAAGACTTTAACTCCGCAAGGGAGCCCAGAAATAGGTTTTTTTTAAATTTAAGAATTTATTTTTTGTATGATAAACCTTATCGAATACGGATTTTATTTCTAGCTCATTACATTAACTAAGATACAATAAAACCCCAAAAAAATAACCGTGTCGATATCCAGTAGGATCTCGGAGAAACATGCTTCTAAAGTTATCATAGAATTTCTATGGTTTTAGGGTTGCCTCTCTGAGATGTAGGTAATTGAAAATAAACAGTGTAGGAATATTTTTAAAAAATCGGATTGCATAGGGGTTAATTTATTGATTGTTACGTTTTCTGCTATATATGGATCTACCTATTTATTATTTAACGACTTCAAAAAATGAGGAGGTTCTCAATTCGGAAGTTTATATAATTTTTGTTATGTGTTCGGTATTACCCGCGATTGCTTCAATCATACGTTTGTTTACATTTACACCCTTCCGTAAAATAACATTACGCCTGTACACTGTAAATGGGTATTAGCAGATGTGACAATAGTACAGCAAGGGTGCTTTATTATTGTTACATCTGCATTTTGTTTCATTTTAGCTGTGTCAATATCAACTGTCAACTGTAAATCGAAGATTAATTTATTTACGGCACTATAAATTAAGAAATAATCAGATTTTTAACAAAAGAAGTAAAACCGTCTTGAAAAAACCCATAAAATAAAATATTATAGTTTAATTGAAGAAAAACTAGCACCGTTTTTAAACCTATACCTTATTATTCCTATTTAAAGTTTATTTTATGGGTTTTGAAGGCAGTTTTACTTTTTATTAAACGTTTTTTTTTTCTATTATATAATTATTATTTGTACTTTAAGAGTTATATTTCTAGATCAATGCAATAGATATTGTCTGAGATACAGAAAGGTGTCAAAAAAGCAAGTGTAAGTATCTAATTCTTATACAGTATCGGAGAACCCAGAAGACTACGAATCATCAAATTCCACATCTTCAGATAACATTTCAAAATTATCTGGGAGGTTATTCTCCATAGTGCTTATATTTTCCTCAGGATCAGCCTCTTCTTCGCTCGTTGGAAATTCAAAAGGCTCTAACAATATAAGGGCTTGAGGTGGAAGAGGTTGACGCTTAAGGTTATTTAATCTTTTATTTAATCTTATATTTGATATGAAGGGGTCAGAGGATTCAAGTGCTCGATGAAAAAGATCTAACATTGTTTTTTCTCTATCTGATTTCCTTGTGTGGTGTTCACGGTCGTGCCTCCAAAATTTATTACGTGCTTCCCCAGCTTGCTCAGATAACAATCCTAAGGGTAGTGCAGAGTTTTTTATGATGTCTTTGCCGTGCACAAGTATTTTATGTAGAGTTACGGTCATTGGGTACCACGAATACTCTTCTACATATTTTTTGGCCAATAATTTACAAAATTCATCAAATTTATCTGCATTAACAGGTAATCCACTTGATAAGACTACTAGTATGACATGTAAGTCATCCAAAAGCCATTGTTGTAGTCCTAAAATTTCAGCAAATACTGTACGACACTTATTAGACAGGGCCATCCTAGCAGTATTTCCGTCATTAGTCGTACCCGTATTAGGCTTAACCACATCTACGAGCAGCCCTAATTTAGTGCGGATTTCGTCCTGAATTTTTTTTTTATTCTCATTGACAAGCACGGCTTCCGGTGAACTTTTAGATACTCTCCATTTTTTTACAATAATTTTATAACCTAAATGTAACAAAAATTCCAAAACACGAATCCAGGCGTGCAACGGACTTATGCCATATCTTAAAAGGGTTTGATCGACAGGTTTTGAATGCACAAACTCTAAATTATTAAACTCTTTAGAGGTCGCTTTACAAAATGGGCACCGAAGTTGAGACATTGTATTGGTTATAATATTTAAGACTTTACCATCTATTATTGTCAAATATAGTTTAAACTCTGTAGATATAGTTTGACCACTTAAAGTTTTAGTATCAAATCTGTCTAATTGGTCAATTTGATTTTGTATTAATAGTTTTTCAGCAATTATTAAATCAGTCGTTTCTTTTTTATATTGAATATGAATAGGGCGACAATATCTATACGATTGTGGAGTAGAGTTACGCCACAGAACTTGCCCACAGGTTGTTTTGATCTGCAACGGTATAAAAGTAGTTGCAAAAAGGCAACTCTCGTCATGTTCATTTTGGGAAAAGTTCTGTTTATACAGTGATTGACCTGTACTACCGTCAAACCCCCATGATGCTTCAAATATACAATTTAATTTATTGGTATCTTTTCGATTACAGTAGTCAGTGAAAGTTGCGTCATAAGATTGAACTAGTCTTTGGAAAGAATGAGATACTAGGCTGGAAACTGGTATAATAGCTTCTGTATCAGATACATGGACTGGATGTAACGGGTAGCATTGTTTTTTGGCTTCGAGCACTTGACTGTATGGAGGGAAGGCGTTAAATCCACGAGCTTTTAAATCTTGTTGTAAAAATCTGTATGTCTCCACTGACAACTTTCTGTCAATATAAATAGCTAGTGCTTCATCTGCTGAATAAGGTGTCGGTTGGGTTCTAATTTTTGAAGCAATTTTTGTCGGTCTTGTTGGACTCTGTACACATGAATCCAAAATAAATTCTAGGTCTTTGGAAACGCTCTTTTTGAATTTGTTACCTCCTACTTCAACAGTGCTCGCAAAGACTGATATTACTTTCTTAGGGGACTCTTTTTCTAAATAATCATGCAAGCGTTTTCGAGCTCTGTGTTTCTGTCTTATGGAAAGATCATCATATCTATTCATCGGTACAGAATCAGGAATCAGTAATGAATCAGAAGAGGGGATGGAAAGGGAGACAGGATATGAATCAAGGATGTGACTGGGACCAGGTTCAGTTATAGGATAGTTCGAATTGGGAATTGATTGAGATGAAAGGTCTAAGTCAAGGACGACTAAAGGACTAGGTTCAGAAACAGGACATAAATCAAAACTTGGAATGTAATCTGGGACAGAACTGGGACGAGGTTCAAGAATAGGATCATCATATTGACTCATCGATACAGAACCGGGAATCAGAGATGAATCAGTAGAGGGGATGGAAACGGAGACAGGATATGAATCAAGGACGTGACTGGGACCAGGCTCAGGATCAGAATAGTTCGAATTGGGAATTGACTGAGATGAAAGGTCAAGGACGACTGAGGGACCAGGTTCAGAAACAGGACATAAATCAAAGCTTGGAATGTAATCTGGGACAGAACTGGGACTAGGTTCAAGAATACTAAGAAGAGGTTCGTTTACAAGACAAGACCACTGTTCAGAAAAATCTTCATTTAGCCACTTTTTGTGTTTTCTTTTAAAAATGTTATAATTATAACTACATTTTTTGTATAATGTTTCACATTTAGAGGTAAATTTAATGATTAAATTATGCAAGTCTTTATTGGTTTGGTGAGTTAAGGGTAATGACAAAGCTTCTAAAATAATTGAAACGCGTTCGCTTATATCTAAATCAGTGGGTCGGACCTTTTTTCCAAGTTTTTTAGCAGCGTCGACAAGTATTTGGTACGCTTTTAATTTGGTAAAATTAGTTGCTAAAGGTTCTCCTTGCGCATTTGCGGATACTCTCGGAGACTGAAGAGCACCGGCTGTGGCGGTATCCACAGCTTCATTTGCCACTCGCTGACCAACAAGAGGGTTGGCGCCCTCTTGCCCTCCTTGCATTAAGTCAGCCGGTCGGAGCCCGGACAGACGTCCCTCAACAGGTTGGGTCAACCCCTGTTGAGGCGAAGTGGTACCATGGGTCTTTAACGGCTCCATGGTGCCTCACCCCCGTTCCTCCAGAGATTATTTAACAGTAAAGGGTTTTAGTTGAAACCTAACGAGGGCGGACCCCTTCCCTTTACCAAATAATCTCCTTCATCGGATTAAAATCACTTTTATTGTGAACAGTTTGTAAAAGTTTTACGTGGTTATTATTTATATTGCAATTTATTATGATAAGGAACCTATACTTAAATACTTACAAATATTGTAAAATTAGAAGAACGTTAAGAAATTCAACAAATACCATGGCATTTGTTGAATTTCTAAGTCTTTCTTATGAATAGTATTAAAACTGAATGTAAATGAATTGCATTTGGTGAACTTAATTCTAAAGTCATAAAAGTAATTTTCTACTAGTCAAACTTTGATGATGCAAAGAAAAAGCTAAATTTAATCATTGACATTTTAGGTTAGTATTAAACCCATATTGCACGTACCTATTACAAGAATAGGTTATAAAAAACTTAAAAAAAAAAAAAATATTACTTCTATTTTATTTAACTTATATTAAAAGTGCAAAACGTTATTATTACGCATTACGATCACCTCTTCACAATTTGTATTTTTTTGGAAAATATTTTGTCATTTTGGATTTTTGTCAACCCTAGGTCGTCATTTTCAAAATCCGATAGCTTCGAGATCCTACTAGATATGGAATTGATATTTTGAATTTAAATGGATAAAGATATAATTAATAATTACATTAAGAAATAAAATCCGTATTCGATAAGATATAAAATTTAAAAATAAATTACGAAATGAAGCTATAAATTTAATAACTCCCAGTTGAATGCAGTTAAAATTACAAGTATTATCTTAAAATAAAGACAAAATGGTGTTTTATAATACTAAACATAAATATATTAGAATTATTCAATAGTTTTTTTTATATTAATATTTTTGTGGTTTTTCTGGTTTCCATAGAAAAATAATAAATTCGACTATAACTTTTGTTCTAAATAAAATTGAACTTTGGGTGTTCTACTCTCGCATTCCAAACATGTTACAGCATCTATTATTGGAATAAAAAGGGCATGTCCGATTTTTAGGGTGTAAAAAACACTGTGCGTTTGTTTAATCAAAAGAGTTTAACAGTAGAATCAGCCTCTGAAATAAAAAGATTACTTAGCACCACATCTGATTGCTTAGGTTCAATAAAAAATCTAGGGGTAGATGTTTCTTCTTGGGACATCCTAATAATCCACATTATTAGTGCCAAATTGGATAAGGACACCAGGAAGGCCTGGGAATTAAAGACAGCTTCAGATTCAACAGATGATTTGACTACCTTTACTCAATTTGCTGAGTTTTTAACTGGCCGATTTCGAGGTTTAGAAAACTTAGAAAATAAAGCTCAGGTTCAAAAGAGTTCGCAATCATTCCATGTGGTAGGCAAAGAAAAAGCTGAGTTATCTTGCCCTTTTTGTTCTGCCGCTCATAAGGTAACTGCTTGTAAAGGTTTTTCTAAAGAAAGTAACGATACTCGACGTGATTTTGTACAAAAAAAGGGGCTATGTTTCATTTGTTTGGGTAGTAACCACTCTGCCAGATTTTGTAGAAACACCGTCAAATGCCATATATGTAAAAGACGCCACCATACCTTAGTCCACCCTAGCGGTGGTTCTGGGTCTGTTGGTGAGGTCACGGGCGTTGATCAGAAGGAAGCAGCGTCAGCTGCTGCTAGGAATAGTACCTCAATGGAGGAATCTCAAAAGGCCGCTGTACAAGCGGAGGGATCTACTAAGCCAATAGTTTCATGCCTTTCGACAGGAAATTGTAAGGATACGGTTTTAATACCTACGGCTTTAGTGAAGGCCATGTCGAAAGATGGAAACTATCGTGTGGTTCGGGCATTAGTAGATCAAGGATCCCAAGGATCTTTTATCACTGAGTCAATGGCTCAATATTTAGGGTTAAAGAAAACTTTAACAAAACACCGTGTAACAGGTGTAGGCGGTAATAAAACAGTGATGTCTAATTCTTCCGTAGTTGTTAATCTACGTTCTCGAGTGGATCCAGATTACAACGTTCAAGTGAATGCATACGTTTTGAAGTCCATCACGTCCCTTCTCCCAGTTGTAACAGCAACTAGGGTAGAATGGGTAAAGTTGAGTGAAAACGATTTGGCAGATCCTGAGTATCATAGGCCTAACAAAATTGACATTTTGTTGGGTGCTGAGATATTCAGCCAAATTATTCAAGATGGAATCAAAAAGAGTACTAGTGGATCACTCGTAGCACAACAAACAGAATTCGGCTGGATTCTTTCGGGTGTTGTCAGTACAGAAAATTTGATGGATATCAATTCATATCCTTGTATAACTGTCATGCATTCCAATGTTCAGACTGATGACTTCTTACGTAAGTTCTGGGAGCTAGAAGCGGAGCCATCAGGAACTGAAAAAATACTGAGCAAAGAAGAAGCGGAATGTGAGAATATTTTTACAAATACCACAAAGCGAGATGAAACCGGGCGTTATATTGTACGATTGCCGTTCCGAGATGGTAAACAAAGTTGCAAGGATGGTGAATCTAGGTTCATAGCTGAAAAAAGGTAAAAGAGTTTAGAGTTCAACCTTTCAAGGAATGAAAAATTAAAGGCGGATTACACAGCGGTGATGCGGGAGTATATAGAACTTAACCATATGGTGAAGGTATCTGCAGAAGAAAAGAATAAAGGGTTGTACTTACCTCATCACGCAGTAATCCGGGAAGATAAGCTGACGACTAAGGTGCGCGTGGTATTTGACGCTTCCTGCAAGGGAATAAATGGGGTATCGCTAAACAATGACTTGATGGTTGGCCCGACATTACAAGCAGAATTACGACATACGGTTATGCGTTGGAGAATACATCCAATTTGTATAGGTGCTGATATAATTAAAATGTATAGACAGGTTCTGGTCAATAGAGATGATACAATGTTTCAGAGGGTTCTTTTGAGGGACAGTCCTGAAAAAGAAATTGAAGAATTTGAGTTAGTAACGGTTACATTTGGTACTTCATCGGCGCCATTTCTAGCAGTGCGGTCTTTACATCAGGTTGCTTATGATGAAGGGAAGGATTATCCATTAGCAGCTAAAATTATTCTTAATAATTTCTACATGGATGATCTAATGACCGGGGCAGAAAGCGTAGATGAAGGATATACAATTCATACAGAAATAAAAACTATTTTTAGCTAAAGGGGGATTCCAATTGCAAAAATGGATAAGTAACAGTGAAGAATTACTACATAAGATAAGAGAAAGCAAAAGGGATAAAGCTGAGGAAGTAAAAATAAACCTAGATAAAATAGATAATATTACGAAAATACTCGGACTTACCTGGGATCCTCGCGCTGATGTTTTCCAGTACTCCGTAGAACTGCCTCTCCCGACGGAACCTGTAACTAAAAGGAAAATTATATCGGATATATCTAGACTTTTCGATCCGTTAGGTTGGTTGTCACCTAGTATCATGATAGCTAAAATGTTGATACAGAAGCTATGGTTAGCAGGTATAGGTTGGGACGAAGAAGTGCCCAACAGTTTATTAAAAGAATGGATTACTTACCGTAAGGACTTATCTTCTTTAGTGAATGTTAAAATCCCACGTTGGCTTAACACTAAAGCCAGCAATGTAAAGACGGAGCTGCACGGTTTTTCGGATGCCTCAAAAATGGCCTACGCTGCAGTGGTATACGTCAGAGTTATAGATGCAGAGGGTAACATACATGTGGCGTTAGTTACCTCGAAAACTAAAGTGTCTCCCATCAAACAGGTGTCAATACCTAGGTTGGAACTATGTGGAGCCGTTCTATTAGCTAAGTTGATGGTGGACGTTGCTAAAACTCTGGATGTAAATGTATCAGATGTGCACGCTTGGACGGATTCCGAAATTGTCCTCGCATGGCTTAGTAGTCATCCAAACCGTTGGAAAACATTTGTGGCCAATCGCGTTGCTGAGATCTTAACCAAATTGGATACACAATATTGGTCATACGTTCCTTCCAAACAAAATCCAGCGGATTGTGCCTCTCGCGGCGTGGCTCCCGGAGAACTCGACAATACGGATATATGGTTCAATGGACCAGAGTTCTTAAGACAATCAGTGGTAGAATATAAAAAACCAAAACACTTGATTACTAAGTTGGAGGAAGTGAAGGTCCATTCGGGTATCCTTGACATTTCTTTTTGGGAAAGATTTTCATCGCTTTCAAGGATGATCAGAGTAGTGGCCTACTGTAGGAAGTTCTTGCTATTAAGGATTAATTGTGCTAACAAGGAGAGAAATAAACAGTTGTCCACTACAGAACTCGGGGAGGCGATGGAAATATGCATTAGAAGGAGTCAAGAAGAAGAGCTACAAGAAGAAATAGAAGAACTTAAGAAGACAGGATCTCTAGGTAAAAAGGGAAGAAAGTATAAATCGTTAAATTTATTTTTAGATTTAAAGGGGGTAATTAGAGTGGGCGGTCGATTAGAGATGTCTCAGTTGAGTTATGATCGCAAACATCCAATACTTATACCTAAAGATTCGTTCCTCACGAAGCTTCTCATAAGCGAGGCGCATCAAAAAACGATGCATGGAGGGCCTCAGGCTATGATCGCTTACTTAAAATCTCGGTATTGGATTGTAGGAGTCAAACCTTTAGTAAAGGCTTTTTTTAGAAAATGCGTTACTTGCATTCGGTATTCGAATAAAACCAGAAGCCAACTAATGGGACAGCTACCATCTTCTCGTGTTACACCAAATAAAGCTTTCGATTACGCTGGCCCAATAAACGTCAGAATGTCTAAAGGGCGTGGTAATAAATCGTACAAGGGGTACATCGCGCTTTTCATCTGTCTGTCGACGCGGGCGATTCATATCGAAGCAGTCAGTGACATGACGTCCAAAGGTTTCTTGGCCGCTTTTAAGAGGTTCGTGGCCAGACGTGGACACTGTGCAGAACTACACAGTGACAACGGCACAAATTTTGTTGGCGCTGCGCGGGAGCTTCAGGAATTATTCAATGAAGAAAAATCAAAACTAATTCCTGAATTGGTTGAGTGCTTGGCAAATAATGGTACTAAGTGGAACTTTATTCCTCCTCACGCTCCAAATTTCGGCGGACTATGGGAGGCCGGAATAAAGTCTACTAAATACCATCTCAGAAGGGTTATAGGGAATTCTACTTTAACGTTTGAGGAACTTACGACGGTGTTGGCGCAAATTGAGGCGTGCCTCAACTCGAGACCGCTTTCCGGTGGGGATCAAAACGAGTTAACAGTGTTAACTCCGGGACATTTTTTGGTTGGGGAACCACTCGTCCTTGTACCTGATTCGAATTTCGAAAGGGCTAACATTTCTAGTCTCAGACGGTGGCAACTTACCCAAAGAATGTTACAGGACTTTTGGCGGCAGTGGTCACTGGATTATTTGAATCAATTTTTACAACGCCATAAGTGGACTCATCAAAATCCAGAACCAGCCGTAGGTGGCCTAGTTCTGATAAAAGAGGAGGATTTACCTCCTGGCAAGTGGTTGCTGGGAAGGATTGAGTTAAAACATCCTGGGCCTGACGGAATCACTCGAGTAGTTACTGTCAGAACTAAAAGTTCTCTGATAAAGAGACCTATAACAAAATTGGCTATTCTTCCTGTAGCATCCTTAACTTTGTTGTGAGGTATAATTTAAGAATAATATGTCTTGTTCATCTAGTTTTTAAGTATTTTTTTGTTTGTATACCTTCACAAATGTTATTGTTATATTCAGGTTTGTGTTTGCGCACCCTGCACGGTGGGCGGTTTAGATTAAGAGAAGGACATTCTGCAATCTGTCCTTGGTGGGCGGTATGTTCAGGTAGACGACGAAGCCACGGCGAGATCTAATTTAAACCATCAAAATGTTCAGAGTTGCCGACGTGCTCGATAGATGGCGTTGGCGTCGAGTTAGATCTCGCTATGGTTACGTTACCGCCGATAGTATAAGAGGATTGGAGTTTTTTTTGTTCGTGTGAATTCTTTGAGATTCTTTATAGAATTATACGCCTACTGGAAACATAAAGTGAGTTTTCATTAGTGTCCTCGCCTTCCGACCTTGAAATCCTGTTTTTGTTAAACATTATGGGAACAAGAACATAAAAAATCATTTATTTCACATTTCAGATTATTTTTTGCGTTTGGTTATCAAGTAGCTAAAAGACAGTGCTCCAGGGCCGATAATTTAATCATTTTATTATGACAGTATATTTTAAAAGTCAAAACAAACTAATAAACAAAAATCATCAAATTATTTATTTCAAAAACAATCTTAATAATAGTATAGTATACATGAATACAGAAACTTGGTTCCTTTCTTAATGGTAACAACAGACGGTCACATACTTGATACTTATGGCCCCTATGCGGCAACTGTGTCAGATTCTGATGTAGTGTTACAATTATTTTGTTAACATCTCATAATTATAATGTTTGTAAACCTGAATCTCTGCAACCTGGTGAGACACAGTTGCCTACATTAAGAGCAAATAAGTCGAGACTTGTAACAATGTGTAGTTGGGTAGTGGAGGTTGTAAATGGTAGGTTTAAGAGAGATTATGAACGAATAAGAAATGATTTCAGCAACAATGCCGCTACCCATCTAATAACTGATTTTCGAATAGCAGGGGCCATGATAAATGCTTCCCATGTACCCATTACAGATAGACCAGATGGAATGAGCGTGCCTTGCAAAAATTACATGAACCTAACACATTAGCTGAAGAAGCATCATCTTTTATTAGCATTCATGCTGATATACTTCTAAATGAGTTCCCAGTGATGACAGATAAAGCAAGCACGCTCTTATTACAAAGAACATAAATAAGGCAAAATGGATTTTTTGAAATTGAAGTTTGCCGTGATGTTGAGCCTCTTCATATACCAGATTTTGAGGGTGAAATGTTTTTATTTAGGGGATATTTTATTAAATATCCAGGAAAACAGTTGGTAGCACAGAATCCATGGTTATTACTGTTAACTGTATAATTGGAAAACGTACCGTCAGTTGCTGTGCTCACATCATTACTATTGTTTGGTATATGGGGTGGGCTCGACATCAACAAGATATTTCAGCACCTGCCTCCTTCCTAGATTATATCTTAGTAAGAGAAAATGATGAAAATGCGGAAATGGAATAAAAGAAAAAAAAGAATGTTATTGGTTTTATTTCAAATATCCCTAGTAGTTAACTAAATTCCCATTGGCATACACAGGATAGAATTATCAATTCTTTATATGTTTCTTTACTGCCTATATTAAGCCTACACAATGAAAAAAATAACTTGAAAACTTCTTTAGCGGCGTTGAGCACTTTGGGAAATTGTTCTGTGATGGGTATAAAATCTTAAACTCGCGTCCACGTGACCACGTGACCCTGATCGAAAAAGCGTAAGACGGATGGAGAGTAGACAGCTATCCCCTCTCTACGGCGCGGCGAAAATGTATGCCTGGGCCTACTGTTTCGTTTAGGCAGCGCAGGGCGCTTAATAATAATAATAATTATTATTAATAATAATATAATTAATAATAATAATAAAATTATTAATAATAATAATATAATTAATAATAATTAATAATAATAATAATGATGACAGCTGTCAAAATTGAAACAGCTATATCTCGGAAACTATCGACCTTAGACTAGTTGTGTGTAGGGACAATTGATAGGTCTCAATGAGATCTACATTTCGGATGACAGCTGTCAAAATTGAAACGGCTATATCTCGGAAACTATCGACCTTAGACTAGTTGTGTGTAGGGACAAGTGATAGGTCTCAATGAGATCTACATTTCAGATGACAGCTGTCAAAATTGAAACGGCTATATCTCGGAAACTATCGACCTTAGACTAGTTGTGTGTAGGGACAAGTGATAGGTCTCAATGAGATCTACATTTCGGATGACAGCTGTCAAAATTGAAACAGCTATATCTCGGAAACTATCGACCTTAGACTAGTTGTGTGTAGGGACAAGTGATAGGTCTCAATGAGATCTACATTTCGGATGACAGCTGTCAAAATTGAAACGGCTATATCTCGGAAACTATCGACCTAAGACTAGTTGTGTGTAGAGACAAGTGATAGGTCTCAATGAGATCTACATTTCGGATGACAGCTGTCAAAATTGAAACGGCTATATCTCGGAAACTATCGACCTTAGGCTAGTTGTGTGTAGGGACAAGTGATAGGTCTCAATGAGATCTACATTTCAGATGACAGCTGTCAAAATTTAAACGGCTATATCTCGGAAACTATCGACCTTAGACTAGTTGTGTGTAGGGACAAGTGATAGGTCTCAATGAGATCTACATTTCGGATGACAGCTGTCAAAATTGAAACAGCTATATCTCGGAAACTATCGACCTTAGACTAGTTGTGTGTAGGGACAAGTGATAGATCTCAATGAGATCTACATTTCGGATGACAGCTGTCAAAATTGAAACGGCTATATCTCGGAAACTATCGATCTTAGACTAGTCGTGTGGGAGTTGGACATTTTGACCCTGAACGTTAACGATGTCGACTGTACAGTCAATAAAATACAAAAATAATTTATTTTGAACTAGACTGTACAATGTTTTTATGATGCTTAATCGGAGGCATGGGAAAAAATATTCCCGCTCCTCCTACCAATCGGAGTTCCGATCGGAGGACAGGGAAAGACAAAATAAATGGGTTAGCATAGTTATGGCGGAATAATTGAATTTTTAAATAATGAATTTGGTTTAACTATGTCGAATGATCGCAATCTTAGCACAACGAAATACAAAACTACTATTGATGCGGTCTTTATTAGACATTTAAATAGGTTCGAATCAAAACTGTTCGTTTCTTACTTCAGCTACCATAAACCTATCGTATCAGTTTTAGAGATTGGCGATGATAGTTCTGGTAATGATGATGGTGAAAAAGTCGTTGAAATTATGGATGAAAGTTGATTTTTCGGAGAGATAAACTTTTTAATGTAAAATAATTGTAATAGTTTTAAAGTGTTAAATTTTTAATGTAATATAAATTGTCATGTTTGTGTACGATAGCGCAATAAATCAATATTGTATTCTACCACATAAATGATAGTACTTTTATACTGTTAAAGCAATTGGTGCAAAATTATTCCCTAACCATTCCAAAATATCAAACATGCTCAACGTTAATAATCAAGTTTTCACTTCTGCCGGCACTCCCGGAGTGCAACCCGTCTTTTTTTTTTCAATAAAACGTTGCCCCACACTAGGAATTTCTCCTGTATCGTGGGTGCGTTTGTAGGTACCTATATCTTTCTATTTTCAATAAAACGTTGTCCCACACTAGGAATTTTTCCTGTATCTTAGACAATTGTTACAGATAGTGTCCCGAAAATCTGACTAGGTAGGTACCAGTCTTATCGGGGGATATCAGGGGTAGTGGAGGTCAGTAGTCGCTCCATGTATATATAGTGTACATAGGTATAGTGAAATAAAACGAGAAAATCGTAGGTATGACTTAATATATTTATATTTATTTTTAATTCAACTTATGGGTAAAACGAGGTGAATTAGTTAACACAAATTCTGTACATTCATTTAATCTTATCTCTAGATCTTTTTCTCTGGTAATATTATGTAGGTATAATAAAATCACGCCATTCGAGACGCATCACAATATTTTAAAATTAGTAAAATCACATTCATTTTAATTATCCTAACAACAGTATACAGTCAGCATCAGAAGTAGATTACACTACTCAAACTATTTTGATTCAGGGCTAGACAGAACCATAGCGGGCTCAGACTGTCGCCCTGGAATATTCCCCGTTTAATCCATACAGGTTCATCGTTCCCCTGAATCTGTCGACATCATGGATATCGAAGGACCGTCTTCCATTGCCTCATACACGACTCCAGGAAGGCGCGTAGAGTTGCATCTATCTTGTGCAACTCCAGCACCTTCATCAGCCATGTATGTGTCACCGAGTCGTAGGCCTTCTTATAATCTATCCAACATGTCGACAGATCCTTGCGGGCTCGACGAACCTGTTGGCTAATGGCCATGTCGATGAGGAGTAGCTCCTTAGTACCGCGGGACCCGTTCCTACATCCATTCTGAGAAGCAGACATAATACAGTTTTGCTCAATGTGTTTATTAATTTTTGCCCTCAAAATGGATGTAAGAAGTTTATAGACCGTCGATAAACACGTAATCGGTCTATAATTCTTGGGTTCCGCGGGACTACCTGACTTATGGAGCAGGTGGGTAACGCCTGTGGTTAAAAACTGCGGAAGCGACGCAGACTCTAAGGCTGACTGGAATTGAGATGCCAGGCAAGTGTGTGAACTTTTGAGCCATTTGAGCCAGAAATTGTGCAGTCCGTCCGGACCTGGTGATTTCCAGTTCGGTAACTGACGAACTGCACTGGCTATATCTAGTGGTGTTATTAGGATAGTTTCCATTTCTGGGATAGGTTCACACATTCGCTCGACATCACGCAACCAGTCAGCCTCAGTATGACAGACGGGTACCGACCAGATGCTGCGCCAGAATGAACTGGTAGCAGTATCATCTGGGCGACACACGTCCGTCATATTTTGCTCAGGTCGCTCCCAAGTTCGGTATACCCACCTTTCATCGCTCTGGAACATGCGATTCTGCGAGTAACGATCAACCCGCCGCTTATACCGCCGAATACGGTTGGCCCATGCATAAACCTTCTGCTTCAGGAAGTCGATGCGCTCTGTGACACGGGACATGTAATCTTGGGGACTGATTTCAGTTCCCGAGAATGCCCGCTTCACAAAGCGCATCACACGTGGTCGTGTATTGCCCTCCCTGAAGCAGTATAGTTTGTCAATGAGCACCCTGGCCCCGTCGATACGACGCTCGATCCTGCGCTGCCAGGCCGGTACGGCTGGTTTTGGTCGACTAGCTAAGTCACAATTTGGAAATTTAACATTAGCTAGTCGACATGCCGCAACAGCCCCACAGTACAAGATCGAGTGTGCATCAACGAGGTCCTCGCTACTCTCGAATATATTCTTGAGTTGCGAGTCCAGGGCACACACCAACGCCCTATTTCGCTTATGCATGGGTAACCGTGGTAATCGGGGCCTAAGATCGGTAGGAATGGATCGATACTCGCGAAGCGCATCCTCCAGTGCGCTCCTCAATCGGTCGTTGCACTGGCTACTTACCGTAGCAACCCTATCATCTTCCTCTACAGCAACAGTATTGGGCCGCGATGTGGTCGCGTCAATAATAGACGCTGGTACCGCAGTCTGTGCCTGAGTCAAGATGATACGGTTGCTAAGTACCTCTGAGCGCAGCCTATCAAGTGCGGCGTCGTCCAACATGCGATTGCGTTGGATGACACGCACCTGATCCGACAGTCGTTGGCTTGACACGTTGACGGTTGGTTCCAGGTCCTGGAATAGAGACAGCATCCTAGCACGGTACGCAGTGAGGTTAGTTCCCCCCTCTGTAGACCCGTAGTATGCGCGCATGACGTTCTCATTTATTGTTCGAGTCCATTTCATGCGCTGCACACAACCACCGGTAGCGGGGACCCGGCTCGGGGCCGGTTGGCCCCTAGGTCCCAAGCTGGTCGGCGGCCGGCCTCTCCCCTGCCGATGCTCTGGAGATGGTGATGGTGTTCGTGATGTCGTCGGCGGAGAGAAATACTCGTCGCTCGAGCTCGACGCTACTGCCGCCGCCGGTGACGCAGGTCCGAGGTTCGGCGGTGGCGAGGCGGAGCTGAGCGACGAGTCCGGGGATGGTGGGCGTGCGCGTCGTCTAGCTGCAGCTGCTCTCGTAATCATCGTTGTTTCATTATTCGTCGTAAATATTGTTTATTGAGTCTCAGAATTTTTTTGATGTCTGTCATCGTTGTCAATGAGTTTGTCAACTTCAATAGCTTCGATTTCTATTTCTTCATTTTAGTTTTTGGCTGTTTTAATTTATTTATAGGATACAATATGAGGAGTTTTAATTGATTCTGTAGAAACTGCAATGTATATGGGTTTTTTGGAATAAATATTATAAAATAAAATTAGGTTTTTTTCAGACGACGTTATGTGTCAACGAGAGTTGCCAGCTTATTATTATTATTATTATTAATTATTATTATTATTAATTATATTATTATTATTAATAATTTTATTATTATTATTAATTATATTATTATTAATAATAATTATTATTATTATTAAGCGCCCTGCGCTGCCTAAACGAAACAGTAGGCCCAGGCATACATTTTCGCCGCGCCGTAGAGAGGGGATAGCTGTCTACTCTCCATCCGTCTTACGCTTTTTCGATCAGGGTCACGTGGTCACGTGTCCTGACGCGAGTTTAAGATTTTATACCCATCACAGAACAATTTCCCAAAGTGCTCAACGCCGCTAAAGAAGTTTTCACTTCAATAATTGAAGAATCGATAAGATTATTTCAACTACCTATATCTTGACGATAATATTTTACTTTTTACTATGACGACAATCAAGTCATACTTAATGCAGGTGCTGTCGTCTGTCGTAAGTGTAGTTATTTTCAGGTCCCCTTGTCAGATGACCGATCTGGAAAGTGTTCATCATCTTCCTGCCCTTAACCCATTTTACTTGGGGTCAGTGCAGCACGTTTTGTTCTTCACTCTACCCTATATCGAAAGGGTTCATCATTATAATTATATTACTTTCCTTGGGGTTCATTGAATAACGATTTAGTCACTCGAACGTCTCTATTGACACTCTTTTCATATCAGCTTTTCAAAGTAGATCTGAGATGTAGATGGACTGGTAAATGTGGCGACACCTGGGGGAGGCCTATGTCCAGCAGTGGACGTCTTTTGGCTGAAATGATGATGAAAAGGTCTTAGGGGAGGATTTCTGGTGGTACTGGTGATGTTCTGCGACATCAGTATTTCATAATTTCATATTTTGGTTATTAACCTTTGACTTTGACAGATGAAATAGTTTGACAGCTGTCAACCAACGCTGTCATGAACGTTTCTTTGAACGCAGTTATGATGCGAGGTGGTGTATTTTCATATTATTTTAATTCCTAATCTGTACTATATTGAAGAATATTAAATACTGCCCATAACACCATTTATTGGAAGGAGCTTAATTAGTAATTTGTACCTCGGTACATGGTTTAGCCAAAAAAAAACACCTCCTTTAATCTACATACATTGACTTTAATTTCATAAAATAAAGTTACTTTTATCTAAATAACTAGTATTTGCGTGGCTGCGCTCGCTGCGCGCAGCTCGCGGGTCTGCCTACCTACACCTACCCACTACCTACCTACACCTACCTAATACCTACCTACTACCTACCTACACCTACCCACACCTACCTACACCTACCTACACCTACCTACTACCTACCTACACCTACCTACTACCTACCTACACCTACCTACCTACACCTACCTACACCTACCTATACCTACCTATACCTACCTATACCTACCTATACCTACCTATACCTACCTACCTACACCTACCTACCTACCTACACCTACCTACTACCTACCTATCACCTACCTACTACCACTAAAAAAACATTACCCTAAAGTTTGCTTGTCGTCGCCCCTGAGTAACGCTTCACCCACTCAACCTTCGTTACGCTAAGGAGGTCGCCGGCTCGCTTCGCTCGCCACCTCCCCCCTTCGCTCCACTCGGTCTCGCAGGTTCGCTCAACTCAGGACCTACCTACCACCGGAAAGCTATCATGTCATTATCCCTACGCTACGGGGGTCGCCGGCTCGCTTCGCTCGCCCGCTCCCCCCTTCGCTTTGCCGCTGTACCACCACCGGACAGGTTTCGACGCCTACTATAATATTTGTTGAAACACCTAATGGCTATCTCTAACCGTTATGAAGTTACAGCCCTTTTAATTTTAGGGGAGGTTGGGGAGGGGAGGGTATACAAATTTCAACGCCCCTCAATAGTTTTATGTAAGAAAAAAAAAAAAAAAAAAGTGAAAAAGGGGGGGGGTTGAAGGGGGGGTGAGGGGGGGAGTCTCGAAAAATGATTTCGATTAACGCAAAGGCCCCTCTAAATGAATCTGAAAAAAAAATCGTTCCATGTCTCTTAACTTTCGAGATTCGCTTAAAGGGGGGGAGAAGGGGGGCAAGGGGGGCCACTTTGAAAAATTATTTTTACTTTACCGAGCCTCCTCTATACGAATCCGTAAAAAAAAACACTTCAAGTCTCTTTGTTTCCGAGATACGATAGGGAGGGGGAAAAGGGGGGGTTTCCCATAGTCATGAGAGTTAGTTGTTTACGAATCTGTAAAAATATACCCACCTCCCCATCCACCATCTGGGAGATCAATTCTGTCAGTGAGTGGTAATTTAGCTTTATATAATAGAACTAGTATTTGCGGGGCTGCGCTCGCTGCGCGCAGCTCGCGGGTCTGCCTACCTACACCTACCCAATACCTACCTACACCTACCTACTCAACCTTCGTTACGCTTCACCCACTCAACCTTCGTTACGCTAAGGAGGTCGCCGGCTCGCTTCGCTCGCCACCTCCCCCCTTCGCTCCACTCGGTCTCGCAGGTTCGCTCCACTCAGGACCTACCTACCACCGGAAAGCTATCATGACATTATCCCTACGCTACGGGGGTCGCCGGCTCGCTTCGCTCGCCCGCTCCCCCCTTCGCTTTACCGGTACCACCATTTTACTTCCCCGAGCCTCCTATCCTATACGAATCTGTAAACAAAACAGAAAAAAAGGGGTGAAGAGGGGGGGGGGGGGTGAAGGGGGGGAGAGGGGGGAATTTCTAACAATGATTTCGACTAACGCAATGCCCCTCTATATGAATCTGAAAAAAAATTCGTTCCAAGTCTTTTAACTTCCGAGATCCGAAAGGGGGGGGGTGGAGGGGGGCAAGGGGGTCAAATTTTCAAAATGGTTTTTCCTTCCCCAAGCCTCCTCTATACAAATCCCTAAAAAAAAACTTGTAAATTCTCTTTATTTCCGAGATCCGCCTAAAAGGGGGGGGAAGGGGGGCAAGGGGGGCCACTTTGAAAAATGATTTTTACTTTACCGAGCCTCCTCTATACGAATCCGTAATAAAAAAAAATACCGGTCTCTTAGTTTCCGAGATACGATAGGGAGGGGGGAAAAGGGGGGGTTTCGGACTTTTCCCATACTCACCAGAGTTACTTGTTTACGAATCTGTCAAAATATACCCACCTCCCCATCCACCATCTGGGAGAACAATTATGTCAGTGAGTCAGTCAGTGAGTGAGTGAGTGGTAATTAAGCTTTATATAGTATAATAACTAGTATTTGCGTGGCTGCGCGAGCTGCGCGCAGCTCGCGGGGCGTGAAGAGGGAGAGAGGGGAAGCTTTGAAAAATGATTTCGACTAACGCATTGCCCCTTTCAATAAATCTGAAAAAAAAATGTTCCAAGTCTCTTAACTTCCGAGATCCGCCTAAAGGGGAGTGAAGGGGGGCAAAGGGTTCAAATTTGAAAAACGGATTTTACTTCCCCGAGCCTCCTCTATATGAATCTCACGTATGACACCACCGACCTACACCTACTTACCACCTACCTACAACCTACCTACACCTACCTACTACCTACCTACACCTACCTACTACCTACCTACTACCTACCTATACCTACACCTACCTACACCTACCTACACCTACCTACACCTACCTACACCTACCTACACATACCTACTACCTCCTACTACCACTAAAAGAACATTACCCTAAAGTTTGCTTGTCGTCGCCCCTGAGTTACGCTTCACCCACTCAACCTTCGTTACGCTAAGGAGGTCGCCGGCTCGCTTCGCTCGCCACCTCCCCCCTTCGCTCCACTCGGTCTCGCAGGTTCGCTCCACTCAGGACCTACCTACCACCGGAAAGCTATCATGACATTATCCCTACGCTACGGGGGTCGCCGGCTCGCTTCGCTCGCCCGCTCCCCCCTTCGCTTTGCCGCTGTACCACCACCGGACAGGTTTCGACGCCTACTATAATATTTGTTCAAACACCTAATGGCTATCTCTAACCGTTATGAAGTTACAGCCCTTTTAATTTTAGGGGAGGTTGGGGAGGGAAGGGGAGGGTATACAAATTTCAACGCCCCTCAATAGTTTTAAATAAGAAAAAAAAAAAAAAAGGGGGGGGTGTGGGGGGGGAGTCTCGAAAAATGATTTCGATTAACGCAAAGGCCCCTCTAAATGAATCTGAAAAAAAATCGTCTCTTAACTTTCGAGATTCGCCTAAAGGGGGGGAGAAGGGGGGCAAGGGGGGCCACTTTGAAAAATGATTTTTACTTTACCGAGCCTCCTCTATACGAATCCGTAAAAAAAAAAATACGGGTCTCGTAGTTTCCGAGATACGATAGGGAGGGGGGGGAGGGGGGGGAGGGGGGGCAACAAGGGGGGGTTTGGGACTTTTCCCATACTCACCAGAGTTACTTGTTTACGAATCTGTCAAAATATACCCACCTCCCCATCCACCATCTGGGAGAACAATTCTGTCAATCAGTGAGTGAGTCAGTCAGTGGTAGTTTAGCTTTATATAGTATAACTAGTATTTGCGTGGGTGCGCGAGCTGCGCGCAGCTCGCGGGGCGTGAAGAGGGGGAGAGGGGCAGCTTTGAAAAAAAAATTCGACTAACGCATTGCTCCTTTCAATAAATCTGAAAAAAAAATGTTTTAAGTCTCTTAACTTCCGAGATCCGCCTTACTACCTACCTACACCTACCTACTACCTACCTACACCTACCTACTCCTACCTACACCTACCTACACCTACCTACACCTACCTACACCTACCTACACCTACCTACACCTACCTACACCTACCTACACCTACCTACACCTACCTACACCTACCTACACCTACCTACACCTACCTACACCTACCTACACCTACCTACACCTACCTACTACCTACCTACACCTACCTACTCAACCTTCGTTACGCTTCACCCACTCAACCTTCGTTACGCTAAGGAGGTCGCCGGCTCGCTTCGCTCGCCACCTCCCCCCTTCGCTCCACTCGGTCTCGCAGGTTCGCTCCACTCAGGACCTACCTACCACCGGAAAGCTATCATGACATTATCCCTACGCTACGGGGGTCGCCGGCTCGCTACGCTCGCCCGCTCCTCCCTTCGCTTTACCGGTACCACCATTTTACTTCCCCGAGCCTCCTATCCTATACGAATCTGTAAACAAAACAGAAAAAAAGGGTGAAGAGAGGGGGGGGGGGTGAAGGGGGGAGAGGGGGGGAGTTTCTAAAAATGATTTCGACTAACGCAATGCCCCTCTATATGAATCTGAAAAAAAAATCGTTCCAAGTCTCTTAACTTCCGAGATCCGAAAGGGGGGGGTGGAGGGGGGCAAGGGGGTCAAATTTTCAAAATGGTTTTTCCTTCCCCAAGCCTCCTCTATACGAATCCCTAAAAAAAAACCACGTAAATTCTCTTTATTTCCGAGATCCGCCGAAAGGGGGGAAAAGGGGGGCAAGGGGGTCAAATTTGAAAAATGATTTTTACTTTACCGAGCACCCTTTATACGAATCCGTAAAAAAAAAAATACGGGTCTTTTAGTTTCCGAGATACGATAGGGAGGGGGGGGAGGGGGGGCAAAAAGGGGGGGTTTCGGACTTTTCCCATACTCACCAGAGTTACTTGTTTACGAATCTGTCAAAATATACCCACCTCCCCATCCACCATCTTGGAGAACAATTATGTCAATCAGTGAGTGAGTCAGTCAGTGAGTGGTAATTTAGCTTTATATAATAGAATAACTAGTATTTGCGTGGGTGCGCGAGCTGCGCGCAGCTCGCGAGGCGTGAAGAGAGGGAGAGGGGGCGCTTTGAAAAATGATTTCGACTAACGCATTGCCCCTTTCAATGAATCTGAAAAAAAAAATGTTCCAAGTCTCTTAACTACCGAGATCCGCCTAAAGGGGGGGTTGAAGGGGGGCAGGGGGTTCAAATTTGAAAAACGGATTTTACTTCCCCGAGCCTCCTCTATATGAATCTCACGTATGCCACCACCTACCTACACCTACCTACCACCTACCTACACCTACCTACCCACACCTACCTACTACCTCCTACTACCACTAAAAGTACATTACCCTAAAGTTTGCTTGTCGTCGCCCCTGAGTTACGCTTCACCCACTCAACCTTCGTTACGCTAAGGAGGTCGCCGGCTCGCTTCGCTCGCCACCTCCCCCCTTCGCTCCACTCGGTCTCGCAGGTTCGCTCCACTCAGGACCTACCTACCACCGGAAAGCTATCATGTCGATATCCCTACGCTACGGGGGTCGCCGGCTCGCTTCGCTCGCCCGCTCCCCCCTTCGCTTTGCCGCTGTACCACCACCGGACAGGTTTCGACGCCTACTATAATATTTGTTCAAACTCCTAATGGCTAACTCTAACCGTTATGAAGTTACAGCCCTTTTAATTTTAGGGGAGGTTGGGGAGGGGAGGGGAGGGTATACAAATTTCAACGCCCCTCAATAGTTTTATGTAAGAAAAAAAAAAAAAGGTGAAAAAAAGGGGGGGGGGTGAAGGGGGGGGGGTGAGGGGGGGAGTCTCGAACAATGATTTCGATTAACGAAAAGGCCCCTCTAAATGAATCTGAAAAAAAAATCGTTCCAAGTCTCTTAACTTTCGAGATTTGCCTAAAGGGGGGGAGAAGGGGGGCAAGGGGGGCCACTTAAAAAAATGATTTTTACTTTACCGAGCCTCCTCTATACGAATCCCTAAAAAAAAACACTTCAAGTCTCTTTGTTTCCGAGATACGATAGGGAGGGGGGAGAAGGGGGGGGGAAAAGGGGGGGTTTCGGACTTTTCCCATACTCACGAGAGTAACTTGTTTACGAATCTGTCAAAATATACCCACCTCCCCATCCACCATCTGGGAGAACAATTCTGTCAGTCAGTCAGTCAGTCAGTGGTAGTTTAGCTTTATATAGTATAACTAGTATTTGCGTGGCTGCGCTCGCTGCGCGCAGCTCGCGGGTCTGCTTACCTACACCTGCCTACTACCTACCTACACCTACCTACTACCTACCTACACCTACCTACACCTACCTACACCTACCTACACCTACCTACACCTACCTACACCTACCTACACCTACCTACACCTACCTACACCTACCTACACCTACCTACACCTACCTACACCTACCTACACCTACCTACACCTACCTACACCTACCTACACCTACCTACACCTACCTACACCTACCTACACCTACCTACACCTACCTACACCTACCTACACCTACCTACACCTACCTACACCTACCTACACCTACCTACACCTACCTACACCTACCTACTACCTACCTACACCTACCTACTCAACCTTCGTTACGCTTCACCCACTCAACCTTCGTTACGCTAAGGAGGTCGCCGGCTCGCTTCGCTCGCCACCTCCCCCCTTCGCTCCACTCGGTCTCGCAGGTTCGCTCCACTCAGGACCTACCTACCACCGGAAAGCTATCATGACATTATCCCTACGCTACGGGGGTCGCCGGCTCGCTTCGCTCGCCCGCTCCCCCCTTCGCTTTACCGGTACCACCATTTTACTTCCCCGAGCCTCCTATCCTATACGAATCTGTAAACAAAACAGAAGAAAAGGGGTGAAGAGAGGGGGGGGGGGTGAAGGGGGGAGAGGGGGGGAGTTTCTAAAAATGATTTCGACTAACGCAATGCCCCTCTATATGAATCTGAAAAAAAATTCGTTCCAAGTCTCTTAACTTCCGAGATCCGAAAGGGGGGGGTGGAGGGGGGCAAGGGGGTCAAATTTTCAAAACGGTTTTTACTTCCCCAAGCCTCCTCTATACGAATCCCTAAAAAAAAAACACGTAAATTCTCTTTATTTCCGAGATCCGCCTAAAGGGGGGGAAAAGGGGGGCAAGGGGGGCCACTTTGAAAAATGATTTTTACTTTACCGAACCTCCTCTATACGAATCCGTAAAAAAAAAAAAATACGGGTCTTTTAGTTTCCGAGATACGATAGGGAGGGGGGAGAAGGGGGGGGAAAAGGGGGGGTTTCGGACTTTTCCCATACTCACCAGAGTTACTTGTTTACGAATCTGTCAAAATATACCCACCTCCCCATCCACCATCTGGGAGAACAATTATGTCAATAGATCAGTCAGTCAGTGAGTGGTAGTTTAGCTTTATATAGTATAATAATAAAGAATAACTAGTATTTGCGTGGCTGCGCGAGCTGCGCGCAGCTCGCGGGTCGTGAGAAGGGAGACCTGCCTACCACCGAGGAAAAGCTATCGTGATGTCATTCAACGAACCCAAATGTTGCCAGCTAGTCAAAGTCTTCATTCTAAAAGTCTTTACTTCTACTTTCATGTTTTTGGGCAAAATCTGGGAAAATACTCTAAAAATGGGGATTATTTTTGCAACAGGCAACATAACTTAACGAAATACACAATGATCGGGACAACACAATCCGGTCAGAAACCGGTCCGGTCGGTGGGCCGGCTGTCCCATTTATCGTGTCGAAAATTGTGATTTTTCATCATTTTTCCAAGATGGCCACCACACTGTCCGCCATCTTGTTTTTCTGAAAAGTCACAATTTTTCTGAAATATCGAGGATACAGGCTACCGACTGGTGTACTTGGTGTTGCCAAGTTTTAAGTTTGGTAGAACAAAAGAATTCGCCAAAGTCCGTTCTGATCCGAAAATTCAAGCCCCAATGACTCTCGGGGTTGTCAGCTGAAAATAATGAAAATGGTCAAATGTCATTCGTGGGACTACATTCTTGGTGTTTAAGTAAAATTTCAATTCAAAATATCGTTATTTCTACTTTTCATGTTTTCGGGGAAAATCTGGGAAATTTCCCTAAAAATGGGGATTTTTTTTAAACCAGGCCACACTCATTGACGAATCACATAACCGGCCCATACAACACAATCCGGTCGGGGGATGCCAGCTGTCCCAATTATCGTGTCGAAAATTGGTATTTTTCGGCCTTTTTACAAGATGGCCGCCATAGCATCCGCCATCTTGTTTTTCTGAAAAGTCATAATTTTCCTGAAATCTCAGGAATATAGGCCACCGACCGGTGTACTTGGTGTTGCCAACTTTTGAGTTGGGTAGAACAAACTAATTCGCCAAAGTCAAAAAGTCCCAAAAATGAAAAAGTTCAATATTTTTTGAGGTTGCCAATTAAAACGAACCAAAATGGTCAAATGTCATTTGGGGGACCCCAATGTTGCCGGCTAGTCAAAGTCTCTATTTAAAATGTCGTTATTTCCACTATTCATGTTTTTGGGAAAAATCTGGGAAAATACCCTAAAAATGGGGAAAATTTTTGCGTACACTCCACAACAAAGTACAGAATCGTTTCATACAACACAATCCGGTCGGGGGATGCCGGCTGTCCCATATAGCGTGTCGAAAATTAGGATTTTTCATCATTTTTACAAGATGGCCGCCACACTGTCCGCCATCTTTTTTTTTCTAAAAATTCATAATTTTCCTAAAATCTCAGGGATATAGGCCACCAACTGGTGTACTTGGTGTTGCCAACTTTTGAGTTTAGTAGAACAAACTAATTCGCCAAAGTCGGGTCTGACCCAAAAATTCAAGTGCTAATGGCTCTCGGGGTTACCAGCTCAAAGAGATCAAAATGGACAAATGTCATTTGGGGGACCCCAATGTTGTCAGCTAGTCAAAGTTATCTTTCGAATTGTTGTTATTTCTACTTTTAATGTTTTCGGGGGATAACTGGGAAATTTCCCTAAAAATGGGAAAAAAATTGGCACCAGGCAACATTCCTCAACAAAACACATAACCGGTCCATACAACACATTCCAGTCGGGAGATGCCAGCTGTCCCAATTATCGTGTTGAAAATTAGGGTTTTTCATAATTTTTACAAGATGGCCGCCACACTGTCCGCCATCTTTTTTTTCTGAAAAGTCATAATTTTCCTGAAATTTCAGGGATATAGGCCACCAACTGGTGTACTTGGTGTTGCCAACTTATGAGTTTAGTAGAGCAAACTAATTCGCCAAAGTCGGGTCTGACCCAAAAATTCAAGCGCCAATGGCTAGCGGGGTTGCCAGCTGCAAGTGATGAAAATGATCAAATGTCATTTGGGGGACCCCAATGTTGTCAGCTAGTCAAAGTTTTCTTTCGAATTGTTGTTATTTCTACTTTTCATGTTTTCGGGGAAAATCTGTGAAATTTCCGTAAAAATGGGGAAACATTTTAAACCAGGCCACACTCCTTGACAAATCACATAACCGGTCCATACAACACAATCCGGTCGGGATATGCCAGCTCTCAAAATTATCGTGTCGAAAATTGGGATTTTTCGGCCTTTTTACAAGATGGCCGCTATAGCATCCGCCATCTTGTTTTTCTAAAAAGTCATAATTTTCCTGAACTCTCAGGGATATAGGCCACCAACTGGTGTACTTGGTGTTGCCAACTTTTGAGTTTGGTAAAACAAACTAATTCGCCAAAGTCGGGTCTGACCCGAAAATTCAAGAGCCAATGGCTCTCGGGGCTGCCAGCTGAAAGTGATAAAAATAGTCAAATTTCATTCGGAGGACCCCATTCTCGGTGTTTATGTAAAATTTTCAATTAAAATGTCGTTATTTCTACTTTTCATGTTTTCGGGGAAAATCTGGGAAAATTTCCTAAAAATGGGGATTTTTTTTGCACCAGGCAACACTCCTTGACGAATCACACAACCGGTCCATACAACACAATCCGGTCGGGGGACGCCAGCTGTCCCAATTATCGCGTCGAAAATTGGCATTTTTCGGCCTTTTTACAAGATGGCCGCCATAGCATCCGCCATGTTGTTTTTCTGAAAAGTCATAATTTTCCTTAAATGTCAAGAATATAGGCCACCGACCGGTGTACTTGGTGTTGCCAACTTTTGAGTTTGGTAGAACAAAGTAATTCGCCAAAGTCAAAAAGTCCCAAAAATGAAAAAGTTAAATATTTTTTGGGGTGACCAATTAAAACGAACCAAAATGGTCAAATGTCATTTGGGGGACCCCAATGTTGCCGGCTAGTCAAAGTCTCTATTCAAAATGTCATTATTTCTACTTTTCATGTTTTCGGGGAAAATCTGGGAAAATACCCTCAAAATGGGGAAAAATTTTGCACCAGGCAACACTCGTCAACAAAACACACAACCGCCCGGTACAACTCGAACCCGTCCGATGTTGCCAACTACCCGAAAAATGCATTTGAAAAAAATCTAAAAATCCAACTTTTTACAAAATGGCCGCCGCAGCGTCCTCCATCTTGGATTTTCACAATGTCATAATTTTTCCCAATTGCCATTGAAATTACCAACAAATTGGCAGACTTTTCGTTGGCGGTTTTAGAATTTGGTACAAGAAAACAATTCGTCAAAGTCGAGTGAAAAAAGTCGACAATTTCAAAACGTCCTGGCGCGGCCGCCATCTTGTTTTTTTTTTTTTTTACTTTTTTTTTAATGCTTTTACATTTCGTATAGGACCTCTGAGTCGAAACTCATCCAAGTCTTTCTCCCATCGAAACCGGAAATGGACTCGCCCACCATCTTGGATTTGAACTTTCCCTATAATTTTCCTCTACTCGATTGGTCAAATTACACATTTTTGCAAAACATACCCCTAACCCATCTCTCACCCATTCCGAGAAACGACATGTCAATCAGTCAGTCAGTGAGTGGCTTTGTAGTTTTATATAACTATAAATAAATAATATAATCCGAGTTTCACAATAGTTACAATAGCAATTTAGAATGTATTTCTACTCAGGAGATATTAAGTATAATTCTATGTTGTTTCATGACATGGAAATTGGTTTAAGGCTACCGGCCATTACAACTTTAACTACTACTTTCTTTACTGCATTATCCTTATGTATACAAATTCATAAATAATTATATAAAATACATAAGGCTTTTCTACTATTCGTCAAGCGAATCCGAATCGCTATTATCACTTTTATCGCTAACTACCGGTGATAAACTGAGATTAATCCACGGTTTTAACTGATCAGCCGCGAAAATATTCATATAATGTCTCTGAGGAAACCCCTTAATGCTAGATAGGAATAGGGAATAGGGATAGCCAGCTCGAATCGTTGGGCTCCCAGTGCTTTATTGATCATACTCTGAAAGACTGCGGGAGCATTCACAAGACCAAATGGCATCCTCATATACTCGTAGTGGCCGTCAGGAGTCACGAAAGCTGTTGCATGACGTGACTCTTCAGCCACTAAGATCTGGTGATAGCCGGACGCCAGATCTAAGCTTGTGAAGTATGATTTCCCGCTTAGACGATCGAGCTGGTCATCAATGACTGGCATCGGATAGCTATCTTTTACTGTCTTTTTATTTAATGCCCGATAGTCTACGCAAAGCCTGTATTCATTATTCTTTTTCCGAACCAACACTATGGGGCTGGCATAAGCCGACTGTGATTCTCTTATAATATTATTAGCTAACATATCACCTATCATTTCCCGTACCTTTGCGCGCTCACTAAAAGGTAGTCTATAAGGTCTATAAATCACAGGTGTATCATCGTTAAGACGTAATGTCATTTCGGTTATATGAGTCAGCCCAAGCTCCTGCATATTAAAAGCAAAACAGTCCCTATATTTGTTCAGGAGGTCTAATAACTGATCCTTTTCAGTGTCAGTCACTTTGGGGCCAATATGTAACATATCCAAAGTAATAGGATTCTTTATGGTGTTAGATTTATCACAGTTTTCAGACAACCGAGAATTTACATGAATAGAATCCACATCCAAACTTTCATAATTTGATGTAAATGAACCTTGATCGTTAACTTTTATTGCTCGTGATAATAATTTAGAACTGGTAAAAATAATTGGATTTTCAGACAAATTCATTACTAAACATCGACTCTTTCCTTCATGAAATTGGTAGACACCTTGCAATAGAATGTATTCGTTACCGGGTTTCATGCATGCACTGCCTGGGACAAATAATGGTCCTGAGAACGTATCTGGTGTATGTACTTGTATGTCCTGTAACCCTTTGATCGCGATGTCGTTGGTATTGTAAATATCCATCCTCTCTACTTCGGAATCATCACAGTAAAGAACTAGTTTAGTACATGTCTTATGTACGGTAACAGTGGGCAGCTCTGTTAAAGACTGCCCAATCAGAACATCTGTCTTAAGTAAATTATCCGGTACGATAAATGCTTCTATATCTGCTTGGACAGCATCTACTGCAACAGTTACAAATATCCTAGCAATTGGAACGACACTTCCAAAACCAAATCCCCTAATAATGGGAAGTGCCATCTTATTTTGGACTACGTTAAGATTTTTGACAACCGATTCTCTGATTAAGGTACATTGACTCCCGAAGTCTATATAAGCTGAGACGGATATGTCATTGACAGAAATAGTTTTGAAATACTTTGTCTTTTCGTTTGTTGCTATTTGTAGAACGCTTTGTGTAGGATTTTGATTCGTATTTTCTTGTATTCGATCGGTTTTTGGTCGAGAACCTATCAGCTCACAATTTTGTGTCATATGTCCTAGTCGTGAACACTTATCACATCTTCTTAATGGTTTAGAACAGTTACGCGCGGTATGCCCAGTATCACCACAATTATAACTGTTTAGAAACTACCTCCAGTTTATTTATTTTCTCTGCCGCGGGGCGACAGAGGTGAGGAGAGGCACGTTGAGCTCCGGGCTCGGCGTGCATACCAGTAGCTATACGGGATCGAGCGAAGTTACTCGCGCGCATATGTTAAATAGACTAACTTAGTGGTCATTTCGCGTCAGCCCCTATTCGGATCAAGACACGCTGGGTGTCAAATATTTGGACTATTGTTATGTATTTCGGGTTGCCTCGTACGGTTCAGTGCTTAATTAGAGCACCGAGGCCTTTGTGTTGAAACGGACAGAGTGTGTGTGAAAAGCGTGTTTGTCGTGGTCAGTTGGCGAGCTGAGAAGAGTTGTCTTGGAGGAACCAGGATCTGTCTGCTGGCCATCGTAAGATTCTCATACATACACATTACTCATACTCAATTACACAAACTTACGACCGGCCAGAACGGAGATCAGCCGCTTGGAGAATCGAGGTAAGAGTAGTTAGTATTGTGGATAATTTGTTATTACGGTTTGAGGCGCGTATCGCGTCTGTATGGTTCCCGTCACGGACGGCTGTAGTGGAAGCCTGTCATCTTATGGGCCCGTGACAGGTTCAGCTAGTTCCTGGCGCGATCAATAGCATTGAAACGACCTAGACTTTGCCCGGCTAGTTGTGGGTATAGATCTATTTGAGATATTGTTGCGACTATTATCCGAATCTTTTATATTTTGCGAATCTTGTTTAGGAAGTAATGAGTCTCTCTTTGAAATCAGATTTCGTTTTGATATTCGGCGCAAATATTTTAGCAAGTCCGATGCCCTCATAAAACTGTCTCCTTGGGCGTTTAACCTCACGCCATTATCAAAGATACCGCTAATTATTCAATCCACAGCGTCTCTTCCTTTAATGCCACACATTTTCACTAACCTAGCCTTCTCATGGAAATATTCTTCCATCGATTCCTCTCTCCTACTCCTTCTGCTAAGCATTTCGGTCAAACGATCGGCGTAGTTACGATCGTCTGGAAAAGTTTTCATTATCTTTCTTTGCCATTGTTTCCAACTTAAATCAATGGTACTCCTACCTTGGTACCACTTTTTGGCTTGGCCAGAAAGTTTTGGTATAGCATAATAGATAATTTGCCTTTCTGTCCAATCATAAATTCTTGCCGTTTCGTTCACCTTACGAATCCAGTCTTCGGCCGACTGTGAATGTGCGTCAGGATCGAATTCTGAGACCACATTTTGCGATCCTTCAAAACGATTGCCTGTCTATTCTAGAGAATCTTTTTAGAAACTGGTTTTCTTTGTGAGCACTGGATCGACTTTTGCAGTGCGAGCGAATTCTGGAACGAGATCGTTTTCGTTTTGCAAACGAAGAATTATCTGACAGGTCGGACGAATCTAGCTTTCGCTTATACCGATTGTTGTGTTCAGAACCGGAAGAGCTGGTATCATCACTGTGATGACGCGATGCGCGAGATTTACGTTTCCGGCACCGATAACGTCGGGTGGAACGAGACCTGCGATTCCGAGTATGATAATCGGAAATGCTGCTTTTTGAAGCCGTACTACTGCTACTGTGACGCCGCCGATATGATAACGAGGACGAAGAATGAGATGGCGTTCTGCGACGAGATCGGCTGCGGTATGTATCACGTTTACGTTGTCTTTGATGAGGTCTTGTCGTGGAACGTCTCCTTCTTCTAGGTTCCTGCCTACGCTCAGGATTGTGTGATGATCTTTTACGTATATTCGGTTCCAAAGGCGGAGTATAACCTGACCTACCACTGGAAGCCATTGTTCAGAACTATGTTTATTGGCGGAGACTATGATAACCAATAAATAAATATTTAAAGTATAAATTTATTTTAATTTTGTTTTTATTTAGCCCATGGTAAAGTGGATACGTGGTTTAAGTTAGTATCGTGCGGTAGGTGTTAGTAAGGAAAAGAGAAACAGAGCGAAAAAAAAAACAATGATGAGTACTTAATCCATATTACCGCGGCTGATTCGCTATTGTACATAGGGAAATGCACATAAAACAACCCATTTTGCCTCACAACTGCTAAATCATAGAATTCTTCGAATAAACAAATAAATTATCAACAGCAACACTTTTGGGATGTGTACTTATAGATAACATCAGATCATCTATAAGACGCATAAACACATTACTAGTGAAAAGGTACCTAGTCTAAGTTCGTATCTGCTGTCCTTAGAATAGGTAGGTACTAGGTACATAATAACCACCTAAATAAGCGGTTAATCTGTTTTGGAAGAGGTACCTGAGAACTTCTCCAACACTCTTAGTTCTTACCACTTCTGACTGTTAACGGTGTCAGGTCAAATGATACACAGTCTTCAATTTCCTGAAATGCTTTTAATTAATACTACTACTGTTTCTTACAATTAAATATGTTAGGCCTAACGTTCCCATTGGTAATGGCCGCCGGCACCGTTCCACAGACTATCTGACAAATCAACGACTTGTTTATTTTTAAATTATTTGTTAAAAATGTGGGTATCGCTAACAAATGCTACATAGAAGTAGAGTGACTATGATTTATAGGTGCGTCAATCAGACATTTCCGAAAGCCTCGTTTTTACGTACATATTATTTATTATCAGGGAATAAGAATGGTAAATTGCATGAAGAAGTACTTATGCCAAAATTTTAACACCGTATTGGTATAAATAGGTACTGGTTTTAACATTTGCTAAAGAAATTACTCATTTATTCATAGGACTCATTTATATTTGTCTGAATTAAGTAAGCAACCATACCCTTCCTCCTTGAAGAAAGAAAATATACATTTCTCGCTTATAGATCGTTGCTAACTCTACACCTACACACTGTGGTTTTTTGTCTGTTTCTTAATCATTTTGAATACAATCATTTTGTTTTATTTTGGTACTTAATTTTTCATGCTTATGTAAAACATAAAATTAAACAAAAACATAAAATTCAAACTATAAAGTAATGAAAGACTTGAACATTTTTTTTAACATAACAATAAGTTATAGGACAGAAAGTTTTTTCTACTAAAAAAGGTGTAAAAGTACCCTTAACGCAATTGAAAGGCGCTTGTTCTCCTCACCACTGCGATATTTTTTTTGTTCTAGTCTAGACCATACTGGGAACCCCCTAGTTACGGAGATATTGGGGGTCAAAGTTCCAAATTTTTTGCAGCTGTTTTTGTAAATACCAGTTTTTCTGGTTATAACTTTACTTAAATTACCTCCATGACATTATTAACTAAAAATGAATAAAGCATTCACAAAGAAAAATAACTAAAAAATAAACATTAAGAAAAAAGAACCAACAAGGAAGAAGTTACTTTACGCCCTCGGCATACGGTCGAAATTGCATTGGCTGGCCGAAAGCTGATCTTTGCAATACAATGGAAATAGTTCCAAATTCTGTAGATATACACCTACAGAATGTACTCGAGTCTTGTAGACACTACACAATTATTAGTGAGGTTTGTTGAAGATTCTAGATGACCGTCGTAACATTATGTTATTCATAATGTGAATCTCTGAAACCGCTGGTTAGTTCGATTATTTTGTATGCCAATTTTCTTCTAACATTATATTAACCATGTTTATACTCACAGGGACGGCCGCCAAGAAGAAACCAAAACTAAAATCAAGAAGATTAAAACCAGCAGATACAATTACAGAGCAGCTAGAGAAAAATGAACAGTCAAACCTGAAAGTTATCCGGTCAACAATAAATCGTATCCAAACGTGGGACTTATCCCAAAGAGTCTTACAAATGTGATCAGCGGAGTTTAAATTAAGTAAAGGAATTGAAACAATAACTAATACCGGTACGAGTGCGTGCAGGTATTTGTGAGAAACCTTATAAATGTGACGTATGTCTTCGTAGTTTTAACGCCAAAAGTAATTTAACAAATCATCTTCGAATACACACCGGGGAGAAACCTTACAAATGTAATTTATGTCTTCGTAGTTTTAGTCAAAGGGGTGCTTTAACAAAACATATTTGAATACATACAGGGGAAAAACCTTTTGAGTGTGACGTATGTCTTCGTAGTTTTAGACAAAAGGGTGTTTTAACAAAACATATTCGAATACATACAGGGGAAAAACCTTTTGAGTGTGACGTATGTCTTCGTAGTTTTAGACAAAAGTGTGATTTAACAAAACATATTCGAATACACACAGGGGAAAAACGTTATGAGTGTGACGTATGTCTTCGTAGTTTTAGAGATAAGGGTGATTTAACAAAACATACTCGAATACACACAGCGGAAAAACCTTTTGAGTGTGACGTATGTCTTCGTAGTTTTAGAGATAAGGGTACTTTAACAAAACATATTCGAATACACACAGGGGAAAAACCTTTTGAGTGTGACGTATGTCTTCGTAGTTTCAGAGAAAAGGGTAATTTAACACAACATATTCGAATACACACAGGGGAAAAACCTTTTAAGTGTGACGTATGTCTTCGTAGTTTTAGAGATAAGGGTACTTTAACAAAACATTTTCTAACACACACAGGGGAAAAACCTTTTAAGTGTGACGTATGTCTTCGTAGTTTTAGACAAAAGGGTAATTTAGTAATACACATTCGTACACACACTGGGGCAACCTTACAGATGCGTAATAAGCTTTAATGCGTGAAACAACTCAGAAAGCGGGCGCGTATCTCCTCATTCCTGTTCATTGCTTTGTGCCGACTGCCGAGACGTAAATAATTGGATCAAGCTCCTGCACAGAGACAGCATCCTAACACGGTACGCAGTGAGGTAGTTTCTCCCTCTTTAGTCCCGTAGTATGTCGTGCTCATTTGTAGATTGAGTCAGGCGCGATCCCAACCTACAACTGGAGAGGTGGGGGAGTGACACATAGGGCTGTAGGCAGGAATTGCAGGCTGTAATGTGAAGGAATGTGCTTCGGCCGCGCGACTGTCGCGCTGCTAACGCCCTAATGTGAAAGCGGCCTTAAAAAATAAGAGTTTATTTACAAGAGCTAAGAGCTACATCTTCCCACTTGAGTCCAGAGACAGACTCACAGGCAGGCCACGAAAGGTTGGACCCTGCAGGACTCTGAGGGGGACAGCTGTTTTCATACAGTTTGAATCGGACGTCGGCCGGCTCTCCTGACGAGGTCGGGGATCTTAAAAACTCATTATAATTGTAGACTACCTCAGACTTATGAACTGGAGGGTTGTATGATATCCGTGATATGCTAGGCTCTGGGAGATGTGCCGGAATGTTGGGTAATATGTCACGCCTCTCCTATTTAACAGCACCTGATGTCCAGACCCTTACTGCTTCTTCAAGTCGTTGGATCGAACCTTCAATCCTCTGCAACACACGACTTCCTTCATGGTTCTCACAGGCTGTTTATTGCCTTGGTCTCCATAGAATTGCGCCATCTGTTCACTGATTGTCTCAACGACAGCAGAGTTCAGGGTCAAAATGTTGTGGCAATCAACTGCTGCCTCAGCACTCTGAATGCCTATCCCTTGGGATTTCCACTTTATGTTGGTGTATTTGACGATGGTTCGATTTAGTGCATGCCAAGCTTGTATCGGATCTACTCTCTTGAGAGTCTCCTAACTCTTCGGATAAGCCTCAGATACCGTGACGTACAAGCAGTTGAGGAATCCTGGGCCTAAAGTGGAAAAAGGCCTCTTGAGCATCTTACTCTTGATATATTTGGATATCTGCGTGCATAATCCTCTAGCGTACCTTTATTAGGAAGAGGTCTGATCACTGCACCTGTTCTCTCTCAATCTACGTCGTCATCAGATTCCTGGGAATTGGTTTATTGTTCTCCATTTTCGGTCACTTGATCTTCAGTGGCGAAGGCAGAATTGTAGGATCATGTGCACAACTCGGTTCACTGTAAAGTTTTAGAACTTCTGATTTCCCTAAGAACACTACCTCCTTGTTTGCTATCCTTTATGAAGTCGGTGAAGAATTCATATTGTGGCGTAGGGCTTTAGGTAGGGTTGAGAAGTAGAGAAACCACAATAATTTAATACATATATTTTAGAACACAGATAGAATAAGTAACAGGGGGTGAGCCGAGCGGCTCCACAGCTGTCTAGACACACAACCAAACATAATATAAATCAGACGATAAGCTACCTATCAACTTATCTCCCCCAGTTACTTATTATTTGAGCTTTTTCGTTGTTTATATAAAACAAACTAAGTGGTCAGTTATCTTGCCAGAGACTATAAATACGCGGGAACGGTCAGCGTAGGGCAGCACTAACGTCAGCCATGTTGTGGTGTAGTGTTGTTCTATTTTGTGCGTTTGCCGCGCGCGGGAACGCTGGCCCGTAAGTTAACATTTTCTTATTTTTGACAGCTTGGTTTTTTTAATCTGTCCGTTATGATCTAGTGATGTGGTGTTCAACCTTTTTAGACCAAAAAATACGCCTGCAAATCAAGCAAAGAACTACAATATCTCTTTCTTTCATAGATTTTCAACTTTGTCGTCTAAATATATTATGAGGTTCATGGTTGATTGAATAGAAAATACAGTTTTGGGTAGTTTGATGCGCTGGCATTTGCACCAAAAATATTTCGGCATCCCTCAAAACGCTTCAGCAGTTTCGCGATGCAACGGGAGGCAATACAAAGCTAGGCAATATGCTTACTACTAAATTATGCAGAAGGATTTCTAGCCGTGCCGGTCTCAGGACTCGATAAGGAAGATTTTTTAAAAGTTTCTCTAGGATAAAATAGACGGATGAAAGTTCTTCACTTTTGTCGATGGGAAATCACCTGGCGGCCACGGTTTTAATTCCTTTATGTAATCATCCTCACTACCTACTTCGAGTAGCTGGTAGATCGCCATTTTTAGGGTTCCGTAGTCAACTAGAAACCCTTATAGTTTCGCCATGTCTGTCTGTCCGTCCGTCCGTCCGTCCGTCCGTCCGTCCGTCCGTCCGTCATCGCTTAATCTCTGTGACCGTTAGCACTAGAAAGCTGAAATTTGGTACCAATATGTGTATCAATCACGCCGACAAAGTGGTAAAATAAAAATTGGAAAAAAATGTTTTATTAGGGTAGCCCCCAGTGTAAAATGGGAAGTGTTTTTTTTTTTAATTTCAACCCTAACGTGTGATATATTGTTGGAAAGGTATTTAAAAATGAATAGGGGTTCACTCTAATCCTTTTTGATTATGTCAATAATTTCGGAAATAATCGCTCCAAAAGTAAAAAACATTGCGTCCCCCCCTCTAACTTTTGAACCATAAGTTTAGAAAATATGAAAAAAAAATCTGAAAAGTAGAACTTTATAAGGACTTTCTAGGAAAATTATTTTAAACTTGGATGGAGACAACAGATGGAAAAAGCAGTTTTCCAATATAATTTGGTCCCTGAATCGTATGAGCGCCTATACAATCCAGAGGTCAAGTTTCATTGGCCCGTAGAAGAAATTGTATAAAATATCATACCGTTTTGGTACGGAACCCTTCATGTGCGAGTCCGACTTGCACTTGGCCAGTTTTTTTTTTGCCTAAATCTTCGTTACGGCTTTTTCTGTGGTTGCGCAAATGTCACTTCGGCTGTCTTGGGCCACAGAGAGCTAGATAGAACTTGATAGAAGGTGGTGCATATTTTTCTGTAAAAATTATTTACATAACAACATGCCTGTAATGTTTGAAGGGTTGGGCAGATATGTACCTAACCGTACACCAACTGCGCCAACATTTCGCCAAGTCCCATGTAAATTTGTAATAGGGCGAGCCTAGAGCCATCAACCGGGCAGAAATTCAAAATTCAAAGCTGCTGTTGAAAAAATCCTGAAGTAGAAGCACAATAACACTTTGCCCGACCCGGGAACCGAGCTCAGAACCTCATGCGCTACTTTTTGCACAGATAATAGTTAACCTATCTATTTAGGTACATAAAACTATAAGATGTAAATCTCACAACCTATTATGTTGTTAATCATGTTGCAAGTAATTAACTATTTATCTCAACTCATTAAGTATTTGTTAGTTTTGACCTTACACTTTAATCAGTAATTCATAATAACCTAACACACGCACAGTAAATAAATAAAAACATTGTTGTTATCGCCTGCCTCATGGTCTCTTGTCGTAAGCGGGACTGCTATTCATGGGGTCCATATTGGCTCACCTAAAGTTCTTTACCCGAAATTGTTCTTCCTAACGATTTGTAATCCGAATGATCACTCTGCCTAAAATTTTTCTTCCTAAAGTTTTCATTCATACTATTTGTAGTGCTACCGGTGATGTTCATAACACTCATGTTTCCGAAAATTGTAATTCATAATATATTGTTATTGTACAGACGCCAGCACATCAAGCTACTACGATCTGTCAGATTTCTTTGATAGATTTTCGACTTTATTTCTAGAGCATTAGGTTCAAGGTTCGTTGGGAAAATTTGACAGTTTCGGGTAGCTTGACATGCTGGCGTCTGTACATAACTACTGTTTTTTATCCTAACGCTTTTATTCCTAAACATAATTACCATAATATTTATTTTTGTCTTAAATGAATGAAATTCATGTCAGAGTGTCGTCTTGGGGGCACTATGAAAAAAATTCTTAGAAAAATTTCGCGACCAATTTCGAGGTAGGAGGAGGAGGTTACAGTTCTAACCTAAACTATGGATATCTTTGCATACCTAGTATACAGGGTTTTGCCGATGATACGACAATACATGATACTGGATAGTTCATTGGAACATTTTTAATCTATCAAATAAATACTACAATCCAATCCTTATTATGAATACAAAGAAATCTAAACAAAAAAAAACAACCGACTTCAAAAACACCAAAAAGAGAAAAATAAACTTCAGAAGAAAAATCAGCTTCTGAAGTCGGTGACATTTGTTTGTTTGATTTTATTTTTTTGCCACCGACTTCAGAAGCTGATTTTTCTTCTGAAGTTTATTTTTCTCTTTTTGGTGTTTTTGAAGTCGGTTGTTTTTTTTTTTTGCAAAAAAATTTTTTTATTTTTTCATTTTTAGTTGTAATAAGTACCTATATATATCCTATACAAATATTTACTATGCATTTAACATTCAACCAAGAAACCTTCAAGATTCCCCTATTTTTGCTTTCAACTCTTAACCGTTGAGGAGTAGTACCTTCCATTATCAGCACATCAACATGAAGACAAAAATGATGACTGCTAGATGCGAATACTTGAATAGCGTCAGAAAAAGCATGAAACACGTGTCTATATTTCATGTATAACAAACTAAAAAAATGTGTATTGTACACATCTGCATACCCCCTCAGAGCATACAGGCGTGATGTTACGTCATGATAATGTATATTCAATAAACATCCAAGCGATTCCAGCAATTACGACAGATTTGCCGTCTATTTTTGAAGAGTTCCATTGTATATCTCCGAAGATCAGCACCAGATCTTCACCAAATTAAAATGGGACCACCTCAGGAGTATACTCTTTCAAATAAAAAAAAAATTGAGAATCGGTCCACGAATGGGGGAGAAATCAGGTAACATACATAAAAAAAAAAAAAAATACATACACACGAACATAGTAACCTCCTTTTTTGAAGTCGGTTAAAAAGATATGACTTTGAATAATAGTGTAAAAGATGGTTATGTTGAGAAAATATAGGAAAACAAATAAAAGTATAATAGATGTTTATATTGCTACTGACATTATGAAGTTGAATGCTTCGGAATATGAACATTAGAGACAGAGTAGCTAGGAGTTGTGATCGTTAGGATGAAAAATGTTAGGAAGAACATTTTCGGATTTCCAATTATCGGAGTTGATAATTTAGGTGAACTTTGGCGCACCCCTATTCATGAGATCCTAGTTTCCATCAGTAATTTTTCAGGCTGCCATGGAATCTTTAAGTCCTGTTGATCGAAATAGGCGTGGTAAACCTATAGGCGAAATGTGGGTGTACACGTCTGCCTTACCATTCAGGGATAACAAACGTGATGATATATGTTACGTAAATTAAGACTTTCTAAGAAGGTACCTACCTATGTGGCAAGATACAAGACATGTGCATTGTACAACTGTGTTTATTCTAGGAGGAATCCTAATTCCTATCTTATATATATCTACCTACCTATCTATCTGTAAAAATAAAAAAATGTGAGCCGTCACGGGACGCCTGGCAGATGTGAAACATCGACATTATTTTGTAAAAGTAATATGCAGAGTCATAATGATAAAAGACGATCGTCTTTTATCATTATGACATCAGCGTCGCCACCGATTAGCGTCGCCACGCCAAAAATCTTTTTTACGTGCGGCTATAGATGTTTCACATCAAAAAAAACGACGCTGAAAAAGTATGAAACAAGATTTTCAGCATAGAACAAAAAGAAAAGCCGTAGTCAGAGTCACACGGTATTAAAGTGTTTAGGTTGGTACCTATAAGTGTGACTACGGCTTTTCTTTTTGTTCTATCCTGAAAATCTTGTTTCATACTTTTTCAGCGTCGTTTTTTTGTCGTAAGTAGTCGGGTTTTAGTTTTTTACTTTTTTTTATTTATTCTTTACTTTTTGTCCACTAGAGCGCGTGATTTTAAATTTGAGCAATCTTTTAGAAATGTACAAGTGAGGCCCTTTCAAATGATACCAAACACGGCGTATTTATCTCCATTTTTTATTTTTTAAGCCTTACTTTTTGTCCGCTAGAGGGCGCCAAATCGCTTTTTGTGACACGTCACGTAGCCAATGTTAAGCGGAAAATTAAGACGGTTCTAACGATACCTCATATGTCGAGTTCCGATAAGTAGATTAGAAGCTATATGAGGGAACAGATGAAGATACTCACATACATACATACAAACATACATAGCCAGTCAAAATTATAACCCTCCTTTGGCTTTGCCGTAATCGGGTAAAAAGAGAAGTCCTGACTGACTGACTCATCAACGCCCAGCCCAAACCCTTGGACTTGGAAAAATAATTTTTCGAAATTCAACTCCTAAGGGAGTTAAATAGGGGATGAAAGTTTGTATGAAAAATCGCCATTTTCACGCGAGCGAAGCCGCTGGCAAAAGCTAGTACTATTATAAGCATCAAAACAATAAACTAGACGTACACACATTTTTTAAGGTAGGGAAATCATCACATGACTCCTCACACGCTGGGCGGAGCAGAAGGAAGTGTCAGACTCTTACTGACTAAAACCCATCCATGTTGCTTCCTATGCCCTTTGCGTTCCAGGGCCGCAGTTACTCTTTCGAAAAAAATCCGTAACACTGGCCCTAGTGGGTTCCGCTTCCGTCTACCATGCTAACAACTCTTTGTGCGCGTGGAACACACAACCCGCCTACGGTGACCAACTCGACACTGGACACAACAATTTGAAGTACCTAGTACACACGGCTACACATCAAGCTATACATTTCCAGTATAAGCTGGTCTCGCATTGTATAGGATTTCCGTGCAGTGCGAGATCAGCGTAAACTGGAAAACACATCAAGCTATACATTTCCAGTATAAGCTGGTCTCGCATTGTATAGGATTTCCGTGCAGTGCGAGATCAGCGTAAACTGGAAATGTATAGCTTGATGTGTAGCCGTGTGTACCAGAACTACAATCAGATTTCCTTGCTTCAGTTTAATGGCTTTTTAACAGGTAAAGCACACTCTTCCGTTGATGGTCAATTTATTTTATTGATGACTTTAATGATTGTGTCATTTGTTCTGAGGTCATCCATAATAAAATGTATAGGTACCCTGTGGGTCATCCTCGTCACTGAAGAAGGTACAACTGGCTAAGACTGGCTTGGTTTCCTCTAGGTAAGAACTTCCGCGTATATCGTGTGGTCCTGGTTTTGATTCCCGGGTTTGATAAAAAGTGCTATTGGGTTTTTCATTAGAAATCTTTTTAGTAGGCGGTAGCTTCGAAGTTGGTGGTATATATGTTACCCCCGCGCTTCGATGGGCACGTTAAGCCGTGGGTCCTGCGCCTGATCTCTCCGTTCGTGACGGATTGCCGTCCCGTAGGACTAAGAGAGTAAAATAAGATAGAGTGCACCAGTACCTGTGTCTGCGCAGACACTTGAGCACTTACCTCCCATAGTACTATCATCATCATCATTCAGCCAAAAGACGTCCACTGCTGGACATGCCTCCCCCAGGTGTCGCCACATTAACCGGTCCCGTGCGTCTCTCATCCAGCGGGTTCCCGCAACCTTGATCAGGTCATCGGTCCACCTAGTGGGAGGCCTTCCAACGCAACGTCTTTCGGTTCGCGGTCGCCATTCCAGAAGTTTTCGGCCCCATCGGCCATCCGTTCTGCGAGCAATGTGCCCTGCCCATTGCCACTTAAGTCTGGCGATTCTTCGGGCTACGTCGGTAACCTTGGTTCTCATACGGATGTTCTCATTTCTGATTCGATCACGTAAGAAAACTCCGAGCATAGCCCTCTCCATTGCCCTTTGGGTGACTTTCAGCTTTCTGATAAGGCCCATTGTGAGCGACCACGTTTCGGTCCCGTATGTAATCACTGGCAACACACACTGGTCATAGACACTGGGGTAAGTTGGACGAGGAGATACCGCGCAACTTCCCGAACGCTGCCTATGCATAGGACTTTATGAGAATAAAATAAGAGAGAGTGCACCTGTATCTCCGCGGACACTTGTTCATTTAGGTAGGTATCTCCCGCATCGATGGCTGATCTCGGCTAAAATTGGCTACCGTAACTGAAAACGATCAGGAGGACTATACATACCTATATTATTATGTAGGAACATAAACTAACGAATGAACTTATGACGTGATGCACCACCCTGGGCCCGAGGGCGCTCGGTTTGTTGCCGTTTTCAACACTTCCTATTCTATTTGATCACATCCATTTATGGGGCACTCAGTTAAATTGGATAATAATGCCTATTTGAAACAAAAAACTGATGGCCTAATTGCAAATTAGCTTATTTAGACCGACAAACTTACAAATGCTTGTGGCGAAAGTAAGAACTAATATGAAACGTACTGGATTTAACAGTAGTTTAACGGCTTTCCTTAATCAGCAGCGGTCCCAGTAGAATTACTAAAATATTTGTTGGTCTTAGGATTAAATTCTGGTTGCCAGCAAGTCAAATACAATCTATCCGTTCAAGTAACCCAGGTGACACGCGCAGGGCTACCAGTGGGTAATCTTTTGCAAGAAGGCGTCGTTTAATATAACAGTGAGATTTTATTATGATATTCGCTTGGCAAAACTATTTTGTTATGTTTGCCATTCTTCCACCATTTAGTTCATTTTATAATTTGGTAAGATATCTTTCAGTTTCAACCTCTAGCCTAGAACTAGAACTCAGTGGAAAAATCCATTAAGAAATGTAATGCTAAACATTAGGATATTTTTGCCATGGAACGCAGGTTTACGTTTTGACAATTGGAGTGTTACCACGTTATTTATTTACTAGCCGCTATGGGTAAATTAAAAAAAACAATAGCACTGATGATCAATTTTTTAAGAAAAACCATGTTTTTAAAAAGAACAGCGCCTTCTTTTTTTAGCGTGACAGTGGCTCTCTAAATTAAATTCTGACATTATTCTTAAGTTCTTACATATTTCACTTCCATTGAATCTTATAGAAATGAACTTTGGATCGAGGTGTTTACTTTATTCAAGAAGAATATTGTTACGTAAATTCTAGACAAACGTGTAAAATGCACGCCTTTTTCTTGTGGAGTTAGGCAGAAACTACAGACCCATCAGCTGCGGCCGTAGCTATCTGTCTGTAGATTTAAAATGGAGACATGAAAAACCTAAATTATTCATCATTATCATCAGCCTATACTGTTCCCACTGCAGGGACACAGGCCTCCTCTCTAGGAGAGGGATGGGCTATAATCTACCACGCGGGCCCTGTGCGGGTAGATACTATATACTAAATTATTATTTAAACAAAATCTCAGAAAATTGGTAGGTATCTATCAAGAACAAGAACTTCCAACCAATTTTCCAAAATATGACATTCGGCAAATTAAAATTCCAGTGCTGGCAGCCTTAGATCCGTATGATGGGAAATAGGGGAACGAAACGTCAAATTGTTATTTCCTTGAATCGGCGATATTTTTAAAATACACGATATGTATCTAGATTATAGGACACTAAACAAGTAGTTAATTATATAATTATTGACTTATTTCCTTTATTTACTGAGTAGATCCACTACACGTGGATAAAGTGCACGTCAGATATAACCTACAGTATTTTTATCTCAGTCGGTTCAAAGGTGCGCATCGTGAAACTTTCTTGTGATACCTACAACTTTGTTTGGAGGCCAAAAATCGACTAAACAAATTGTTATTCTTTCGTAAAGTTACCGGTAAATTCATGTAAGTACCTAACTCTAAGTTATTCTATTTTTAAACTTTAAGAAATGTAATTTTAAGAATGAGAAAATGATATGTTTTGTTAATTCTTCAGAAATTATCAGAATATTGAATGAAAACTTGAGAATTATCACTGAATGCTTCTCGTACAAGTTCCCTTTGTTAATATAATTCACAATAGTAAAAAAGTTTTCATAATATCAAGCCAGCTGATCACTTGTTTACATTATGATATGACTTGACAACATTATCGTTTTTTTGTTTACCTAACACCTAACAACACAATTACATGGTATGATGTTTATCACCATAATATTGTGTAATTTAGATTATTTTTATTTGAGTTTCTGAATACCTAGTATTACTTATCTATTCAAAATTATTTACAGTCAATAAAAGGCGTTTTGCACATGGAGCTACTTAAGTTGAGGCAACAATCAACTTTTTAAAAGTAACTAGTTGATAGTTGCTATAACGTTTACGGTTGCCGCAATTTTATGGCAATTTGTGAGAAACTGGGATTGTCGGGCACAGGGAGGGTGTCAAATCGCCCGATGCGTTGCGATTGATGATTGAGAAAACCGGCAATTTTAAAAATCGGTATATATTTAAGAGTTGCTAGTTGCGGCAATTAGGAACTAACTTAGTCATGGATTGCAGCAACTGAAAACTGTTGACAATTGCCGGAACTCGAATCTCGAGTTGCTTTGTGTGCGCAGTTTGATTGAAATACAGCTAGTTGGCAGTTGCTGCAACAGTTGCTCCATGTGCAAAGTTTTTACAAAATTATTAAAACTAATAATGCCAAAAGGCCCTCAGCTCAGCATAATGCCAGATGGCAGCACAAAGTGCACCACCTGACGCTGATTTTCAGCTGCTGCCCACGAGTGCCATACGCAAGCTAATAGTACTTAGTAGTAGTAATGCCTCTACTATCCCATTTGCGGAGTCAAAGCGGCCCTCAATTCCATCCCTCCCCAGTCCCGAAAGGTTAACCGATTGCAGGCCCAGATTGGCCGCTGCGCGCTGTGTAGATCCAATTTGTCTAAATGGAATATCCTAGATTCATCTCATTCATCCCAAACATAATGCCAGTGTAGAGACGCTCTGTATGATATGCCACACCTCTTCTCCTGCCCATCCTGCACAACTACTTGCACCTTTCAAGATTTAATGTGGCGATACATATACATACATAAACTCACGTGAGGAAACCGGCATGAGAACCAAAAATTCGAAGATATGCGACATCTACCAATCCGCACTGGGCCCGCGTGGTGGATTATGGCCCATCCCTCTCCTAGAGAGGAGGCCTGAGTCCCTGCAGTGGGAACAATTATAGGCTGATGATGATGATGATGATGAACTCACGCCCTTTTCCCATGGGGGTAGGCGGAAACCACAGAACGCTACCTGCTACGATCCCTACATACTCTTTTTGCCTCGTCCACATTCATACATCTAGTCATACACGCACGCTGGTTACGAGCACTACTCGTACGCACCTTTTCTTTCTGAATTTCCAGTGAATTGTGATATGTTTGAACCTTGTTGATGGTTTTCATTAGTTGTCAATTGTAACATTTTTGTAATGAGGGTAAAAGAATAATAAATCAGTTTGCTTTCTGATCTCGACTTGGTTGTATCCTTTATTGGCGACTACGGAAAATAAGTTGAATTTCGGTGAAAATGACGACAAATGTAACGAATATAGTGTTTCCCGGACAATTTAACCCAAAGACTGATAAGTGGTGTGATTATAAAGAACAATTACTGTGCGCGCTTGATGCGGCGGGTTGTGACAAACTTAACCTCGACAAGGGACGATCGCTGTTTCTTTCCCAGTGCGGCAAGGACACTTTCGCGTTAATTGCATCACTTTTAGTTCCAAAACGTCCTACGGAAGTACCTTTGGTGGACATTTTTAGTATTTTGGATAAGTTTTATGAACCCGAGGTTAACGAAATTTTGCAAGCGGGAAAATTTTACAAACGTCAACAAGTGCAAGGTGAAAGCGTGCAAGACTTTGTGGCGGCTATAAGTCTGCTTGGGGCAAAGTGCAACTTCATGGACTTAAAACGTCAGTTAAGAGACCGACTAGTGCTGGGGGTGCGGGACGATCGCTTGCGACGTGACTTATTGAAAAAGAAAGACTTGACGTACGAAGTCGCGTTACAGATGTGTCTGGACTATCAAGTGACGTTCCCTGATTTGTACCCTGCGTGTGCTAGTGAGTCTAAGCAAACTCCATTCAGTGTCACGGAGACTGAAGCTATGGACATTGGTAATGTTAACTCGAACGAGTGTCGACGGTGTGCACGCGCACACAAGCCGGGCGAACGCTGTCCGTTCGTTAAGGCGAAGTGCTTCTACTGCAAAAAGTTGGGGCACATTGCGGCGGCCTGCTCTAAGAAGACAGGTCGTGTACACCAGGTGACCGACACGGGGGAAGCCAACACGAGTGTGGACACTTCAGCTGAGAAGATGATGGGCGTATACGTCTGCGTGGATAATTACTCACCGCCTATTACCACAGACGTTAGGATAGACGGCGTTCATGTATCTATGGAAGTGGACTCGGGTGCATCGCGCACCATTATGTCGGAAGAGACATACAAGAGGCTGTGGTTGACACCACCACCCCTACGAGCTACCAATCTAAAGCTCGTGACATGGACTCAAGACCCTTTGAAAGTATTAGGACTAGCAGACGTGCGGGTTGTGCTAGGTAATAAGGAAGCGCAATGTGAACTGGTCGTGGTGTCGGGGAACGGTCCAAATCTGCTGGGCAGGAACTGGTTCCATACACTAGGCCTTCAGGTATCAGGATTGTGCTGGGCTGAAGAGGAGATAAACCAATATAAGAAAGAATTTCCAGAACTATTTAAAGAAGGGCTCGGCGAGTATAAAGGTCCAGAGGTGTCACTTCACGTGCGGCCGGATGCTACGCCCCGCTTCTTAAAGGCGCGCGCGGTGCCTTATCCTCTTAGGGAAAAAGTCATTAGACAGTTGAACGAGATGGTTGAGGCGGGGGTACTGACACCTGTTCGTTATTCGAAGTGGGGGACACCGGTGACGCCGGTGATGAAAGAAGACGGAACAGTACGAATGTGTGGTGATTATCGGGTCACTGTGAACTCCGCTATAGATACAGACATTTATCCGCTGCCGACGTCGGTGGAAGCGTTTGTGAGACTTAGTGGCGGCAGAATATTTAGTAAGCTGGACTTGAAAAACGCGTACACACAACTGAAGGTAGACGACGCGACAGCTATGCTACTCACACTGAACACTCCTATCGGTCTAATGAAAGTGAATCGCCTTCCATTCGGTGTCAGCGCGGCACCAGCGATTTTCCAGCGTCTTATGTCGACGGCGTTAGCGGGTATGGACGGAGTGGCGTGTCTATTAGATGACATCGCTGTCACTGGAGCCACGATGGAAGAACACAACCGAAGACTTAGAGAAGTACTGAGCAAACTGCAACAGATGGGACTACGCCTCAACGTAAAGAAATGCGTGTTCGCTGCGAACAGCATCACATTCCTCGGGCACATGATTAACTCGGAAGGACTTCACCCAGCACCTGAAAAAGTCAAAGAGATTCAGGAAAAGTCGGCGCCAACCAATAGAGAGACCTTGCGTGCCTTCCTGGGCTTATATAATTTTTATGAAAAATTCTTGCCTGACAAGAGCACTGTGTTGGAACCATTGTATCGACTTTTAGAATCCAAAAGATCCTGGAGCTGGGGCGAGAAGGAACAGAAAGCGTTTGTGGAGGCGAAGCGATTGCTGTCATCAGATCGCACGTTGGTGGGCTATGACTTGCAGAAAGAGCTACTGCTCATTTGTGATTCTTCGGAATTCGGTCTCGGAGCGATTATTGCACACGTCATGGAGGACGGGTCAGAGCGGCCGGTGATGATGGCCTCACGGACACTACAGGCGCACGAGAGACGGTATGGGCAGATTGATAAGGAGGCCCTGGCTATTATATTTGGATTGACAAAGTTTCACGAATTTTTAGCGGGTCGTAAATTTTGTATTGTGACAGATCATAAGCCGTTGGTCGGTTTATTCAATCCCTCAAAACCAATTCCAGACCAGATATCACCGAGGATGTTGCGCTGGTCATTGAAACTTTCCAGTTATAATTACAATATACAGTACAGGCCTGGTAAATTAATAGGCAACGCGGACGCTTTGAGCAGGTGGACCGCTCCGGACACGTCGAGCGTGCAGGAGGAGGTGTTGCACGACGTGCTGCTGCTGGAGGAGACGCCGAGCGGCTGGGAGCTGGATGCTACTAAGATAGCCGCAGAGACCAACAGAGATGTGGTATTGCAAAAAGTACGGTTTCACATTTTACACGGATGGCCACGAAAGAACATAGACCCGAGCCTACAAGCTTATTGGACACGGAGAGAGGCTCTTTCACATAATAAAGGTTGTTTATTGTGGAGCAACAGAGTCATAATACCTTCATCCTTACAGGAGAAAGTGTTAAAATTGTTACATGCTCCTCACGCGGGCATTGTCCAGACAAAAGCGTATGCAAGAGGCTACGTGTGGTGGGTCGATATGGATCGGCAGATTGAGAGTGTGGTGGCCGCGTGTCAGCAATGTCAGCTAGTGAGAAATAACCCACCAAAGGACCCGCAGACTTGGATTGTTCCAGAGAAGGCGTGGAGCCGTGTGCATGTGGATTTTGCGGGGCCTTTTCAGGGAAAAACGTTTCTAGTCCTAGTAGACAGCTACAGCAAATGGTTTGAGGCTGAAATCATACCAGCGATGAACAGTGGAACGGTGATAGCTGTTATGAGAAAAATTTTCACTTCACAAGGGCTGCCCGACGTGTTGGTGTCCGATAATGGACGTGCGTTTACCTCGGAAGAATTCAATAAGTTTCTTAAAAAGAATGGAATTAAACACTTGTATTCACCGCCCTACCACCCAGAGACTAACGGGCAGATTGAACGCACGATTCAAACATTTAAGAACAAAATGAAGAAACTAGATAACCTGGGAATACAGTGGCAGGAGAAACTTTGCAAAGTTCTGTACTATTTACGGACTGTGCCCAATAGCTCTACTAACAAGACACCTGCTGAGTTACTGAATGGGCGAAGATACAGGACTGCGGTGTCGAGCTTACACCCTGACTCGACACCGAGCCGCGCCGAGCAGCAACTGGAGACGGCGGCGCAAAGGCCGCCAGCGCGGACTTTTACGTTGTTGCAGCCCGTGCTCATACGCATGTACGGGCCCGGGAACAAATGGCGGCAGGCCACCGTGGAGACGGTGGAGGGGCCGGCCACTTATGTGGTGAGGACGGAAGATGGAGAGCTGCATCGGCGACACGCAGACCAAATACTGGCTAGACCGCCGGACACATCTACTAATGGGTCACCTGTAATTGACAGTCAGCCAGCCAATGATACGGACTCTGAATTATCACAGGATCCGCCGATTGTGATTCCGCCACCTGAATTATGGCCAGATATTATAGGAATTCCTAATGAATGACTTGTTATTGATTGTTGTACTAAGTTGATTATGATTTATTTGTGTAGTTGATTGCTAGGTTAGAAGGCACCCTTTTTGTACAAAATATTTTGTTATTCAATGTGAAATTAATTAATGTCTTTACTAATCAATATGAGAGAAAGGTATGTTATGTTTGAACCTTGTTGATGGTTTTCATTAGTTGTCAATTGTAACATTTTTGTAATGAGGGTAAAAGAATAATAAATCAGTTTGCTTTCTGATCTCGACTTGGTTGTATCCTTTAAATTGAAAATTCACTAAAGATGTAAGTAATTTTATTGCGCGGGAATTAATCTCGCGTGTCATGATGCAATATGAGAACAAGATTGCATACAAATTGTATTATAATTATGGTGATAAGCAATTTGCGCACCAGATTAGTTTACCAGGATACGAAATTTTTGCGATTATAGACACTGACCTCTGCATTCGTATGCCATATAACTCGATCTAGTCTGACATATCCTGCACATATATTAAGCTTGTTTCTTCACGATGTTTTCCTTCACCGAAGTAAATGTTAATATTAAACAATACGGACGCACATGAATCCGAAAAATTGGAGGTGCGTGTCTTGGGTTTGAAATAGAGACCTATGATTTGGCAGACCGACGATCACACCACTAAGATATCTCCTCGATCCACCTACTTTAAACCTTTCTAAGATAGTCACTTCACCTAGTCTGAGGCCGTTCTACAATGAGGCCGATTCACCATGTCTCCTGAAAAACACTGCTCTAAGAGTCTAGGTTACAGTACTTACTTATTCTTTGTTATTAGTTCAACCATAAAACCCACACCATTCATAAAATAAAATCAGAATGCAATTACAAATAAATCAACATAAAATAAACTCCTAACACAATACATAATAAAATTCCTAAGGAAAGACGGTTTTAAAAATAGCCGTCTATACCCGTTCGTCACTACCGGCATTGTCACGACTGGCGACGAACGGGACAAAAATCCCGATTGTAGCCACTGGCGACGAACGGGACAAAAATCTCGATTGTAGCCACTTGCGACGAACGGGACAAATACCTCGCAATTGTAGCCACTGGCGACGAACGGGACAAAAATCTCGATTGTAGCCACTCGCGACGAACGGGACAATTATCCCGATTGTAGCCACTGGCGACGAACGCAACGGGACAAATACCTCGCGATTGTAGCCACTGGCGACGAACGGGAAAAAAATCCCTTTTAAAAAGCCCTTTGCCACTTCATCCTGCTAATTCCAACGATTAACCAACTAATTCTTCTCTTCTTCTCCACAGCGCGACAATGCCTCAAACCTATGACACGATCATAGTGGGCATGGGGGCCGCAGGATGCACGGCAGCTTCCACTCTCGCCCAGGCTGGTAAGAGGGTGCTCGCCTTGGAGGCTATGGACAGAGTTGGAGGCAGGGTGAATACTGTGCCTTTTGGCGATGGCGTCGTCGAGTTGGGGGCTGAATGGTGAGTTGAAGATCATCTATCAATTTATTTCTTATTCTGAACTTTCTAACTGCTGAGCAAAGGCCTCGCCCCGATCCTTCCACTTTTCTCGGTGTTACGCCTCTTGTGGCGTATCGATCCTCGAATCGAGATAGCCATCGAAGACGTCCAGTTTTGTAATATATAGCTTTACCAACACCCATTCAGCTTGGCAGCTTTATGAGCTACGACAGCAATTTGCGTTCTGGAGCGCAGTGTGGTGTTGCTTATTCGATCGGTAAGTTTAACGTTAAGTATGCTGCGCTCCATTGCCCGTTGGCAAATCTTGAGTTAAAACTTCTGTATGTTAGTCTATGATTATGAGAGTGTCACTTAAAGCTATTCAATCTGCAGACCTCCAGAAGTTACATGATAAGAATGGCATTAAAAAAGCTGAAAGCAAATTCACTTTTAACAAGTTTAAAAATCTAAAACCCGACTACGAATAAAATATTGGTTTTTGCTCTCCAAGACCTTTCATTTGATACCAAACATGTTATGATTATCTCAATTTAATATTTTTGAGGTAAGTTTTTGACATTTAAATTCCGTCATAAAAAGAATTTATAAAATTTATATAGCCTATGTCACCTCGGCTATTCTTACGAATCTATTGACACCTCATTTATTAAAATCCGTTCAGTATTTTAGGCGCTACGGTGGAACATACATACATACATACATACCTACATACATACATAGACTGCCAAAATCATTACCCTTCCTTTTGGCTTCGCCGTAGTCGGGTAAAAAGAAAGTACGTAACTTCTACTTAAGTCAGACCAAATAGCTCTCAGTTATTATAAGTCGAGTCATAGTATTGCCTATTGTTAAGTTTTTCGTTTAATATTTTTGCTAAAATATTTATTAGTTTATTTTATTTTTATATGTGTATTAGTATCATTTTATGTACCTATACTAGTATAGTACTTTTTTTTTTTAATTTGATATTGTTTTTTTTAGATATTTTGTACCCTACCACAAAGTTGTCTTATACCCTAAGGTTGACTGGTAGAGAATGCCTTGTGGCATTAAGTCCGCCTATGTATCACTATTGTGCATGAAGTTTAAATAAATAAATAAATAATGGTACCAAATGTGGCTGAGTTCTGGAAGTAATTTAATTGGGATAGGATTCATCGCTACGAAGAAGTAGAGAACATCATGTATCCTATTCCCAACTGTTTTGAGGCCGGCTCAGTCCAACTGCGGGCAGCTGATGACGAATATTTTACTTGGAGCTGCCTATCTGACATCCAGCAACTCAGTTATTACGTAACATGATACCATGGTAAGATTGGTGCTCAGAGTTTGAGGCTTCTAACTTTCCATGAAATCCCATGTGCATGGGTTGTAAAGGTGTGTTATGTTGTAGATCATAAATTCATAACACTCTGATCCCTTGACACATACAATATAATTACGAGCTTATCTACGAATTATTGGGCAACGTTTTGGAAATACTCGTTATATTGGTTTTCGGCAAAGCAGCTTAGCATTTGTAAGGCATCTGACAGGTACATGTCGTTAACCTTACTCATCAATGCTATTATCAAGAGGGGCTTCCAAACTCGGCGTTTGAATTAGTCTGCCAAAATTTGGGATTTAGTTATGTCACTGATGCGCGACATAACATAATACGCAGTACGTACTGCTACATTTTTAATGCCTTTCATCACCACTGCTCTCAAAACGGTGACGGAAAACATCGTGAAGAGACCGACATGTCCTAGAATCGAAAATTCGAGGGCATGTGATATCTACCATCCCGCACTGGGCCCGCGTGGTGGATTATAGCGGATACCCTCTCATAAAGAAGGAGGCCAGAAGTCCGAGCAGTGGAAACATTATAGGCTGCCTAATGCCTATGCTTATTGCGTAGCATTCGGAGTAGAGTGTTTCTTTGAACAGCTGAATAGAAATAAGTCCTACCGCTACGGTCGATTTTGATTGAGCAACCACCTATCCTGAACTCTGTTCTCTCAATTTATAACCCCCATTTTTTCCATCAGGATCCATGGCCAATTCCCCTCGCGGGTCTACGACCTAGCGATACAGAACAACGTCTCCGTCCTACCCCAAGACCTGAACTTCGACGTGTTCAGGTCAGACGGCAGCGCTGGAGACAAGGAGCTGTTAAATGAGCTGGTGACCTTCAGTCTGGGGGTGGTGGATGACCCACCTGAGGTTCCGGAGCCTTTGGGACAGTATATTACTAAGCGGTGAGTAATGGTTTACGTTTTGACCCGACTGTGGCGAAGTCCAAAAGGAGGGGTATGTGTTTGAATATGTCCGTTTCTGGGTCCCTCGTAACTCCTACCACAAAAGTTGGAAACAGGTGGGGCCCATTTAAATATAAAATTATGAAAATGGAATGGTCTTCTCCTGTTTGTAAATTTTAATAATTGTGCTTGTTTTTTGCTTTTCAGTTTTTAAGGGATTTTTGTTTTTTTTTTAATCTTAATTTTTATAGGCCTAGCTTCGGCCTAGTGGTCGCAAGCGCCACTCTGTGCCTGAGGTACTGAGTTCGATTCTTGGTTCGAACAAAGTGTTATTAGTTTTTAATATCAGGTATTTCTAATTCTCTGCAGCTACGGAGTCTGGATTTGTGCCTTCTTGAAGGCAATAGGGTCGCCCGTATTACTATTATTAATTGGTAAGGGTATGACTTCGGGGGGATTACAGGCGTGATGATATGTTATGTCAAACTCGGTCCAGTCGTTTCGGATATTTGCCGGAACAAACAGAAAAGCAAAAATTAAAAAAAAAATGTTACGTTTACCATAAATACTTTCATAATTATGAATTCTGAATTATGTATTTTGATATTACAAACACACTTCAATTTTATTTATTTGAACAGCTGAACGAAACTCATAAACGCAGATAAGTTTTATCACTATGATGTTTAGTGCAATTAGGTACCCAAATGTTTATATTACTTTCTTATCAAAGTTATTTTTAGAACAAAACCATAGTTACTAACAGTGTTTCTAGTTCTATTAAATGTTTTGTGTTCCTAATCCAGAATTGGGAAAAACACAATGGAGTACTTATATTTTGTATGACTTTTTTTTGGATCGTGGGAAATGACTCCACTCGCTCTAGGCAGAGCGGAAGGGACTAGGGAGTATCAAACTTCTACTGACTAGACACCACCTATGTTCCTTCTTAGCCCTTTGTGTCGAGGTCGCGGTATCTCTTTCGAAAAAAAAGGGCTATGAAGTAACATGGGTGGTTTTTAGTCAGTAGAAGTCTGCCACTCCTTACCGCTCTGTGGGAGGAGTCATTTGATCATTTCCCAACCTCCAAAAAAAAAAAAATTGGAATCCGACTTTTACCGATTTCCGAAAGTAAAGATTTTTTTGCTTTTTTTTTATTAAATATCTCATTTACCACAACTTCCAGCCTAACAGACTACGTAAAAACGAAGCACCCTCAGCTCCTCAACGACCAGGACTTCATGGAGAACCTGCTCCAATTCCTGGACCTCGTCATAGACAACTATGAGTCCTCGAACAGCTGGAACGATATCTCTACCCAGTCTAGATATGAGGAGCTTGGCGGAAACCAGCATATGAGCTGGCACAGACATGGGTATAAGACGCTGTTCCAGATTTTGTTGGTGAGTTCCCATTTTATTTATTTTTTCATCATCATCAGCCCATAATGTTCTCACTGTAGAGACTCAGGACTCAGGCCTTCTCTCTGGGAGAGTGATGTGCTCCAGTGCGGGTTACTAAAAAATACGCGCTCGCTTCGCTCGCTCTCGACAAACATAGGGGGCGGCAAAACTTAAAATACAACAGTACAGCTGGACCACAATCCCTTATCTTCTATTAACAATCATCATCATCAGCCTATAATGTTCCCACTGCAGGGACTCAGGCCTTCTCTCTAGGAGAGGTATGGGCTATAATCCACCACGCGGGCCCAGTGCGTGTTGGTAGAGGTCACAATGTCTTCGAATGTTTTGGTTCTAAGACATGCCGGTTTCCTCACGATGTTTTCCTTCACCGTTTTGAGAGCAGCAGTGATAAATAAATTACACAAAGTAATACGTATGCCTGGGTTCGAACCCACGACCTTCTGTTCGTGAGTCGGGGCCGATACCACTGTGCCACCGCTCCTCTTCTTTAATTAATGTATAACTTGGAAAACCTATATGTATGGTAAACCATATATCATAATAAAGCAAGGCGAATGGAAAATATACGAGTTCGCTTCGCTCGCTCACTGCACAGCTAGTCCTCAACGCCTATTATTCTCGTACCAAATAAGAACCTAACAAACAACTCCCGCCCTCCACAGAACACATACAAGAACGGCCCCGGCTACTCGAACCTAGAAATCCTGCTGCAGAAGGAAGTCTCCCAGATTACATGGCCACAGGATCCCACACAGGACGTCGTGGTGACCTGCAAGGATGGCACGTCTTATAGAGCCAGGAATGTCATTGTTACTGTGTCTTTGGGCGTGCTGAAGGAAAGGTGAGTGGTTTTGGTGTGAGCTGGTGTCTTTAGGAAGGTTGTAGCTGGATGCAGCTGGATAGTAAAGAGCAACTGTCTAAGGGGGCGTTTATTAATTTTGTGACGCGTTAAAGGGGGGAGGGTGTCGAGCTAGATATCATGAGGGTGAGAGGTGGGTGCGGGGGAGGAACAGTGTAAAATTAAATTAATTTTGTACGCATTTTGATAGGATAAGGGGGTTCAAAAATTACTAGAATTACCTTACATAATTAATGAACGCCCTTAAACTGGGCAAGAATACCAATACCAAGGAGCAACTTCCTAACTGACCAAGAATATTTGGTAAATAAGCCAGTATTTTGATTGTTCACGGTTTATGACAAAACTTTTGTGTTGTCACTTAGATAATATTTTCCGTGATTATCATGAGCTTCCGATATTGTACTGGCCCTAAGTAACGTGACACAAGGGTAAGAAGATCCCGTCGGGGCTGTGGATTATCGTAAGGCATAACGCGGCTCCGACACAAGGGCGAAGAAGGAACATGGGTTTGGTTTTTAGTCGTTAGAAGTCTGACATTCCCCTTCGCTCTGCCCAAGAGCGGGGGGTTATTCGATGATTTTCCACCCACCAAAGAAAAAAAAGAAGATGAGGGTCAGTCGAGAGTCGATATGGCTTCGATCCCCAGATAACTCAATTGTGTTGGGATAGAGTGTGCACCTGGGTTCGATTCCCAAATAACTTTACATTGTGTGTCGCGGGTTCGATCCCCGCACGGATCAAATATTTGTATAGCCTTCCCTGTTGAAAAAATAAAGATAAGAATTATCGGTATGGTTAATACGTGTGTTTTTTATGTATATTTCACAGACATGCAACACTATTTAAGCCAGAGTTGCCACAGACAAAAATATCTGCCATAGACAATCTATCCATGGGTTTAATAGGCAAAGTTATTTTACAATTCTCCGAAAATTGGTGGGGGGTAAACGATACCCTTTCCACATTCTTTATTTGGTATCCTGCTGATAAAAAGGGGTTGGAAAATGACTGGATTTCTCAAATAGCGTCAGTTACAAACCCAATGGGGTCGGAACATGTCATAACAGTTTGGACGAAGGGCGATGTAGGGAAATTGGTCAGTAAATATTGTGAAAAGGGGTGTTAATAAATAAAATTGCTTTAGCATAACATTATCAATGAAATGGGGTGGAAAAAGAAACATAGCCTTTGCGATAAAGCGGGCTTATGAAAATATGCTTTTTAACCAATGCTTTTAGCCAATTTATAACCTGCTTATTTTAGATCACAATTCGTATAGTATAGGGAAAATAACATAATAAATGACAACAAGTGAACTTTTGTGATTTGCCCTAGGTTAGTCTCACCCCAGGGCGGAGGACATGCATGAGGATTTTCCACCCAGGATCGAAAAAAAAAGCTTAGCCTGGGACAAACTAGTTTAGCCAGAAATCGGGTTTCGCCGGTAACATTTCAAATATTGGTTTCCGTGACTGTAAAACGATCTTTGGACTCTACTATGATATTAACAGATTGTAAAAAAAAAAAAATGGCCGCATAGTTCCGATTTCGGCCACGCGCCAACGAGTCTTTGTACAACTGGATAGATAGATAGAATACTCTTTATTATGTACACCAAATCACAAAAAAAAACAATAGTAAAACATTTTACAAGGGGTGACACAATGGGCGGTCTTATCGCTTAAAGCGATCTTTTAAAGACAACCTTTGAAGTCGTTGAGTTTTACTTGATATCTCTACCAGAATACATACGAAACGATTAAACAAAATTACCATCTTTTGAAAATCGTGCTGTCGTATTAGGGCTTGATACAAGAAAGTCCAATTCTGGGGCCTTCTAGGGCGTGTAGGTCTTGCCTTTGTGCATAATATTGGCACGAAGCACTTTACCACATCTTTTATTATGCACACAGCCAAAGAGTGGAATTCCTTGCCTGCATTTGTGGCCCCTTTTTATCTTTAGGGTTAGCTCATTCCACCGTCGACCTCATCTTGTCCTAAGGATAAGAGTAAACCCAGCTTAGATGAGAAAATAATAACATTAGACAATTCCTATGTATCTTTTGTTCAATAATAAGAATAAAAACAAACAATTTATTCATTCCTCCTTAGACACACCACACTATTCACACCGCCCCTACCTCAAGAAAAACTTTCATCCATAGACAACATCTCTATAGGAGTCGAAGGAAAAGTCATTCTTCTCTTTGACGATATTTCTTGGCACTCAAATAAAAGCTGGTTCTTATATCTATGGAAAGGCATAGACAAGAAGGATATTGATAAAGAGGATTATTGGATAACCAAGATTGATGAAGGCTCTGTGCCTATGTCAAATAGACACGCTGTTAGTCTATGGTTGAGTGGCGATAGAGCTAAGTTGGTAGGTTATTGGGCTGATTTTTTTTATTGATTATTTGGCTGGGTTTGGATAGCATCTTAACATGGTTTGTATAGTCAGTGCTTAAGTACCTACCTATAGCCGATTGAATGACTTTATTATGGTTTAAACAAATGTGTGAAAATGGAATATAACTCTCTAAGACACTGACTATGTAATATCCACCTGGGTCACATACAAACAAATTATTAATTACTAACAAAATTATAGATTGATAAACAAACTCCCACGTTCATATTGCAGCATGGATTTGGTGTCATAAGGTCAGGAATTCCAATACCTACTTGTAGGCTGCATGTATTCCCATATAAACCCTTTTACTGACTGACAACTGGCCAACGCTCCGCCTAAATACTGGGTCTATAGAAGTAAGACACAAGAAGTCATTAATAAAATAAAAAAATTAAAATTAATAAAATAAAATAATTCAAGTATCACTGACCCTTAATAGAAATAATAATACATTCACACAGTCACATTACTTACAACATTTCCCTTACCCTTCTCACAGTTCCGTACATGGGTTCGCCAGAGATCAACTGAACTCCATAACAGCAAATGGTCACGGTCTACAGACTGCAGACAGTCAAAAATGGCGATGCCAAGTCTACATCCGCGGCTAACAAAACGACTGCTTAGCCTAAGTAAAAATAACCTTAGAATAATAATAGGGACAATAACGGGCCATTGCCCCCTCAATAAACATCTTTTTACCATAGGCGCCACGGACAGCCCACTCTGCAGGGGCTGCTTTGATGCTGAAGAATCAGCCGCCCACGTCATCCTGGAATGCGAGGTCGTGGCTACTCAACGCAGACAAATCCTCGGAACGGTGAGGTCGCTCCGCGAAGCCTGTGAAACTCCCAGGAAACTTCTGTGCTTCTGGGCGGAGCTAGGCTGGCTATCTTAGCCAGGACATCTACGCACAACGGACCGATCAAGAGTCTAAGTGCGGAAAACGGAGTCCCTACTCTACTCTACTCTACTTACAACATTCAATTCAATAACAATAATTATTTAGTACGGTGGGCACAAGCTAGCCTTACGTTGGAATAATAAGGCTCAAGTCAGCCTGCGACCGCCACACCGTTTTCGGTACGCCCGGGACTAGAGAGGGCAATTTGTAGGTCTGGTCTTATGTTGATTAAAATATAATTCGCGCACGTAATACGTATGTATTTATAGAGAAACTAGCTGACCCGGCAAACGTTGTTTTGCCATATACTTATTTTTTTTTTTGAAAAATAGATGTTGGCCGATTCTCATAGATACCGGATAAGCACAAAAAATTTCATCAAAATCGGTCAAGCCGTTTCGGAGGAGTATGGCAACGAAAACTGTGACACGAGAATTTTATATATTAGATAATCATAAAAATCATGAACAAAATTCCATTGAGTGACTATTTGATGAAAAAGGCATAGGAAGGAAGCCAGGAAGGCAAACAAGAAAGTTATATGAACTGAGAGGGTTGTATTGGTGAATTGAATGTTTTTATTTTTTCTTTAAAAAGCGTTGCCCCACTCTAGCAATTTCTCCTGTATCGTGGGTCGTGGAGGTTGATTATTACTGAGTAAAGTCACATTTGTTACGTACGGCTGCGAATCTTCAGAAATTCATTTGTTTTATAGTAAAACCACATTATTTTATTCTCAGGGCACTTTGGCCTCAAGATATAGAGAAATACCTGACAGACTATTAAAATATATCAATTTCAATACCTACCTATACAAAAAATGTAGAAAGAAGTTGTGCTGGGCTTTTCAAATCGGGAATTTGCGTGTTGTCACGTTTACTAAACTTGATCTGCACTCAACTGGCCTACAAATGGTTATAGTAAGGGCCCATACCATAAACATTTGCAGAACAACTTGAGTGCAAGGCAGGTCATTTGTTTATTTATTTACCACTAATTATAGCAACATTACGGAATCATCAAATACGATGCTTTAAAATACAAAAAAAAGAAAAAGTAAAATTAAGAAATAAATAATACCTAATTATAAATTAATTAATGTTGAATTGTAGACACTAATTGTTCAGCTCAAGGTTCAAAATTGTCTAACACTGTGCACAGCACTTCACTTTTTGCCAAGTATTGAGTGTATTGGCCATTTTATAATATGGTGCTTAATAGTAACAGGTTGTTTCTGTTCTGTGTGAGTTGAAGTGATCATCCATGACACATACCGAAATTTCTGGTCACGTGACCAAAATCGAAAGAAACGACACCGTCTTGTTTTTTCTACCATTTCACAAAATAATATGTCCTGACAGCTGTCAATGATTTAGCGCCAAAAAAATAAAAACTTCCTTTCCATAGACACGAACAACTCTTCACGCCAACATTGCCACAAGAAAAAATCACAGCCATAGAGAAAATGTCCATAGGCGTCGTAGGAAAAGTTGTATTGTTATTTGAAAAGCCCTGGTGGAATGATTGTGGCTGGTATCCTTTTGGAAAGGTGGAGATAGAATGGGGTTGGATAAGGAAGATTATTGGTTGACGAACCTCAGTTATGCTACAACCCCTATGGGAAATTCGCAGTCTATGAGTTTGTGGTCGTGTGAGGATATTGCGAAAGTGGTAGGTTTGTTTTGGTTAAATGGCTCGCTAAAATGCACTCTGGCTGCATACTAGTGCAAGCACGATGAAATTGGTAGCTCACGATTACTCAGATCTTTTAAAAAAAAAATAGTGCTTTTATTAATGCACAGCATAACATCTTCCATACAGTGCTACAGTGATAGGTGCTGCAGCTACTATTTCAATATTCAACTCTATATTCCGTATTTACCTGCTCTAATCGCCATTGACAAACATATTCGTATCAATCGATCAGCTTCAAGTCTTCAACACCAATATCTGAAATGGAATCATGACATTTATTTCAAACTAGGCTGAGAATTAACCTTTTAAACGTCGTAAAATTAGTCAAGGCAGTCCTCCGAAACGCCCGCCTTCGCCACTTTCTAGTGTTTTTGCTGATAAGAAAGGGCCGTAAAAATATCGCCAGCAAACAAATACCTTTGGCTATTCATCACTTCCTGGCGTTTAAGCTTTAATCTATGAATTAACGCCATTCAGCGCAACAAGCCTTATTGTAACCCATCTGTCATTAACAACGCTCTAAAATCAAAACTATTTCTCTTTCCATAGACACAACGAACTCTTCACACCAGGGTTACCACAAGAAAAAATCACAATCATAGAGAAAATCTCTATAGGCGTCTTAGGCAAAGTTATATTTTCATTTGAGAACTCTTTTTGGACTGGCAACACCTGGTACCCTTTCTTTTGGAAGAGTGAAGATAGGAAGGCGTTGACCAAGGAGGACGAATGGGTGACCAACATCAGGGGGGCTTCGCCCCCCATGGGAAGTGGCAACACGTTGACTATGTGGACTTGTGGGAATGTGGCTAAGTTGGTAGGTAGATTAAAATGTTTCTAATTTAGGTTGGGTCAAGTTAAGTTGAGGAGTTCGTGGCTAAATCTTCGTCGGGCTTCATTGTCTCGGCGCTTTTCTTGTTGTCGCCACTGTTGATTCTGGCTTACAGGAGTTACAGTGGTTTGGGAATAGTGTGGCGGGCCTGTGGCATTATAAAAAATCTTCAGGTTTAGCCACGCTTCGCGTTGATCCCTTGATGGGTTACCACCCGTTACATACCAAGTTTCCTCAATGTCTCGGAAAGCATATAGGGGATCGGACACAAAAAAAAACTAATTAGTCCGTCAGATAGATTTCCAAAAATTATTGGACACGTATTTTTTCTTTTTTCACGTAAACAAAAAATGAAGACGATACAGTGCTTCGAAAACTCGTGTGACGTCATATGATAGTACATTTTGTACCTACAAGTGACGTTTCAAGCCCCACTCCATGATCTTTGACGCGTTTTATCTTCGTAATTTTTTATTGATTTGATCAAACAAAAAACACGTAAGTACCTATTCAATATTTTTCGATAATCCAACTTACGGACTAAACAGAATCATATTATTTTGACCCAGTCCGATCCCCTATTCCGGTTGTCATCATGTTGTCATTTAAAGATTTGTGACAGATGTTACAGGTCACTCAGTGACCCGATTGTCTGACCGAGGCTGGGTGTAATCATCATCATCCACAGCCTGAATTCACTCACTGCTGGGTTAAGGTCTCTTTTCTTGGGCCATTCTCCATGTTCCTGTACCAGCCTCATCCAGGTTTTGCCCCCGATGGCAACTATGTCGTCTGCCAATCTCGCCGACAGACGACCCACACTTCTTTTACCAGTTTTTGTCTTACCATATTACCCAATACTTATTGGGTTGTGGAGGTCAGATAGGCAATCGCTCCATGTAAAATACTGGTATTCAGCTGCATCCGGTTAGACTGAAAGCTGACCACAACATAGTTGGGAAAAGGCTAGGCAGATGATGATAAAGTTGGGTAAAGGTGTGAACTCTTTTGGTAGTCTACTTCTGGACCAGTTTGCATGAAAGGGGTTCGAACTTTTTTCTACTGGAGCTGGCAAAGTCACCTATCTCCATTTAGAGAAGGATTATGCCACTTCGGTTCCTAGCCCTTGGCTCGGAAGAAGAAGTAAAAGAGGGTATATAAGTAAGAATCGTGCATGGCACTTTTTTGAAAATTACAAGTAAAAAAAGGATAAGAAAGTTTATTTTCTTGGACACTTTAAAATAAACAGGTTGTTTATGTTAGTTTATTTCTAAAAGTGGAAAAATTAAGACAAAAAATGATTATTTTAAATATTTAACACTAGTGACCCGCCCCGGCTTCGCACGGGTACAAAAAAGATACTAAAACCTTCCTCTTGAATCACTCTATCTATTATTAAAAACCGCATCAAAATCCGTTGCGTAATATTAAAGATATAACTTTGTTTTATACTATGTAGTGATATTTTGAGGTGCTAGCTGATGATTAGACTCGGTGGGGCCCAACCTAGTCTAATTGTCTTTAAGTATTCTTAAAATATAACTAGCTTTTTATATCTTAATCAGTTTTCAAATACTCCCTTCTTTATTAAGTTAGGTAGGACACTTAGCATGTTTTGAAGATATGCAACTGAGCAAAATATTGAAAACTATATTTAGTTGGTTATTTAAAAATCTCGAAGAAGTAGTTACATGCTTTAGAAATAAATAACATAACGTTTATGTAATTTTTTAACAGTAGTCAAGTAGCCAATTAATACTCATTTTACATTGAAAAAAAATAAATCAGCTGACAAAAATAGGTAGGTACACACGGTGAAATATCAAGCTATACATACTTATCCAGTATAACTGGACCTCGCTTTGTATGAGCTTTCAGTACAATGCCATGGGTCTAAAATGACTACTTTAGCAGATCTTAATATGAATTGCGTTAAAATTCGTAAAATGGTCACAGACGCTGTTACTATTATGAAAGGACCATTTTACACTTTTTAACGCAATTTTTATGATCTGTTAGTGGCCATTTTAGACGCCCTGATCAACGTAGGTATACTACTTAGTTTTGAATAGCTTGATCGAACGTCGTGGGTCGTGCGTAAACTATAGTGATAAAACGAACCTTAGGACAAAAATCGTAAGGAATTATGAAACGGGTAGAACGCGTAGGTACATCATGATGATTCAATACATAAGCACCTATCGTACCTACTTAATGCATATGTCGAACTACCAAAGAGTAAAATACTTATATCAATCGGCAAACTACGGTATCCAATGACTGCATGACATTTCAATATTCATTTTTTTTTTTTTTTTTTAAACCATTAATAATTATTATTGGGGTTCACACATCCATTGTTTGTCTATGGCTCATATTCTTTTACATTTGCATCCTGGCATAAATATGTAACGTGACTGGAAAGTTATACTTATTAAAAAAAAAACGTTGTAATAATAAATTGTGTAACAACGAAAATTCTGACAAAGTTGCTACTGATAACCACAAATCTGGCAAAGTTGCCACTGACAACCACAATTCTGTCAAAATTGCCAGTGACAACCAAAATTCTAGCAATAAGTCAATGGTAACTGACAACCACAATTCTGTCAAAATTGCCAGTGACAACCAAAATTGCCACTGACAACCACAACTCTGTCAAAATTGCCAGTGACAACCAAAATGTCGGCAAAATTGCTACTTACAACCAAAGTTCCGTCAAAGTTGCCACTATAACAAAAAAAAAACATTCCAGGCACACATCAATATTTACGCCAAGTCTACCCAAAGACAAAGTCACAGCCATTCAAAACCTAGCAATAGGAGTTGTCGACAAAATAGTCCTCCATTTTCCCGCTGCATGGTGGCCTAAGACTGCAACCTTCTTTGGCTTCGTATGGAATAGTGGGGAAAGAAGGAAAGTGTCTAAAGAAGACCATTGGACTACTAAAATATTTGGGGCCAGTACTCCTATGGGTTCATTAACCGTCTTGACACTTTGGACGAGCGGGGATTGCGCGAAACTGGTTGGTACATTTTCCATTGCATGTTTTGTTGAGTTGGGTTTTATGCAGAGTATGGGGAATTTGTAGTTCTAAGACAGAAAGCTCTTTCCAATTAAATTGATAAAAAAGCAAGCAAGCAAAAGCAAAAAAAAAAATCTTTCTTCTTCTGCATAGGCCCAACATGATTATTAGGATTTTGTGTTTAACCGTTGGTAAACGTGCTGAATTTGCGGACTAAACTAAACATAACAACTATACAGCATGGCATGAGAATTTTCTCATCTACAAATTAATGTATTGCTGTATGCAAAAATATTTTTTTGGGAGTTTTGAATGTATTTCTAATTTTTTTACATAAGTGTGATACTTTCATCAATTTCTTTTATTAATATTTGCAACAATTTTACAGTGTTACAAATAAAAAAATTAAGGAGGATGCACCATTGCACGATTACCCGCGAAATTCAAACGTAAAATTGAATTTACGAGCCATCCGCGGGCTCTTCCTCATAATAACTGAAAAGCTGCATTTCTCAGATTGATGAAATTACCACACTAGTCTTTTAACAGTAATTTTCCTTTGATACTGGCACTCTTTAAATAATTACACATAAAGAAACCTTGTTTACATAAAAAATAAAGATTATAACAGAAATACAAAATCAAAAGTAAATCTGTGAAAGGACTAAGTACACACGGCGGCACATCAAGCTATACATTTCCAGTTCCAGTTTCCAGGGATCCAAGACAGTTAAATTGTTTCTCTGGGACGTCGTCTCACTTCATTGTCTCGACGCTGCACGGTGGTCGCCACTGTTGATTCTGGCACTCAGCAGTTGCAGTGGTTTGGAAATAGCGTGGCGGGCTTGGCTCGAAAAAAAGGCCTCGCTTTTCCTAGATTTCCCGTTCAATCAGAGATTTGCATAAACATGGTTTAGTATAACTTGATTGGTCTCCGTGAGGTCCACGTCAAGGCCTACCATGACGTCTTAAAACAGTTCTTATTCCGTTGACAAAAAGAGATGGCGCTAGACACCCTGTACAGTTCTGTCACGTTTCCACATTAGAATAAGAACTGTTTTAAGACGTCATAGTAGGGCCTCTGATGTCTATAGAGCTGTGTTCTACAAAATGTTGGCAACATTTTAGGTTGAGACATTACCCGAAGATGTGGTTAAGAGGAAAGTAATGGAGCTCATCAGGAGGTTTATGGGCAAGAACAGGACTATACCAGAGCCTATAGCTATGTTGAGGTAAGACGATGTTCTTATATCCTAAATATACCTTCCCTATAATATTTCTATATGTCATGAAATAATGTTGTCTGATGAGAGAAAATATTTCTCTCTCTTTCTATGTTTCATCTCTTGGTAGAAATCTTATAGAGATACCAGGGGCATTTGAAACGTGCATAGTCATTTTTATGAAACTACCCCCATTTTGAAGCTTTTGCAGTTCTTACCACCGGAACAAAAAAAACCGTGGAAGTGCAAAGCAGACGTAGCGCGCATGCCAACATTAAGCTTTGTTACGCTTTCTCGGTTCTAACATCGCTTGTAGTCGCTAGTCTCTCGACAATTTTATTCAGATACTCTACACTTCACCCGTGATTTCGTCCGCGTGTATTTTGAATATCTAATGGTGAAATAATTTTTAAATCGACCGAGTAGTTTTTGAGTTAAATCGTAACAACAAACAAAATCTAAACTTTCCTCCATAGAATATTAGTTTTAATAAAACTCTCCACTTCTCCCTTTCAGATCATCGTGGTTCTCAAACCCCTACACCCGAGGCAGCTACACATACGACAACGTCTTGACCCCCCAGTTCCCCAACGCCAGGGCGACCCTAGCTGCCCCCCTACTTGACAGCAGTGGAGCCCCCCGCGTACTCTTCGCAGGAGAGGCGACGGACAACACGCATTTCTCAACGGTGCATGGAGCTACTGATACTGGCTTTAGGGAGGCTAACAGACTGCTGCCACAGGCTAAGCTGTGAATTCACGAAGACCCCCGAATTTTATCTGCTAAGACCCCCGAAACAACCCACAAAGACTACGAAAATTATCTACTAAGAATACTTTAAGAAACCATTTAGACCCCTAGGTAACCCACAAAGACCCCCTAACGTACCCACTAAGACCACTAGCTGCCCCCCTACTTGACAGCAGTGGAGCCCCCCGCGTACTCTTCGCTGGGGAAGCAACAGACAACACACACTCCTCAACCGTGCATGTAGCTACTGATACTGGTTTTAGGGAGGCTAATAGACTGCTGCCGCAGGCTAAACTGTGAAGTCAATGAGACCCCCGAAGTGTTTCTGCTAAGACCCCGAAATAACCCACAAAGAACCACAAAAGTATCTAATAAGGACACTTTAAGAACCCATTAAGTCCCCTTGACCCCCAAAAGTACCCGCGAAGACTGTCGTAAGAACCTATTTAGACTTCTAGAAATCACAATGACCCCCGAACCCCCCAAAACCCCTAATAAACCACTAACATCGCTAAAATAATCCCGTAAGACCGCTGAAGATTTCTTTTCTTTTTTATAACAACCTGCACACATACACTATGTTAAGTTGTTGTTATTCGTAAAAGCAAAATTTAACGTCAATTTGATACAAAAACTTAGAATTTCGTCTTCTTTTGGGTGTATAGGTCATGTTACATAATGATTATGGCGTATCTATATACAAACTAATAATACATATTTTTGTGGAAACTATGAACTGTTAAATACTTATATATAGATAAATGTTCACGTTGTTTTATAAGTGAGTGTCGAATATAATTATGGACTTAATAATTAGTATTTATGGCTAATGAGGCTCGATTTAAAGACAACGATTAAAAAAAAAACCAAAGACAGAACAGTTTCTAAAAATATCATGATAAAAGTTAGTTTATACAACTACTAGCTGTTGCCCGCGTTTTTTATCTTTTTTTTTCATTAAAAGTATCCTATGTTACTTAGAATTTTGAGCGCCACAGTCACGTATAGACGACAAGCCGAACAAGCAAAAAAGTGCCTTAAGTCTGTCGATTTAAGGTACTTTTTGGCTTGTCGTCTTACTTGAGTGTGGCGGTGAATGGGTTGTTGCCAGCGGCTTCATCCGCTACAACTCGAAAATTATCCCACGGGAAGATAAAATCGGGATAAAAATTAACCTATGTGTTAATCCAATCATAAACTGTATGTATACCAAATTTTATCCAAATCAGTTTAGTAGTTTTTGCGTGAAAGAGTAACAAGCATGCATCCATCCATACATACATACTTTCGCGTTTATAATATGTAGAATGAATCCAAGTAGACCCCTAAATCCTATACATATTATAGACCCCGAACGAACCGTTGTAAACAATAAGGTCCCTTGCCAAACAAATATCAACATTGCGTCTCTTAAAATAAAGTCTAAAACCTTAACCTCCTTGCTTTCTCTTAGACAAAAGTTTATTCAATTTCGACTTTATCATAAAACTCGCAAGGTTGATATTTGTTTGATTCACAAATAAACGCACTGACTAACTGAATTGCCATACAAAATGCACAAAGATTTTGAATACTTGTCTAGAACAATATATTAATATAAATGATGCCATATACACATTATATGTAAATATGCCATAATTATGTACAAAATATATTAAATGAATTATACACACGATAGGCTATTTTAATTTTTAGCAAAATCTGATTCAAATGTTTAAGTAATATTTTTTATAAGTACCTAATAATTTAATTTAATATACTTACAATTATAAAAAAAAACAAATAATACATTAATTCGGTAACTACAGTAGAATCCTGACTATCCGGACTTATTGTTCATGGGTCTAAGTACTGTATTTTTATCTAACAAGTTTATATGACGAATGTGAAACACTATCTATACCTAATAAAAAGTTATTAATATTGTTTCAATTTACTTTCAAAACCGGAATACCCCTGGTTTTAATTGTTCCGAATAATCAGGCTTCTACTGTACATGTATGAGTGTTAAAGTCACAAATCATATAAATTTGTTCATACAACCTGATTGTCTCGTTGGTCTAGTGGTCGCAAGCGCGACTGCTGAGCACGAGGTCCTGGGTTCGATTCCCGGGTCGGACAAACTGATATTGGGTTTTACACCAGGGATTTCTCAGTAGCAGTCACGGAGTCTGGATTTGTGCTCGGTTGATGGCAATAGGCTCGCCCCACATGGGACATATCACCTGAAATGTGGGTGTCTATTAGCTACATACAACTCTGCCTTACCCTTTGGAGGCGTGATGTTATGTTATACAGTCTGACGAAAAAACCTAAGAAAAAAATATAGGTAACATTTCGCGGGCTACCCTGTCGGTACTGTCGCTACCCTTTTATCAAGAGGTGCAATATTTTATTTTAATTTAAAGTTAGCCATAATAATTATACGAACTATACCAATCTGTTATAAAGTTATATCAATGTAGAATTAATGTACAACGTGTAGGTATCGATGTAAAGAATCAATGTTTATATGAAATTATATTTGTATGTTTTGTAATAAATGTCTAATAAAATATATGAAAATATTATAGACGGCTTTGTTTATATCATCCCTTCTTCTTATAAGTTAATTTTGATTTATGCAGTATTGATAACTGGAAATTTACCTACCTACTACATCGTTGAACTGCAGTGGCCCATCTGGAGAGCCCTAAATAGATTGCGCACCCAAGTGGGCCGCTGCAAACATAATCTGGCAAAGTGGGGCATCATTGGTTCCTCCAACAGCGAGTGCGAGTGCGGCGCTCCGGACCAAACAATGCCCCACCTGCCGGAGTGTCCCAGATGTCCGTATATATGCACCCTTGGCGACCTGAACAGCGCCTCTGCCGCTGTAATAAACGTGGCTAACTACTGGGCCCAAACCGTATAACATGGAAGTATAAATAAAAAGAGAAGTCCTGACTGACTGACTGACTCATCAACGCCCAGCCCAAACCCTTATACATAAAAAGCTGAAATTTTGCACAGAGGTTCCCTTTATAATGTAGACAAGGAATAAGGAAGGATTTGTTGGAATTCAACCCCTAAAGTATGGAAAATCGTCATTTTCACGCGGGCGAAGCCGCTGGCGTGTTTATAAAGATTTCTAGGTCCAAGGGTTGGGGCTGGGCGTTGATGAGTCAGTCAGTCAGGACTTCTCTTCCAGGATTTATTTTTGGTCCCTCAGTTCACACGCACATCCTATTTATATAGATTAAAGATTGAGAAAAATAGGACTTTTTTATGAAACCGAATGCAGCTGAATTTCTGCGACTCACGACTCACAAAATTACGCTCGTTTGGCCTCGCCCTTATTCGTGCTTTTTTTACAATTAAAACACCAAAATACAGTACTTAACCAACATAAATTAAATTTTATTAAAATTACAAAAAAATCCTAAACAAAGATCAATTCTATTTTTTATTTTTATTCTGTTGTGGGTTTCGCCCCTGGTTGCTGCCACCTCTAGCGAGGGGGGCTGGTCGTCCGCGGTTACCGAAGGCACCTCCTCGGTTGCCACCGCGGCCTGTTCTCATGTTCTGGTTGCCGCCTCGGCCACCTTTGGAGACTTCACTTCGACTTCTGGATTTGACCTGGGATTCAGATGGATTTGGTTAATTGTGGTTTGGGAAGGTATGACAGTATGCCACATTGGTCTAGTAAGAGCATGAGGTCCTAGGTTTGATTCCCGAGTTGGGCAAAGTGTTATTGACTTTTTCCATCAAGAATTTATCAGTAACATCCACGTAGTCTGGATTTGGGAATACCTACTTCAGTGCAACAAACATAATATCATCGAATATCGTTTCTTCGAAAACCTTTCATCGATATCACTATACTGCGATGCTTTGTTAAATCGAAGTCTTTTTACTGCGATGTTCTGTTACTTAGGAAAACTTACATTGATTGATACAAGTACATTGATTTTCTTTTTTTCAAACAAATGTGAGTTTTGTTTTTGCCATAACTGATATCTCAGGCGTTTGAGGTTGCTGCAGGGAGTCGTATACAAAAACAGACACAATCAAACACACGCATACATACATGTACATGTGTATGTACAAAACTCGCAATCACTGACAAAATTTGTACAGGGGCTTTTAAAGAAATGTCAAAAATGTAGGTATCGACCTCGATTAAACAAGGCTCACGAAGTAAAATCGTTCGCAGTACAGTTTTTCGATGTAATGAAACATTGCAGTAACAAGACTTCGATTTAACAAAGCCTCGCAGTATAATGATATCGATGAAAGGTTTTCAAAGAAACAATAAAAGAAGATACGTTTGTTGCACTGAAGTAGGTATCCCCTAGATTTGTGCCTGGCTGATGGCAATAGGCTCGCCCCCTATTACATGGGACTTAAACATAACTGACGATATGTGGGTGTACTATTAGGTACACCTCTGCCTTACCCTAACCCTTCGGGGATTATAGGCGTGATGTTATGTGTATGACAGTATGGAAGCAGTGATGGCAGCATCAATGATGTTGGGGAGCTGGTGATACTTTTCATCATCATCATCATCATTTCAGCCAAAAGACGTCCACTGCTGGACATAGGCCTCCCCCAGGTGTCGCCACATTGACCGGTCCCGTGCGTCATCATTTTTTTGGGGGGGTTTGCCATAATCGCCACGCTTGGCAGGCGGGTTGGCGATCGCAATATGGTTGTTACAAAGGCACAGAGAACGCTGCTGCCCATTCTCTGGTAAGTCCCTTAGTCGCCTCTTACGACACCCACGGGAAGATATGGGATGGTGCTATTCTTTACGTCCGACACCATACGGAACTATGATACGAATGATGATACTTTTGCCATAAAATTAACAATACCATTTACTGGCAACAATTGTTGGAAAGAGTGCAACTTTACTTAACCAAAATACAACACAATGCATACTCTTTTAGGTGCGTGGACTCTTTGAAAATGATGAATCACATATAATATTTTCCTTGTCTTCAAAAGACAACAATTGAAATATTCAGTCTATTCCTAGTCAACACTGACACCACCAGCTTTGTCACTACTGGCGACAGATGGAAAAAAACCCCAGTCTTTGTCACTTTATTTAGGTCTTAATTTGTGGAATTTCTTTCCATAGACATGGAACATTCATTGATAAGTCTAGCTTCAATGAAAAAGAAATAGGTAACATTGCAACGTATTTCGAATGGTTAGCAAATTAATTCGTCTGATAAATTATTTGTTTCTTCAAATAAAGAATACACTTATCAGTTTAGGCATCAAATATGCTGCAATTCTGCCTCTATGCAGGTTAAAACGAGAAAATGGAACAAAACATACCTGAGTCTCTTCCTTCACCATATCGATGACTTCGTCAGGAATACGCAAATATTTAATAGTGCTGCCTCTGATATAACACTCTGGCATCCTCCAGAACTTGTCACCGTCTCTGGACGTGCAGATAACTTCTCTAAGATTGATATTCATCCAATTATCGCAACTAACAAGATGCCCGTTGTAAGTCTCGCCATTTTTTAACTCTACCAGCATTGGATGGTTTTGAGCAGTACGGAGCAGTGATAAAGGCAACATTTTTGCTATTTAACCTTATTTGGACTTTGTTTTTAGATAAATAAAGAGCGTCCGCTTCTGTTTGTTTGACGCGTTTTTTAGGTTAGGAATTTAGGATAATGGGTTTTTATTGTTGACTTGACACTGAAGTTTTCTGATAGAAGGTTATATTCCGTTTTGCTTAAACTTTGCAAGACTTATTGTAATAATAATATCATTCAGTGAATTTTTGACTAACTAAACTATCGAGCATTGGTTTCGAATATGATTATTTTATTTATAATATTGCATTTGCAAGCAAAATAATGTACGGTACGCTGAAAAAACTCCTTTTTCTAGGTATGACATTGACAATATTTGACATTTGAAGCAAAAAAAAACCAAAAGACGTGTTCTATTCAGTTGCAAAATATCACAATTTAAAATCCAAAATACTTAGAGTGAAGATGAAAGGTAAATAAAACAGTTAAGATAAACACTTTATTTTGTTTCAGTTTGATGTTTCTTATTACTGTATCGCTGAGAAGTTCAAAAAATTCGGTTACTTTCCGAAGCAAGCAAGCAAAATATTTATTTTGGTTCTCCGGTTACATAAGTACCGTACAGACCTGTGAGTTTGGTAATTTAGATGATGGATAGAATACGCTGACAATTGGCTAACTGTCATATAGCACGTTCCATTAAACCAAATCTTACAATTTTAAGCATTTGCTCTAGTGTATCCCCTTCTTCAAATACTGTTTTATTTCAGAGAGAAAGAGAGAAAAGACTTTTACACAAAGACCGGACTGACCGGAACATTCAATCAATATTAGGTATGGGTCGTTACGTGATTTTCGCGAAACGTAACGTAACTAGTTACTTTGAAGGCGTAACCTGTTTCGAAAACTAGTGATTTTAGTAACTAGTTATTTGTCAAATTAAATTCAGTGATTCAATATGTTGTTACCGAAGTTTTTTTCGAAACGTACTTAAAAATGGTTACCTACGTTATCGTTACATGTCACAAGCTGTAGGTTTTTTGAAATAATTAGTTTTTGTAGCTACCATAAGCAGTTACATCATTTACGTTATCTTCACCAACGAACTAAACAAATTTTACTTGTCAAAGTAAACATAAATAAATACTATAATTTCATCATCATTCATCATCATCATCATCATCATTTCATCTGTGTCATCATCATCATTCATCATCATCATTCATTCTGATCATTTGTTCTGTGTCTGGGTGTAATTTATCTATAATATGTATGTATTTAGAAATATATAAGTATGTTTATCAGTTGTCTTAATACCCATAACACAAGCTCTGCTTAGCTTGGGACTAGATGGCGTTGTGTGATAGTTGTGGAATATTATTATTACTAATACAATTTCAAATTTGTGTTCGTACGCCGCGCCGCCCGTCGTAGGTTAAAAATAATGACCAATCTAAATTAATCTCTAAGCCCTAATTAATACTTATGAAAATTAAACGAAAGTCTCTGCTCGCTTTGCCGGTCAGTACAAAGAAGTAGGCACAAAGCAGTAACCATTACGCGCGAAAGAAACGACTTAGGCTCGCAACGTATTTTTTTTTCGTGCTTCGCTTTGCATTCGATCATTGCATTGGTAATGTAGGTAACTAGTTACAAAAATCGCGCGAAAGAAACGACATAAGCTCGCAACGTATTTTTTTTTCGTGTCTCGCTTTGCATTCGATCACTGCATTGGTAATGTAACTAGTTACAAAAATCACTAGTTTATGTATGACTCGAAACTAGTGATTCGGTTACATGCCCCGTAACCAGTTATTGTAACTAGTGACGTGAAATCGGTGAAATAACGCCCATACATAATCAATATAAAAAAAATAATGTCTTGTTGAATGAAGACGGCTGATCACTGCTGATTGCAGATTTTGCTTGAATATTCTGGAATTATTTCGTTTTAACATTACTGAAACTCGTCAAATACTTCAGCTGTTCCATCGAAGAGTTACAGGTACAATTTTCACCTATTTTTTATGTAATTCCTACAGTAAACTAGAATTTTCAAACCGCATGTCGCAGTAAAAATAGATGAAGTCTTTTCTGTTTAATTTCATGTAAATAACGTAATTAACACATTTTCTAAAGATATTTATCGTAAAAATTAATCAAAATAATCTAACAAGAATAACTTTCGAGGATTTTATTACAAACATGTTTAAAAAACAGTAATTTTTCGGGTTATCTAATTTTTTGCCGGTGTACGTTGTTTTTCAGTAATAATACGTTGATAAATAAGCTACTACAATTAATATGGATTTAATTACCATAAAACCTAATATTCTCAATGCGATTCACTCTTTTATTGTAGGTTAAACCAGTCCCTGGCTTTGTTAAAACTCGTTTTTAACTTTGTTTTTTTTTTGCTTCCTTTGCCTGAGTTTTGAGTTTTCTAGCGAGGGGCGTTTTTATATGAAACTTCGAAGAAACTCATTTTGCCTGTTATTATATATTTAATTTGTTTGACTGGCCTGTTGGTCTAGTGGTTAGTGACCCTAACTGCTATGCCGGAGGTCGTTGGTTCGATTCCCACCCAGGACAAATGTTTGTGTGATGAGCACGATCATTTGTTCTGTGTCTGGGTGTAATTTATCTATACTAATATTATAAAGCTGAAGAGTTTGTTTGTTTGTTTGTTTGTTTGTTTGTTTGAACGCGATAAACTCTGGAACTACTGGTTGGATTTGAAAAATTCTTTTTGTGTTGGATACCTAGTTCATTTATCGAGGAAGGTTATAGGCTATATAACATCACGCTACTACCAATAGGAGCGGAGCATAAATGAGAAATGTTGCAAAAACGGGAAAAGAAAATTCCTTTCTGAGAGCTTCCGTTGCGTGCGCTGCGAAAACGGTTTAAGTTACGAGAATATCATGTACGAAGTAATTATTCGTCTTTAAAAGATCTAAAAAAAAGTCCACGGCAGCATCTGTCTATCTTTTAAGATTGACTCACTTATTTAACCCATGTGGTATTAATCTATATCTAAATAAATGTGTTGGTTAGAACGGAAATTTAATATAGAATATTTGTGCTCTTTACTCTTTAAAGTTTAAACAAATATCTTAGAAGATATCGCAATGTAAAAATACCCGCGCGGAAAAATAATTACGCGGGTTGCGTCGCAATGTAGGTACGGGGGATTCTGGCTGGCCTCCGGGAAATTCAAATTCAAACAAAATAATGTTTACAAGTACAGGGTGTTATCGACATCTTATATTTAACAGTAACATATATTTATGTAATTCTCATTTTAGTATAATCTTAACTAATATTTTATATAAAGAGGAAAGATAAACATTTTTGTTTGTTACGATTTAACTTAATAATTTTGGTTGGATAGTTGATTTATCGAGGAAAGTTATAAGTTATATATAGAGACGCAGACAAAGTTGCGTGGGTCAGCTAGTCTATAATATGTATGTAAGTATTTAGAAATATATAAGTATGTTTATCAGTTGTCTAGTACCTATAACACAAGCTCTGCTTAGCTTGGGACTAGATGGCGTTGTCTGATAGTTGTGGAATATTATTATTATATTATTTATATTATTATATAAAATAATTATTATTCAGAAGCTGTTCGATTCCGTCATACTCGAGGGAAAAACGCCGCAGGCATGGTGCAGAGGTGTGGTGGTACTCTTCTTCAAGAAGGGCGACAATGCCCGACTGAAGAATTATAGGCCCATCTCACTTCTGAGTCATGTCTATAAGTTGTTTTCAAGAGTCATCACGAATCGTCTCGCGCGCAGGTTCAACGACTTTCAGCCTCCCGAACAAGCCGGATTCCGAAGAGGGTTTAGCACCGTAGACCACATACATACGCTGCGGCAGGTTATACAGAAGACCGAAGAGTATAACCTGCCTCTCTGTTTAGCGTTTGTGGACTACGAGAAAGCCTTCGATTCGATCGAAACTTGGGCCGTATTGCAGTCTCTCCAAAGGTGCCAAATTGACTACCGGTACATCGAGGTGTTGAAGTGTTTATACAAAAACGCCACCATGTCAGTCCGGCTGCAGGACCAGACCACGAAACCTATCCTTCTGCAGCGAGGTGTGAGACAGGGAGACGTCATATCTCCGAAGCTGTTCACCGCTGTACTGGAGGATATCTTCAAGGTTCTGGACTGGAGAGGACTAGGCATCAACATCAATGGCGAGTACATCACTCACCTTCGATTTGCCGACGATATGGCTGAGACCATGGAGGACCTCAGTACAATGCTCGATGGCCTCAGTAGAGCTTCTGAAAGAGTGGGTCTAAAAATGAACATGGACAAAACCAAGGTCATGTTGAATGCCCATGCTACACCCACTCCCATAAAGATCGGAGACTCTACACTCCAAGTTGTAGACGATTATGTCTACCTGGGACAAACAGTCCAGTTAGGTAGGTCCAACTTTGAGAAAGAGGTCAATCGTCGAATCCGACTCGGCTGGGCAGCGTTTGGGAAGCTGAGAAGTATCTTCTCGTCCAACTTACCCCAGTGTCTCAAGACGAAAGTCTATGACCAGTGTGTGTTGCCAGTGATTACATATGGGACCGAAACGTGGTCGCTCACAATGGGCCTCATCAGAAGGCTTAAAGTCACCCAAAGGGCAATGGAGAGGGCTATGCTCGGAGTTTCCTTGCGCGATCGAATCAGAAATGAGGACATCCGCATGAGAACCAAAGTTACCGACATAGCCCGAAGAATCGCCAAACTTAAGTGGCAGTGGGCAGGGCTCATTGCTCGCAGAACGGATGGCCGATGGGGCCGGAAAGTTCTGGAGTGGCGACCGCGAACCGGAAGACGTTGCGTTGGAAGGCCTCCCACTAGGTGGACCGATGACCTGGTGAAGGTTGCGGGGATCCGCTGGATGCGAGACGCACGGGACCGGTCAATGTGGCGACACTTAGGGGAGGCCTATGTCCGGCAGTGGACGTCTTTCGGCTGAAATGATGATGATAATTAAAACAGATTACCTACCGTAAAACTCTTACATGTGCAGAAAATTAATGAAAATTATGAATCATATAGTTCAACAACCTAATCGTATAGTTTTTTCTTTTATGAACAAGTACTTAGGATCTGTTCATTGGTTGTGGGTTGTTTGTAAGGGATACCTCGGTCCCGAACACGGGGCTCAGAGGGAACATGGGTGGTTTTTAGTCATTAGTCTTGCACAACGAATTGCACGCTCAAAGACCTGTATGACGCAAATGATAGAGTCGTCCAGGTTGCCACGTACTGGGCAGACAGAGTTTAGCAAGTTTAGTCATCAACTTGAAAAGAAGAAGAAGTCATTAGAAGTCTGACACTCCCTTCCACTCCACCTAGAGCGGGAAGAGTGAATTTGATGATTACACACCCTCCAAAGAAAAAAAATAGGTAAAAAAACTTTTTAAGTTAAACGGTTTTATGTTAAACATACATTGCAATGTTTAAGATAAATGTACTAAAAACCAAAAAATAATAAAATAGATACAGTCGTGGGAAAAAACCGTGGGGCAGAATGAAATTGCGCGTCTACTCTTATATGAATTAAGTTGAAATTCGCCAAATTGACGTAGCTAGGCACCGAAGAAACATCTCCTATGTTAAGGTCCAAAAGCTAATAAAAAACGGTTTTTTCGCCTCCTGTAAAACTTGGTTTTTGTAAGTTAGGAGTTGTTGGCACTACCCCGTCGATATACAGATACATGCTGCACTTGCAGTTTGCACCAGTAAGTCAACAACATAGCCTTAAAAAATATTTAAAAAAAAATGTCAATAAACTTTGAATGTCCCTCTGATGTTATTGGTGGTTGAAGTAAGCAAATTATACCTAATGTTAGTGAACTAATGTTTACAAATTTTTTTTTTTTTTGTTCCTCTTCTTATCTGCTATCAGTCATCACTGACTATGATCAGATGTGTGGCAAGATACATCACAATTTTTACAGAATGAGGACCAGTGTCCAAATTCTGCTTAATCAGGCAGCACAATATCAGCCTTCTTGAGTCTCTTAGCATGATTTGGCATCAATAGTGATCGTGAAAGGGGATTGGGATGGTTGGTCAATCTATCTTTATATTTCTCTAGGTAGCACTTCGCTTCTTCTAGGATTGTTGGGATTTCCAGGTGCTCATGTATTTCCAAATGGTGTTTATAACCTCATGTGTTTACAAATGGTGTTTTATTATATTTTAGTTTTACTGAAACTCTATTATGTTAACAGTTTTATGATATTTAGATATTCTTAAATAAAAACAGAAACTAAATGCACATTTTTTTTTCATTTATTGTCATATTCTCGTCCCCAACTTGTAAATAATTATGTGTTATTTTATTTTCTAGCACCTAACACAAGATGCCGCAAGCCAGGCGTAAGACCCCATTCAGTGGGAAGGCTAAGAAGCAACAGCTGCAGGGCAAGAAGCAGAACAAGACTCTGCTGATGTCCAGTAAGTATTCATGAATTTATTTAAAACCAGCTTTTGCCAGCAGCTTCGCCCGCGTGAAAATGACGATTTTCCATAGAAACTTTCATCCCCTATTTAACTCCCTTAGGGGTTGAATTTCGAAAAATCCTTCCTTATTCCTTGTCTACGTTATAAAGGGAACCTCTGTGCAAAATTTCAGCGCTCTAGGTCCAAGGGTTTGGGCTGGGTGTTGATGAGTCAGTCGGTCAGGACTTCTCTTTTTATTTATTTACTAGCTGACCCGTGCCCACTTCGTTGGGCATAATTAGTCGAAAGTAAGCTAATTACGTTTCGAAAAATTCAATTTCGGGGACGTCCGCTGCGTAAGGAGCCGACCACGCGATTGAGCCGCGCGGGTACCTACCTCTCTGATCAGATGTAAAAGGCCACGCCCCTTTCTCCCGAAGCGGGCACGAACGCGAACCGAATTAAACCCGAAACCATCCCGCGCCCAACCATCCCGCGCCCGCCGCCGCGTTGCTTTTTTCTCCGATTCACTTTGCAAAACGGACTACCACGTAAAAGCCTTTTTATTTTTCGGTTTTTTATATAGCCTATGACACTCAGCAATAATGTGGCTTTCTATTGGTGAAAGAATTTTTAAAATCGGTTCAGTAGATCCCGAGATTACCCCTTCTATTTATTATTCTATTTATCTTCGGGGACGCCGGCAGACACCAGACGGGCGATCAGTCCTTTCGATGTGGATTATTTCGCCCAGTTCCCCATTTTGGTGGATCCCCTTCATGGGTTACTGGTGGTCGGCATCGCGAATCTTCCTGTCGCCTTGCAGAAGCTCACCAGTTGTTCGGTAGAGATTTCTGCGAGCTTCTCTTCATTAATCTCATCTGTTCCTAGGATTTCCCATCTGAGTGGCCCATACATTGTGCATTCCGCCACAAGGTGGAAACTTGTTTCTTCTGCTTCTCCACATGCTGGGCATATGGGATCTTCCTTTACTTTCATAATCGTCAGGTGTCTATTGAGTCCACAGTGTCCTGTTGCGATCCCTACTACTAGTCTTATGTTTCCCCTGCTCATTCTGAGTAGTTTGTGGGATTTCTTTTCATCATATGACTTTAAGAAGATTTTCGATTGTCGACAACCTTCTGTTGCATTCCATCTTTTATTTGACTCTCTTGTAGTTATTCTATGGATGATTCCTTTTGTTATATTATGTGGGATCGGTAGCCTGGGCTCTGGTCCCACAAAGGTTTCATCTGCTCCTTTTCTGGCTAACTCATCCGCTATCTCATTCCCTTCGTGTCCTTGATGACCAGGGACCCATGCGACTGTTACTTCTGCTCTTTCCGCTAGCTGGTTGAGTGCCTCCTTACACTCTTTAACCAGTGCAGATGTGACTTCCACTTTGTTCAGTGCTTTGAGTGCTGCTTGACTATCACTGTATATAACTATTTTGGAAAGATCACCTGTAAGGGCGTTTCCAATTATTCTGGTACATTCCATAATGGCATGTATTTCTGTCTGGAACACACTTGCGCCTGTTCCTAGTGAGAATGATCTATTTATTTCCAGTCTTGGTATGTGTATTCCAGAGCCGGATAGCTTAGTTGATTCTTTCCTTGATCCATCTGTATAGCAGACCGCCATAGATGGATCACTCTCGATTGCCCATTCTTCTCTTGTGCCTATATGTATTCTATACTTTTTGTCGAAGATCTTCTCTTTCTTGATTAGGTCATTGTTGGCCATAATCATTGATAGATTGTCTTCGTATGGTTTTGCTATCTCCGAGTGACCTTTGTCCATAAAATTGCCTTTCCAGAGGTTCAAGCTTTTCAGTTTGAACCACTGCTCCAACGCTCTTTTCTTAACTTGTAGACTAAGCGGTATCATTCCTAGTATGACATCCAGGGCCGCTGAGGGAGTCGTCCTCATTGCCCCAGAGATCATTAACCCGGCCATTCTTTGAACTTTTGCTAGCTCTGTGCTGTTAGTCTTGATTTGTGTTCTGTGCCACCATACTATTGCTCCGTGTATAACTCTGGGTATGATGATGGCATTATATATCCAGGCTACTATGGCCGGTTTCATTCCCCAGGTTCTACCTATAGCTCTTCTGCATTGTAGTAATGCAATTTTTGCTTTCTCACATGTTTCTTTTATATGCGTCTTGTATGACATGGTTTTGTCTAAGATCACTCCTAAGTATTTTATTTCCTTAGTTACTTCTATCCGTTCACCGTCTATGTATATTGGTGATAACTCCTCGTATTTCTTTCTTTTTGTAAAAAGGACTAGCTTCGTTTTAGTGGGGTTGAGGTTCAGTCCCCTTTCCCTACACCATTCGAGGGTAGCCCTAATTCCTTTCTTCATTACGTCACTTATGGTGCTAAGTACTTTTCCAGTGATTAATAGCACTCCATCGTCCGAGTATGCTTGTATATATATGTGCATCTTGTTTAGCTTCTCAAGCAAATCGTCAAGCAGCAAACACCATAGGAGCGGCGAGACGCATCCTCCCTGGGGAAAGCCCCTCACCGCTCTCACTGTGATGGTATTGTTGCCTAATTCGGCCTGAATTGCTCTGTGTCTTAGTACGTTTTCTATCCATCTTGACATGTAGCTTGCTATGCCTTCCCTTTGTAAAGCGGCCTTGATCGCTGTGGAGTTGGCTTTGTCAAAAGCTCCCTCCACGTCGAAAAAGCAGCCCAATGCAAATTCTTTGTTTTCTAACGCTCTTTCGATTCTTACCGCTATGTTATGGAGAGCTGTCTCCGTGGACTTGCCCTCCATATATGCGTGTTGATTTCTCTGTAGCGGTGTGTCACTTTTTTCCACTTTGTTTCTAATGTGTCTGTCTATTATTTTTTCTAGGGTTTTCAGCACAAAAGATGAGAGACTGATGCACCTAAAAGATTTTGCTTCCTGGTACGTCGTCCTCCCAGGCTTAGGGATGAAGACTACTCTTACTTTTCTCCAATTTTCAGGTATATAGCCTGTGGCCACACTACTTCTGAATAGAGCTAGTAGATCTTTGATAATATACTTGTATGCCTGCTGTAATATCTTCGGGAGTACACCGTCCGGGCCAGGTGCTTTGTATGGTTGGAAGGATGATATACTCCAATCTATTTGGTCTTCTGTAATGATTTCTTCGACCTCAGCTTGTGTCACTTCGCCTTGGTTTTCGGTCATCATTGTTTCCTCTTGATAAGTTTCACATCCGGGGAAGTGACTTCTCATCATTTCGGTCAGTATCTTTTTTGGGTCGGATATGATCTCTTCCCCTATCTTTAGGCTTCCTAGTTTGCATGCTTTGTCTTTCGACAGCACCTTGACTATTCGCGCGGTATCAGTGTGTCTACTGATATTTTCACAGTAGGCGTTCCACCCTGATCTGCTTTCTTTCCTGCACATTTGTCCTAGTTTGTTCCTTAGTTCTCTATATTTGTCCCAGTCCTCATCGCCCCCTTTTCTGAGGGCAGTTCTAAGGGCTCGACGCGTGCTTTTCCTGATCTTCCTTAGTGTTTTGTTCCACCATGGTTGGCCTTTACCTAGTTTTAGTTCCTTAAGAGGGCATGCGCAGTGGTAGGCTTCTGTTAATGCCACCTCTAGACGCTTGGCTTCCTTTTCGAGTTCCTCTGCTGTTTCGTAGCTTTGTTTTTGACTAGGAGACCATGTCTTTATTTTTGAGTCAAAGATCTCCCAGGAGGCTTTCTTTGCATTTCTGATCATTACTTTCTCCATCTCACAGTCCAGACTGAAGATGATCCTACGGCAGGGGTCGAAACTAGTCAGTAAAATCAGTAAAAGTCAGTTTTTTTTAGCATGGTCAGTAAAAGTCAGTTTTTTGAGAAAATGGTCAGTTTTATCAGTTTTTTGAGATTACTGACACAATTTTGCCTGTCGGTGTCGTTCCTTTTTACGCCTACCTTCTTCATTCTAGATTTTGCTTAAGAAATATATATCTTATAGTATACCTACTAGCAGCCAAACCCGGCGTTGCTCGGGTTTCACCTTTCAAGTCCATTCATTTCATCAGTTGCAACACTTTTTCACATTTTCGCCACCCACAACCGCGACCAAACTTCCTTACTTTCACCAGGAGACCAAAGGGGAGATGATTGGAGTTGGTGGTCATAGAGAAAACCCTGTCTTCCCGTCCTAACATTAGCATTTTAAATATACATTTAGATTGTGTCAACAAAAAACAAATTTCTAGTCATTTCTAATTTTCTTAGCCGGGCCCAGTGATGGTTTGAGGGCAACTAACAGCTGATGCTCTATTATGATGTCTTGTGGCAACTTAATAATGTAGCATCATTATTTCGAGGAAAAAAGTCCAATCCTACTTTTTTTCTCGAAATAAATACATATTTTATTATTGTATGTTTAACTTTGCATATTTGTTACAGCTTCAGCTTTTTAACCTGCATTGTATGTGATTTAATTTGACTGCTGTGTGATTTGTTTGTGGCTACTAACCAACTAGGTAACTAATATGGGAAAATGTAAATTTAATGAGGACTGGCTTAATAAAAAAGATAAAAATGGACACTTTATATCTGAATGGGGAAAAAGGAATGGTGAAAATGAGGTTTTTTGTTGTGTGTGCATGAATTTTTTTTCAATTCCACATGAAACTTTTATTTTAAGTTAGTTCAGATGGTCAGTAAAAGTCAGTTTTTTTTGATTTCTGGTCAGTAAAATCAGTATTTTTGAACACTGAACCTGTTTCGACCCCTGTCCTACGGTGATCCGAGTACGAATCCTCCTCGTCAACTCTCCAGTCTTTTATGTGTTTGCTTATGCTGCTGGATGCCATCGTAATATCCAGCACCTCAGCTCTTGACCTGGTTATAAAAGTGGGTGTGTTACCTACATTTATTATTTCTAAATTACTGCTTATAATAAAGTCTAGTAGCAAGTCACCTTTTTTGTTGCAGTCTGTGCTACCCCAAGCCACATGATGTGAGTTGGCGTCGCACCCCACAATAATCGGAATATTCTTACCTCCATACTTGTTTATCGCCCGTTCCAGTTCTGGTGTTGGCGGCTTGTAGTTGGTCTCACTTGGAATGTATGCTGACATTATGGCTGCTCTGCATTTCCCTCCACTTGGTGGGGAAAAGTCAAATTCCGCCACAATGAGATCTCTGTAACATTCCACTTCGATTAGTCCTAATGTTTTAGCTCTGCTACTGGCAAAAATGCATGTTCTGGGATTCGACTCACCCCCCTTATGGTAGATGATGTCTCCTCCCATACACCCCATGCCGACCACTCTTCCTTTATGGATGTATGGTTCTTGTAGCAGAGCTATGTCTATGTTATTCGCAGCCATGTATCGGCAGAGTTCTGCCGTAGCCTCGCGGCAATGGTGCAGATTCAACTGAAGTACCCTGAGGTGTTGTGTGTTTTTATTTTTTGTGTTCATGGGTGTGTGTTGCTTGAGGTGTGTGTGTATGTTTGTAGAGTTGTTTGTTTGTCTTTAAGTGTTTGTGTCTGTTTCTTTGTGTTGTGTGTTTGTGTGTGTATTAGTCCGACTCGCTCCCCGAATGGTCAGACCGCCTCACCGCCTTGGTTCGAGTCCTAGAACTCTCCCCTATGGTGGTCGTTGTCGGTACTGGCCTCGGCTCGCGAGCAGACTTGTGCTGAGTGTTGGACGCCTCATCCCTCTGGTCGGGCCCTAGAGATTTCGCTAGGAGCTCTTCGTCTTTGCAAGAACTTCCAGAGCCCGTACTTTCGGTCTGTGCGACGTCCGTCTTAGTGGCCTTGTCTGTGTTTGTTGGGCGATTCGGTACACTTTGTGGCTTCTGCCTTAGTAACCTGGCTTGGACCTGAGTGGCTTGAAAATTGAGCCAGACATACCCAGGTTCGTCGCCGATTACATCCTGCGGAACCCCCAGCACGAGGCGCGTACCCAGGGGCTGCATTTCCTTGTGAATGAGGGTCCACTCGGATATCCTCAGTTCCGTCCTGTAGTCATTCTGGCACTTAATCAGCCTAAGGGGGTCCTGCGGCATCTTTCTGCTGGTAGGAATCCAGATGGCTACCCTACATCTACTCAACACTGTACACCTTATAGGGACGTCATTATATGTGCCGAAGTCACAGCCCAGTATCCAGTCCCTTGCCTCCACCGTCATTGGTGTCACAAGGAAGAATCCTTCCGACACCAACCCCGAGGTCGCAAAGGACAGGCACCTGCCCGAGACTCCTCCATACGCCGACTCCTCTATAAGGTCCGCCATTTTGTCCTTGATTAGGGTCGCCGCAGCGTCGTCCAGCTTGACACCGTCTGCTCTGTGTACAGTAACAGCGAGCTCGTTCTGCTCCCTAGCGGAGCTTCGCGAGAACTCTGTCCGACTCTGACCAAGATTCGGTCGTTTTGCCGTTGGACGCTGTGACGGCCCTTCACTAGGATCCGTACCTTGTCTTTTCACCTTTGGTGCTCGCGGCCTCGCCTCGTCTCCGCCCGCTCCGGACGCCTTAGCGGCCGTGGCCGACGGAGGTTGCGACGCTAGTTCGGAGCGCTTTTTGGTTTTCATCCTTCTCCACTTACTTTTGGAGTACCTAACTTCCTCCGCACCAGTCTCAGCTGGCGCAGATGAGGGCTGGCTCCCCGCAGCTCCCGGGCTAATACTGGTTAGCTCAGGCGTGGATGGACTTCTGTCCTCTAAACTTAAGTTCCTTAATGTTAAACCCGTGGACGGGTTGTGCGAGATAGTGTCCCCCCCAGAATACGTGGGACAGCCCGGGCCGTGAAGCGGCGCGGGAAAGGATTCTCCGACGTTGTCGGTACCTTCCTGGGGTAATTTCTTTTTTCCATTCGCACTTGCCATAGTTGTCTGTAACCCTAGACTGGGGGATCTTTGTGGGAGCATTGGACCGAAGGGAGAAAGGGAAATAGGAGGGAGGGACTGGGCGTAGGATCATGGGAGTGGGGTGTGGGATCACCCTAGGCCTGGTATTTGGCTTTCGGGAATGCGAAAAAGCGCCCGGGAGTTTTTGTTGCGTCTATTTCTTATGGAACTAGACCAAGAAACAGGGTGGCAACCTCGTGAAGGTGAATCCCCCAGACTTGCCTTGAGGATCTACACGACCGTGGCGCTCCCCCTCAAGACCCCGCCATCCTACCGCCTCTGAGGGAGGCAGTAGGATAGGCCTGGGTTTATACTACCACCCGTGCGTGTGCAAAGCATGTCGCTGTAAAATCGCAAAAGCATAAGCCCAGACCCACCCCGAGATTACCCCTTACAATTTAACTTGTGTATATTTGTTAAATTGTGAGATTACCCCTTACAATTTAACAAATATACACACAAACTTTACCTCTTTATAATATTAGTATAGATATAGATACAAGTACGCAGCGGCATCAGGTTAGACTATAAGCCGACCCCAACGTAGTTGAAATAAGATTAGGCAGATCAGATCAGCGGTGGCACGGTGGCACAGTCTGGGAAGACTGCTGCAATTCTGGGACCTATGTTGGTTGGAGTAGGTATTCTTAAAACATCACGTACAAGGGCCAATCAAGAGGGTAAGTGCGGATAAAAGCCCCGTTAAACTAAACTAAACTTCATCTCCCCTGCTCTCAAAACGGCGTAGGTGTTCATGTTCATGTCCTAGAACCAAAAATACTAAGACTTTCTCTATCCCATCTCTTCTATAGCCCATGCCCTCTCATAGAGAGGAGGCTTGTGTCCCAGCTGTTGGTACATTATAGCCTGATTATCTATTTATCTTCGGGGACGCCGGCAGACACCAGGCGGGCGATCAGTCCTTTCGTTGTGGATTATTTCGCCCAGTTCCCCATTTTGGTAGATCCCCTTCATGGATTACTGGTGGTCGGCATCGCGAATCTTCCTGTTGCCTTGCAGAAGTTCACCAGTTGTTTGATAGAGATTTCTGCAAGCTTCTCTTCATTAATCTCATCTGTTCCTAGGATTTCACCTCTGAGTAGCTCATACATTGTGCATTCTTCTGCTTCTCCACATGCTGGGCATATGGGATCTTCCTTTACTTTCATAATCGTCAGGTTTCTATTGAGTCCACAGTGTCCTGTTGCGATCCCTACTGGACTGGTCTTATGTTTCCCCTGCTCATTTTGAGTAGTTTGTGGGATTTCTTTTCATCATATGACTTTAAGAAGATTTTCGATTGTTGACAACCTTCTATTGCATTCCATCTTTGATTTGACTCTCTTGTAGTTATTCTAGGGATGATTCCTTTTGTTATATTATGTGGGATCGGTAACCTGGGCTCTGGTCCTACAAAGGTTTCATCTGCTATCTCCTGATTATGCTAGCTGTCCTAAAGCTCGTTGGATTGCCGATATCGTCAAGTCGCCGGAAACTCGTGGATGAGATACGCACAGAACCGGGACGTGTGGCGGAAAAAAGGGGAGGCCTATACTCAGCAGTGGCCGATATGATGATGATGATGATGATGATGCTAGCTATCATTGTTGTAACCACCACCATCCCTATTACAGCTTCAGGAGGCACGACAGCCTACGACGTGGTCTCAGTGAACTACCAACCTGCGCGCGGGAAGGGGGGTGGCAGGGATACCAACCGCTATGCTCTGAAGTTCTACAGGGAGACAGAAGATGAGCTTAGGTTGAAGAAGGAGGATGCATTGTGAGTATATTGAACCTTCATAGTTTGTATTGCATTTGACTAAAAGAGTGATGAATATAAATGTTGATGGAGGGAGAGGAAAACCAAAGAGAGAATTATATTTTTCCCGTTACCTAACGTGAGATTAGGCAGTGGCAGATGGCGCCACCCGTCATGTAAACATCGAGCTCTGTACATATTTATTTTAAAAAATGGTTAACTGTGTAATATATTCCCAAAGACGCAAATAAAGTGTAGTATTCAGTGAGAACTAACTGTGCAAGTGTTATCCGGGTTACAGAATTACGAACAATAAAGATATCAATGTGTTAAAGTACGTGAACTGTGAACTGTAATAATTCTGGTATAAGGCATCGCGGCTGGAATCTACGACTAAACCATAAATGTATTATAAATAAACATACAAAACTCTGTGTTCAATTAAATATAAAAGTGACAAAAAGTGCAAAAACAATAACAAAATACATGAAAGTGATTGTGTACTAGAACAAAGAACATTGACTAAGAAAAAACTAATACCGACATTTAACTTTTTATCATAACGAACTTTTACAAAAACTCGGAATAACTGGCCTATATTTTCGACCACTACGCTAACTGTTCAGTTGGTTCGGAACGTTAGCAGCTCGCCTGGTGGAGCGGTGGCATCGAGTTCGATCCCCGCGATCGGTTGTACTTTTTGAGTGCTTAAGAGTCGTGATTTATTCTCGACCAGTCTGTGTTCGTTTTGACTAGATCACAACACAACATGAATCAAGTAAATAATGTTACCATGAGGAAACAGCAACCAATGACTAAAATTAAATCACGATCAATGGAGTCTCTGGAACACAGTTTCATTGACACAAGTTTAATGTCTTGTGACGAAATACTAGGGAGAAGCTTAGACCTATCTTCAAATATATGTTCCACCTACATGTTGGAGTTGAAGGCAGAAATAAAAGAATTAAAGTCTCAACTTGAAAGCACACAAAATGAAATGGAGAATATAGTTCTTGAAAACTTAGATTTAAAGAAACAAGTATTGAATATGAATCAGGAGCTCGGCGTACTAAAACAACTGTGTAGAAGTCCGTTGACTGGCTTCAATCATAACATGTCATCAGTTTCTAAGAGGAGCGTGCGACGTAGGCTGACAAACAGTTTCTGTGCTTCACCTCTCAAACCTAACGGTATTATAAACACCGAGGAAGAAAATGTTATTACCGCCAGGCTATCAGAAAACTTAACTAACACTGAGCAACCATCGACAATCGCCACCTTACGCGATAATTCTGAATTTGATCCTGAACAAACTCAGTCACAGAGAACATCTTTTATGGGATACAAAAAGGTTGCAGATATCCCAGCATCTACAAAGCAGGAAACCAACATTCAGAGGAAGTACAAAGTTCTGATTCTTACTGATGAACAGGAAAGCAATATAGGCAGTCTGCTACGGCGTGACTTAGGAGCGGATTATGAGGTACTGTCTATTATAAAACCGATGGCGCCAACAGATGAAATAGTTAATTCATGTATTTCTTTATGTAAAAACTTTGACGAAAATGACTTTGTAATAATATTGACAGGCACTAACGATGACAATCTGATGACTATGCAATCCTTCTTATATTATAATTTATTTAAAATGTCACACACAAATGTACTCGTTGGAAATGTACACAACGCAAGATACATTGACACATCTAAAATTAATTGTATTCTTAATCTTGTAGCGGACAATTTGAAGCATGTAGAATTTATTGACAGTGGACAGAAACAAAATACCATAATTAAGTCACGACTATTTTTAAGAGAAATTTTAAGAATTCAGTATCGAAACAACTATAGGAAATACTGCAACAATATTGTGCGCAAAAACATAATTTCTTGGAAGACCGAAAAATGTAACCTTACTGGGAGTATTAATAAAATTATCCCACCAAAAAACACTATACCATATTACTTCCATTCAGTTCCCAAACCTGTGCCGAGCATAATTTTGGAACCTTTAAATACTCAAACTTGTGTCAAAACGGTACAGAAAGATGATGATTTTTTTCGTAGGTATTAGAATGGAAGACTCTTGTTTACATAACACTAGAAGTAGTATCTGTAATGAAAATGAAATAAGCACACCTGGATTACAAAATATTAACATATTTCACCAGAATTTGTGTGGTATTAGTAATAAGAAGAATGAATTGAATGTTTATATACAATCTCTTGACTCCAGGGTAGACTACATATGCATTAGTGAACATTTTCTAAACGACAAGTCCACCATTTCTTTTTCTTTAGATAACTATAACCTAATTTCATATAACACCAGACGCAAAAAGACTAGAGGGGGTAGTTTGATACTGGGACATGTGGATAGAAAAGTAGAGAATATAGATGTTATTAACAAACTGTATAAGATGGACAGCTTTGAAATATGTTGTACTAAAGATGTCGATACTGGTCTTTACATATGCTGTTGTTATCGTAGTCCTTATGACAATAATTTTGAACATTTTATGACTCGTATGGAAAAATTGCTGGAGCATTTATTCAATAGGAAATGCATTATATGCGGAGACTTTAATATTGATTTACTTTTAGATAATAAGAAACGCACTGAATTTGTTAGTTTATTAGCTTGTTATAATTTTAGGTATCTTGTTGACGCTGCAACTTTTATTCGAAATGACTCGTATTCGTGCATCGACAATATTTTGACAAATCTGCCTGAACATTTTGTAAAGGAATGTGATGTAGACCATAATGGTTTGGCCGATGGACATGGAGGCCTTTTAGGTAAATTTTGTTTGGAATCTCTGACTTGCAGCTCAAGTAACTACAACCAGCAGTTTGTTATAAATAAAAGAGTGTTCAATTCTAAAAACAGCTCATATTTTAAACAGGGAATTTTGACACACAATTGGAACAATATGGGAATTAATAAATTCATACAAAAGTTTTCGGATATTTTTAAAACTAGTTATAAAAAAAAGAAACGTAAAATTAATTTTATAAAAAGTACAAAACTAAATTGGGTCACCAAAGGTGTAAAAGTATCTAGTAAAATGAAACGCTTTTTATGCTCTTATAATGGAAATAGTCTTGAAGCTAGTATTAGGAATTACAAAAAAAACTACATTAGAATTTACAGAAGGGTAATCACGAAGGCCAAAAAAATAACGGTTGGGGAAAAAATTAATAATTCAACAAACTCGAGTAAAGAAATCTGGCAAATTGTTAACAAATGTACAAATCGTTCAAAAGTTATGCACACAGAATCACTCCTACTTAAAATTGACGGAAAAATAGTTGATGATCCCCAAGAAGTAGCTAACACCTTGGTGAAACTTTTTGATAACACAAATAAATGCGTTACCGGTAAAGATACTAATGAGGAAGGGATTTTATTACTTGAGCAAAGTACACAGCGGGTTGAAAATGAACTTTGTTTTACTCTTACCACTCCAAACGAAATTTGTGAAATTGTCAAAAAAATGGGTAATAAACGTTCGTGTGGATATGACGAAATTCCTATATCTGTCATTACAGATCATTTAAATATTCTTGCCGAACCGTTATCTTGCTTCTTTAATAAGTGCATCACTGAGGGAATTTTTCCGGAACAACTAAAAATTGCCAAGATCATACCGATCCATAAAAAGGGCTCAAAGACTGATCCCAAAAATTACAGGCCTATTTCTTTGCTGCCAGTGCTTTCAAAGATATTCGAAAAAATAATAAAATCTCGACTCTTACTTCATATTAACTTAAACAAAGTCCTACATCGAAGACAATTTGGATATCAAAAAAATGTTGGCACACAAGACGCTATTTATACTCTTGTTAATGATGTTGTCGATAAAATGAATGAAAGAATGAAAGTAGCTGGTTTGTTTCTAGATTTGAGTTCGGCGTTTGATACAGTTGATCACGATTTACTTATAGCTAAATTAAACCACTACGGAGTAAGGGGCAAAGCCTCCCAACTTCTGTTATCCTACCTAAAAAACAGAAAAATGTTTGTAGAAATCAGTGAGACACAAGATGGACAACGACAAACGTATAAATCATCCCTTTGTAATATAAGTGCCGGTGTGCCGCAAGGATCGATACTAGGTCCTATATTGTTTATTTTGTTCACAAATGATTTAATAAATTATATAAATAAAATTCTACCCGACATACAACTTGTGGTTTTTGCGGATGACACGAATGTCATAATTGGGGCAAATGATACAAAAGAACTTGCAGATAAAGTTAATGCCGCTATATCTTATCTGTATTCATGGTTTACTGTAAATAAATTAAAAATTAATAGCGCAAAGACCAAGGTAATTTTATTCAAAACAACTGCCCGAAATAAAGACACTATGACAATACTACTAAATGATGACAATATTGAACTCGCGAGAGAAACTAAATTCCTGGGAGTACACATAGATGACTCACTAAATTGGAAAAAAGAATTAGCCGCCATTGATGCATCTATATCATCCGCGTGTTATGCTTTAAGAACCCTTAGAGACGAAATTGACATTGAGCATTTAAAAATCGTATACCACGCACTAATTGAATCTAAATTAAGATACAGTATACAATTCTGGGGGAACAGCTATAATTATAATTGTCAACGAGCTTTTGTCCTTCAGAAAAGAGCTATACGTACCATTGTCCGTATCTCACAAAGAGAGAGTTGTCGTCCGCATTTCTTAAATTTAAAAATCCTTACAGTTCCCAGTCTCTACGTTCTGGTCCTTCTCACTAATTTAAAAAAGTACATCCATGAATATGAGACTCATGACGAAAGACTAGTCAGGGAGAGTACACGTAGGAAAGACTTGAGGAATAAGATAAGTCCTCATTTTAACATTGTGAAACATAGTTCACAATATCAAGCAGTGCAGTTATTCAATAGGTTACCATTGGAATTAAAAAGCTTAATCTATACGTCTTCTTTTAAAACAAAGCTTCAAGCATTCCTACTGGATAAATGTCTCTACTCCGTTGACGACATGTAAGATTGAGATATATAATTATGTTACTGCTGCGCCGACTGATATTTTTTGTTCTTTTTGTTGTCACAGACTTTAATTTTAAAATGACCTATGTATAAAGCGGACATGAATAACAATTTATTAATTTCATTGTATTTTTGTTTATTTTTTGATTATGATTTTAATTTGTATTTTTTGTGTGATTATAATTTTTATTGTTAATGTTTAGCTATGAACTTATGACTTATGAATGTGTTATTTATACCTATGCTATTATTATTTATTTTTATTTTTGTGATTTCAAATACAATGTAAATTGTTTGTGAATAAAATTGAATTGAATTGAATTGATTATCTCCCCCCCCCCCCCAATCTCACGCCATCTCACCAATCATCTCATTTCGCCCGATATGACATACCATCTTTCCCTTTTTTTTTTCGGTTGTGTGGAAAATCATCAAATGACCCCCCCCCCCCCCCCCCGCTCTGGGGCAAAAGGGAGTGTCGGACTTCTACTGACAAAAAACCGCCCTTGTTCCTTCTTAGCCCTTTATGTCGAGGCCGCGGTATCTCTTGCGAACAACACGCAGCCCCGACGGGATACCACCTCTACCATGACATGGAAGTTTAAACAGAATGTAAAATAACTTCTAAAACGACTACTTCACCATCTTTTCCCACAGAAAAGAACTAAAGCCGGTACCAGAGAAGGCACTAGAAGTGAACCCAGTGGACTACTTCCCAACTGACCTATCGTTCCCCAAGAGACCTCCGTGGGACTTCAACATGACCCATGCACAACTGGATGCTCAGGAACAGAGGTATTTTAAGGTAAGCAGACCCCAGACGTATCGCATTAGCAAGATATTTGGCAAAGGTTTTGCTCGGTCGGTTCTGGAGTGCCATAAAATGTCATTTTGCCGAGGTGTTCGGAAACTCGCAGCGATTTTATTACAGCTAAGTATTTCAAATTATGTAATAAAAATATAATGCCGTTTATTCATTTTACTTACAAACTAATTACATTTTTAATTATTGTTTACAAAGAAAAAAAACATTTAAAAATATAAAAAACTGTAGCCCACTGGTATTGGGAACATGGTCCAAGCTACGCGGTCAGGGCTCCAGAGAGAGGAACCTAACAATATGAGCCATGTCCAGGACTACCGCTTTCTGCATCAAGCCCAAATTAAGAATATCATCATTATAACATCAAACCTATATATAATCCCTGAAGGCTTAGCCAGAGGCGTACCTAATAGTAACCTCACGTTTCGACCATATGCCATCACAAATCCGGACTCCGTGGCTGGTACTGAGAAATTCCCGATAGAAAATTCCAAAAACGCTCTGCCCGACTCGGCAATCGAACCTAGGACCAATATTTGCCTGGTTGATGACAATGGACTCGCCCTCTATTACATAGGAATGAAACATATGTGGCGAAATGTGACTGTACTATTAGGTCCTCCTTTGCCTAACCCTACGGTGATTACAGACATTTTTTTTGGTGGGTGGAAAATCATCAAATAACCCACCCCCCCCCTCTTGGGCAGAGCGAAGGAGAGTGTCAGACTTCTACTGACTAAAAACCAACCCATGTTCCTTCTTTGCCCTTGTGCCGAGGCCACGTCATCTAGTACAAAAATCCGCGGCCCCGACGGGGTGATTACAGACCTGACTTGATGTTATATATTTTGTTGACAGAACTACGTAGACGCCCTCCAGGCTTCAGAGCATTGGAAGGACATGTCCTACTTCGAGTTGAACCTGGAAACGTGGAGACAATTGTGGAGAGTGTTGGAAATGTGCGATATATTGCTGCTTATCGTCGATGTTAGATATGCCGTGAGTATACCTCTTGAGATCCTTAGGTTATCTATATATATAAAAGGAGAACTGACTGGGTGACATATCAATGTACAGCCGAAACTACTGGGTCTAGGAATGTGAAATTTTGCACACGGCTTCCTATTATAATGTAGGGGAGCACTAAGAAGGGGTTTTTGGAAATTTAACCTTTAAGGGGGTGAAAAGGGGGATGAAAGTTTGTATGGAAAGTCGTCACTTTTGTAGTTGAACCGACATCCACGCGGGCGAAGCCGTGGGCAAAGTGCTAGTTATTATTATAAGCCTATATTATTGTCTCACTGCACGGCAAAAGCCTCCTTTCCCTCCATCCACCTACTGCAGAACAAAGGCCTCCCTTCCTTCCTTCCACTTTTCGCGATCTAGTGCGATAGTAGGCCAATCCTTTGAGAAGGAGTCCAGCTCATCTCGCCATCTTCTTTTAGGCCTGCCGTGTTGTCGTTTCCTGCTTTGTGATATCCATTGAGGGGTAACTTTTGCCCATTACTCCTCCGACATGCGGTAGATGTGGCCAGCCCAGTTCCATTTTAACCTAGCAGCTGTTGGGTCAGCGTCAGCTCGCTCTGGGCAGAGCAGTAGGGAGTATCAGACTTCTACTGACTAAATCCACACATGTTCCTTCTTAGCCCTTTGTGTCCGAGGCCGCGGTATCTCTTTTGATCAACCCGCAGCCCGACGGGTTTCTCAATATGAATGTTGACCGCGGCTAACGTCTATTTATTTATTCTACCTATTTATTTGTAAAAAAATATCTTTTCTCCTTTCCAGGGTATGATGTTCCCACCCTCGCTGTACACATACATACAGACACAGAACAAGCACATGCTGTTAGTTCTGAACAAGATAGACCTAGTGCCGCCCTCTGTCGTCGCCGCCTGGAAACAGTTCCTCACTACGTCATATCCGGAGTTACGGGTGTTGTATTTTACGTCGGTTCCGGCTTATAATTTGAGAGGGGCTACGAGTGATAAGGCCGGTGAGTTTGAGATTTTTTTTTGTTATTTTCTTTATTACATACAGTTTCCTTACGAAAGCACGTTAATATAAATAAATACAAATTAACAAAAGTATAGAAAATACTGCCAGTTTCGGGAACAGGGTCCAAGTTACCGGTGGTCAGGACTCAAAAAACCTCCTAAGTGTCCGTGTTTTTGAATCAAGATCAAAGCATTTATTTTAAGTAGGCCACGCACTTTTGAATTGTACAAGAATAAAAACCGACCAAGTAACATGTCGGACCATGCAATAGTGTTCCGTAGTTACTCATCAAAATATGTGGACTTACTAAATTGATATCCTCCCTACCTACCAGGCTCTGAACGATGATTTTTAGTGTAGTAATAAAACAAACTTACATTTGCAATTGCGAACCAGCAAAGGTTTGAAAACTGTAGCTTACTAAGAGTCTTTGAGCCATTGTGCGGACAGACAGACGGATATGCGATAACTATAAGGGTTCCTTATTGACTACGGAACCCTAAATAGTAAACAAAATAGTACGTCACCGGCTAAAATGCCGTGGGCATGTAAAATACTGGTATTCAGCAGCATCCATTAGACTGGAAGCCGACCCCAATATGGTTGGGAAAAGGCTAAGCGGATGATTAGTATCCCACGAGAATCGGGAACAGGGTCCAAGTTACAGAGAAAGGGACCTCCTAACAATACAGGCTATGTCCACTCCAGTTGGACCCCTTTTTGAATCAAGCCCTTCATCCAGCTGCCTAATGAGAGCCTCCTCAGGTATTGATCGAGGCTCTTGTCAATTAAGCCATTGGCTGTAACGTCTTTGATTTTTGATACTGCAGACTTACTAAATCAATTACTTATAGGTCTTCAAGTCCGTCGTCGTAAAGGCAAGCAGAAAATGTGTGCAGAGGGCGCGACTAAGATACTGGAAGCTTGCAAGGAGATCGTCAATGGGGAGGTAGACCTCTCTTCCTGGGAGAAGAAGATTCAGGAGGAGACCAATGTGGAGTTCGATTATGATGAGGGCGCTGAAGTTGGTGAGTATCTATTTTTTAATTTACCTTTCTTGTTTTTTTCAAAAAATGGTTTCTTTTGACGGAATTAGGCTGCATTGACGGAATAAGGCTGCTTCTGCTGGGATTAGGCCACCCATCGAAATAAGATCACCTGCTGGAATTAGGTTACTTTTGATGAAGTTAGGCTACTTGACGGAATTAGGCTGCATTGATGGAATAAGGCTGCTTCGGCTGGGATTAGGCCACCCATCGAAACAACATTACCTGCTGGAATTATGTTCCTTCTGCTGGAATTAGGCTTCTGCTGCTGGAATTAGGCTACCTGATGGAATTAGGGTACTTCTGATGGAATTGGGGTGCTTCTGATGGAATTAGGCTGCTCCTGTTGGAATTAGGTCACCCGTCGATGTCAGTCCAACGTTGGGAAGTCATCACGCGCCACTAAGATACTGGAAGCTTGCAAGGAGATTGTGAATGGGGAGGAGACCAATGTGGAGTTCGATTATGATGAGGGCGCTGAAGTTGGTAAGTGATCGAGAAGTATCTATTTTTTTATTTATTTTGTTTTTTTCTAAAGGTGGTTTCTTCTGACGGAATTAGGCTGCATTGATGGAATAAGGCTCCTTCGGCTGGGCCACCCATTGAAATAAGATTACCTGCTGGAATTAGGTTCCTTCTGCTGGAATTAGGCTTCTGCTGCTGGAATTAGGCTACCTGATGGAATTAGGGTACATTTGTTGATGGCAATAGGCTTGCACCTAATCAGCATCGGTTGAAAAATAAAAAAAGTTAATTGGCGGGAACCATAATTATTTTTACAATATGTAAAAGTTGCTGTTTCATTTCCTCGCAATCGAAGTGAAAAGTAGAGTGTAAAACTCGTCCATAAAACCCATTTTACTCTCTACTTTATATCCATCCTCGCTCGCAAGCTCGTATCGGATGGATAAACGTCTCGCGCAAAATGGTGTGTTTTATGCACTTGGTGAACAATCTACTATTTGTTTTGTCAAATTAATAAAAATTGACGAAAATAAAACGGGTCAGAGATCATGAGTGGGGGCTTGTGACGTCACTTTCCGATAAAAAATGTACACAAATGTGACGTCCCACGAGTTTTCGAAAAATTGTATCGTCTTCATTTTTGTTTACGCGAAAAAAGAAAAAATATGTGTCCAATATTTTTTGGAAATCTATCTGACGGAGTAATTCGATCTTTTTCTGTCCGATTTTCCCCTATTTAGAAACTTTTAATTTACTCTTCCTCATTTTCCAGGCGAAACAATCCTCGAGAAGGCAGATACATCATACTACACACACGAGCGCTACAAGAACGGGGTGCTGTCAATAGGCTGCGTCGGTCAGCCCAACGTTGGGAAGTCCTCACTACTGAACGCTCTGATGGGACGCTGTGTCGTGTCCGTGTCTCGTACACCGGGACATACCAAGCACTTCCAGACCATCTACTTGACGCCGCAGGTGAGTTCCTACTGGAATTAGGGTACTTTTACTGGAATTAGGGTACTTTGACTGGAATTAGGGTACTTTTTTTTAGAATAAGGGTACTTTTGATGGAATTGGTATACAGGTGAGTTGCGTCAACTGCTGGAGATAGGGTATTTCTACTGGAATTAGGGTACCTTTTGATGCAGTTAGAGTACCTGGGTATCTCTGATGGAATAAGGGTATCTCTGATAGAATAAGGGTACTTCTGCTGGAATTAGTGTACTTTTGATCGAATTAAGGTACTTTTGATGGAATTAGGGTACTTTTGATGGAATTAGGGTACATTTGATGGAATTAGGGTAAGTATATTTGCTGGAATTAGGGTACTTTTGATGGAATTAGGGTACTTCTGCTGAAATTAGGGAGCTAGGGAGCTTCTGCTGGAATTAGGCCACCAGCTAGGGTTTGCTCACCTGTCAATGCTAGTCCACCTGCTAGTCAGCCCAACGTTGGGAAGTCCTCACTGCTAAACGCTCTGATGGGACGCTGTGTCGTGTCGGTGTCTCGTACACCGGGACAAGCACTTCCAGACCATTTACTTGACGCCGCAGGTGAGTACGAGGCAGGGTGCTTCTGCTGGAATTAGGGTATATCTTCTGCAATTAGGGTAATTCTGCTGAAATGAGGGTGCTTCTGCGGGAATTAGGCTACTTTTAATAGAATAAGACTGCTTATGTTGTAATTAGGCTTCTTCTGCTGGAATTCGGACACCTGCTGAAAAACAGCGACTTCTGCTGGTCACTTTCCGATGTTAGGCCAACTACATTTGAAGCTTTTGTTTAATTGAATATGAAGTATTCAATATTATTGTGTAGAAAGTAGACATATTTTAATGGATAGGCCCGCCTTTCTCTCCCCCCGTCGCCCTGAGTGCTTGGCCAGACTGCAAACGCGGGCGCGGCGCGGCAAACTTAAACGTATGGAACTTCATATGAGTGTCCATAGTGGACACGCGGGCGCGGGAAGCGGCGCGGGCTACTTTCCGCGGGGAGCGCGCGGGCAACTCGTGCCTAAAGCCGCAATTACATTTACCCCGCGCCGCGTGTCGCCGCGCTGCCTGACGCAACGTGCGGGTGATTACATTTGCGTGTCGTGTCGCCACGCCGCCTCACGAAAAATCGTCTCAGTCAGTACTGTGTCGTTCGTTCTACGTCACCACTCGGCTGTCTGCGCGTGCCCACGCGCCGATTACACTAGACCCGACTGAGCTGACGCGTCACAACCCCCACCACCGACCCCACGCCGATCGAAATCGCTCGGTCGGCGTTGCGTCAGCAGGCTCTGCGACACGCGGGACGGGACTAATGTAATCAATCCAATACTAAATGTATGTAACCGATAGCTACCCCACGCGTTGCGACACGCGGCGCGGGGTAAATGTAATTGCGGCTATAGCTCGTTCATACAAGTGGCCGCAGTGAATGCGCGGGCGGCAAGCGATAAACCGCGCGGGAGCGGCGCGCGGCGTATCTCAAACTTTAGTCTGCGCCAGATAACCAGATAAATTGGATTTATTTATTTAGCTTTAACTTTTATAAGTTTAAGCTTAAGAAATTAATTCAAATATTAATAGAAGTATCCAATTAAGGTGAATCCTTCAACCAGCCCGCGAAATTCAAATTTTCTTAAGTTTTTTGCAATTTGCAGGCCAGTGATAGGTTGTATGTTGATGAACATTTGATTCGCGGCTGTAAGACATATGTAGTTACAGAATTATAATCATCAAAATCATTAATACAACCCTCCGAGCTCATGTAACTCCCAAGAATGATTATTTCATCAAAAGGTCATTCTTGAGAGTTACATGAACTTGGAGGGTTGTAATGATGATTTTGATGATTATAATTCTGTAACTGCATACGTCTTACACCCGCGAATCATATTTTCACTAACATACAACCTAGCACTGGCCTGCAAATCGATAAAAACGTAAGAAAAATTGAATTTTCGCGGGCTACCGTGAACATCAACCTTTAAAATTCTTACCATAAAATTTTTTGCTTTTTTTTTTTGCTTCGGCGAAAGTTATTTTTTTTTTATAATATAATTTTCTATATTTTTAAATATGTAGTCAAACGTATCCATTGACATTCTTGTATATTCAAAAAACTTTTGAGGTTGCTCTCGCAATCTTTCATACAGTGTGTAAAATTCTCCTTCATTTTCTCTGGTTAAATTAATTTTATTAACTCCATTTTTCACTTTTAGCATTTGCCATTTAAAGTAAGAATTTTCCAATAAAAACAAGTCTTCGTCATCCATATTATATTTTGACAAACACTGGACAGACAGTTGGACACGACAACGCTCGGAACGAAATCGCGGTCCACTGCGGACTAGTGCGGACAGGCAAATCGCGCGCGTTCCCGCACCCGCGCCGCTCCCCGCACCGCGCTGCCAGTCTGGCCAAGCACTGAAACGCCACAAGTAATAACTGGACCCCAAGTAATTTTTAGGCCTTTTTTGTCGGATAAAGACTCAAAATTCCTTCATTTAGATCAAAACAAACTAATTACTACACAAACAATCATTAATTTGTACCCTTTTCTCTTTAGGTACGTCTATGCGACTGTCCTGGCCTCGTGTTTCCATCGACAGTGCCGCGTCCGATACAAATACTCATGGGCTCCTACCCCATAGCGCAGCTAAGGGAGCATTATAGTACTATACGGTGAGTTATATTGAAATTAATTGTATTAGGTGTACACAGCCGTCAACCAAGCATTCTGTACAATAAATTAAGTTACTAAGCTCATAGTCACCCAAAGGGCAATGGAGAGGGCTAGGCTATATCGAAATTTCCATGCGTGGTCGAATGAAGACATCCGCTTGAGAACCAAGGTTACCGACGTAGCCTAAAGAATCGCCAGACTTAAGGCGACATTAGCTGCCCGCGACCTTGAGCGCGCGTTTAACTCATCGCCTAAACAAATAAGGTTGAAAATGGCGATGCGTTTGATGCTCGTGACTGCCAAAATGAACGATAGTTCGCAGATTTAATTTATTAAAAAAAAAATACGCTGTAATGTTAAAATATTTTTACATATAGTTCGCAGATTTAATTTATTAAAAAAAAAATACGCTGTAATGTTAAAATATTTTTACATATGTCTTTAGTTGGTTAAATTTCCTTTCTGATAGTAAAAAAAAAAATAACAGTTGTCACTCAAAATATTGAGCATTTCGAGACGAAAAAGTTTTTTCGTGTGATTTTTTTGTGATTTTGTGATTTTTTTTTTCGAGGTTCTTGATTACTTTTAGAAAATATTTTTGCATAAGTCTTTTACCTATACATTTGACTATACACTGTATTTTTTTTAGAATTGTAATAAGTAGCAATACGGCTAACTCTGCGACGAAAAACAGGTCGTTTTTACGGTGCCCCTTTGACTGCGCCTTAAGAGGAAATGCGGGTGGTCTTTTCTCCATACAAACGCTCTCGCCTGTTTTCTTTTTGGTTAATGACCCTAGAGCAATGGGTTCATTTCACGCAGGCACAATTTTTTGCTAATTTCGGTGGTATTTTTTATTTGTAGGTTTTCGGATAAAAAAATTAACTTGTTTTATTCTAGAACACATTAGTATTCTAGTTATTTTTGTAGGAAATAAATAACCGTAGTTGTTTTGAAAATATGACGGCCACCGAAATTACCAACCCACCGAAATTGAAAATTTTACACCGAAATTGCAAATCTTACACCGAAATTGCAAATCTTACACCGAAATTGCAACATCATATCAAAATAGATGTTTTTTATTGCACCATGACAGTTAAACAAAGGGTGCTGATTTGGTGTAAAATACGTTTATTTGTCTTTAATCGATACTGTCTTTTGACATGGATCATGACCACATTTAGCAGATTAACTAAATTAACGTTAGTTCTGCTAAATGTGATCCATGCTGAGGGTAATACTAAATAAAATGAAGTTATAATGAGATCTTCGTTTAATTAACTCTTCAGCAACTAATTAGGGTTTTTTATAAAAAATCTTCAACTCGTAAACAAACATAAAATACTAATCTTTTAAATAATTAAAATCAAAAAACAAAAATCAAAAAATATTCAAATCACTGTCAGAGTCATTTTCAACAATGGTTTTAATTTGTGCTGTAGAAGATTCAGCTAATCTTGTATCGGTTTTCTTTTCAGTTTTGTCATCTTTCTTCCAATTAGTTTCAGGTATTGAATTTTCAAATTCCAAACACATTGCGCTGTCAACGTTTTCAAAAAACGACGTGGAGGGGATGATATCCAAATCAACATTTTAAATACTCAGTGAGTCATCTAATATCGCCAATGATTTTGATGGAATGGTTGCTCTAGAAAGTTTCTTGTCGAATGAATTTCTGGAGTGTTGGGTTTTGATTGATGGCTTGACTAAGTCAAATGACGGCACGGTTGGCGCAGTGGCTAAGCGATTGGACTGCTGCGCTACGTGTCGCGGGTTCGATCCCCGCACGGAACAAATATTTGTATGACCTGCAGATAGTTGTTTCGGGTCTGGGTATTTGTGTATGTGACTTTATATGTTTGTGAACGCACCCACGACACAGGAGAAATTCCTAGTGTGGGGCAACGTTTTAAAAAAAAAAAAAAAAAAAAAAAAAAAAAACTCTCAGAAGCTTTAAATCGTTGCACGCTTAAAATCTGAACTTTAGACTCAGTGCTTCTTGTGGAATATCGTTGAAGGTCAAGATGTGTCATAAAACGATCTTTTTGGTCTCGTGAATGCGAGTTATCATGGCAGGCAAGATCTTTTTGGTCTCGTGATTGCGAGTTATCATTGCCGGCATGATTATAGAAGCCTAAATGTTTTCCATGAGGACAAATAGTTGCTGCAAACGTTTGGCACATTCGTTAGGAAGCCTACATTGACCTACAATATACAAGAATATTAATTTATCAACAATATTACATTCATAGGGACGAATTAATTACTTCCTTTTTTTGAAGCCGGTTAAAAACGTTTTTGTAAAATATGTACTAGGTACCTACTTATAATACTACCCTCCAAAGTTTGTGAGATTCATTTTGTTAACCCTCAGAATAAATATCTTACCAAAGTCACATGAACCCACAGCCACTTTAGTATTAATGCAATATCGGTGGTAATAAACTTACCACCGAAACCACCGATATTGCACCACCGAAATTAGAAACATGAACAAAAAATTAAATATAAACAAAACTATTTATACTTTCGACACTTAAAATTTATGATTGCTAAGGGTACCTAATAACATATAACATACTCGCCAAACGTAACTTAAAAAAACTACATTCATTCGTACAGTAACCCACCGAGATTGCATAATTTCGTATTCCCTCTTATATTCAAAAAGTACTTAGGTATTGGCGCGAAAACTCAGCAGGATCGGACACGTCACTACTGCGAGAACGCAAGAACACTACTGAGCCTCCGTGTGCGTAAGGAGGTAGTTCGTTAAAATAGACTTGTTTACGTTAAAGATCGATTTTAATAAAACGCACCGATATTGCACTTTTGGCGCGGACGTTCCTTATCACAATGGTCCTGATGTCTGCATGATTACAGAAGTAACGGAAGTATTAAATATGGTTGCTTTATGTATTGACCAACATAATAATGTTTAATTTAAGTACTAAATTTGCCATCGCGACGTATTTAAAGAGGTAAATGCGCTTAAAAGTTAATCACGGACATACCACCGTTATTGAGAAACAGACCTATTTCTTTTTTTTTTTTTTATATTTAAGAGAAATATATTTATCCTAGTGCCTTCATATGAGCTAGTTTTCTTGTTACACGAAAAAATATAGAATGGTCATAGATAAACATGTTACATAGTGATTTCACGCGAAGAACCTCTAAAAACGCTGTCGGTGAAACCACCCTGATTTTTTACAGAATAATAAATATTAACTATTTCTATGCCCCTATGTTTTCTTTTTGGTGATAAATTATTTTTATAAGCACTATAACCTCGAAAAAGCCCAAAATTGCTTGTTTAGATCGCTGTTAACAGAGTCCTAGTGTACAAATTTGACAACTATTAACGAAAAAAGAAAAACATAGCGGCGTAGTATATAATAATATCCTCCTTATTCATTGTCTAAAATATCTTTTAAATTGGTTCATTATTGGAGGAGGAAATAAGCGAGAGCCAAACCTAGGAATATGACTTTTTACTTAAGCTATTGAGTCGGCTCTGCAGTTGTCCTTATCGCACGAATTTGAGGGCAGGGGGACGGAGAGAGACAGCGATAGTGGAGAGAGACAGACGGAGAGAGACAGCGCCCGCTTTCCTCTTAAGTGGCTGCAGGGCAGGGCACATTGCTCGCAGAACGGATGGCCGATGGGGCCGGAAAGTTGTGGATGGTCGACCGCGAACTGGAAGACGTTGCGTTTGAAGGCCTCCCACTAGGTGGACCGTGCACCTGGTGATGTAACCGTATGCAAAGTTGATTGCAAAAAAATATAATTTAATAGGGGATCGGACAAAAAAAAACTAATTAGTCAGTCAGATAGATTTCCAAAAAATATTGACCACATATTTTTCCTTTTTTCACGTAAACAAAAAATTAAGACGATATAGTGCTTCAAAACACGTGTGACGTCATATGCTAGTACATTTGTAACCTACAAGTGACGTTTCAAGCCCCACTCCATGATCTTTGACGCGCTATATCTCCGTCAATTTTTATTAATTTGATAAAACAAAAAACACGTATCCAATATTTTTCGATAATCTAACTGACGGACTAAACAGAATCATATTTTTTTGAGTCAGTCCGATCCCCTATTGTTAATATCATAACATTTTCTTAAAGTTTGAAAATGTTGAATCTTTGACCTTCAATATCCAGAACAAAAATAACATTATTATTGACAGATCTTACATTTAACAGTTTATTTTCAGGTACCTAGCAGAACGTATGGACCTTCCAAAACTCTTGCGGATTGAGCATCCCGAAGGAGACAACACGTGGTCTCCACGAGATATATGTGATGGGTGGGCCAAGAAGAGGAGCTATTTGACGGCTAAGGCTGCTAGGTATGTAGAGTCCCGTACGGTAAACAGAATTACACTTGCGCGATATAATTGTCTACAGAAAGCATGGTTTGCCGTTGAACGATAATACGAAAAAACGATTTGCCGAAACAGCAAAACAAGCACGTTTCGCCGAATAACGCTATAAAGAATGAATGGTTGGCCGACACCAAGATTTGCCGAAATTATGGTTCGCCGAAACACGTTTCAACTAATTAATCTTCCACCGATAGCTATTTTCACCGAAATCATCGTACGCCAATCTAAAACAGTAACACTTTTGATGTAAAAAATGTATATGCGCAAGACGTTACGTTGCGCGGCCTCCCACTAGGTGGACCGATGACCTGGTGAAGGTTGCGGGGATGCGCTGGGTGAGAGACGCACGGGACCGTGAGATGTGGCGACACCTTCCGGCTTAGCATGACCACGAAGAAACGGGTTTTGTCGACGGAAGAATCGACAAAATGACAGATTGTAGCAAGGTTTCATGTCAAATTGTATGGAAAAATCTTTGTCTATTCTTGGTAGAATAGAGATAAAATCGCCATGCTACGGGGGCTGGGGGAGGCCTATGTCCAGCAGTGGACGGCTTTCGACTGAAATGCAGTAAAACCCACTCGTATGCCGTGACGGAAGTTGACGTGACGTTAAGCCGTGTAAAATCAATGTTTTCCTATTAGAATAAAGTTTATCTTGGAATGTACATATTCCGTTTTCGAAATTGACACGCTATTCAATAGGGATGTTCCCTGGCTAAAAAAATTTTTTTTTTTTTGACAAATTATAATCATGATTTTTATCAAATTAATAAAAATATACGAAGATGAAACGCGTCAAAGATCATTAGTGGGGGCTTGTGATGTCACTTAAAGGTAAAAAATGTACTGACGTGTGACGTCACACGAGTTTTCGAAGCACTGTAGATCTTCTTCATTTTTTGCTTACTTAAAAAATAAAAAATATGTTTTTTTGGAAATCTATCCTAACGGACTAACTTTTTTCCGATCCCCTGCATATACTCCAGTCCAGTCTCTACTAACAAATATACTTTTACATTACAGGTTAGATACGTACAGAGCGGCCAACGCTTTGCTAAGGATGGCGCTGGACGGCAGGATCTGTCTGTGGTTACGTCCGCCCGGATATGCTGAGCATAGAGGTACGTATAGCTTTGTTATTAAGTGTTATGGTAGAGATCTGATCCGGCTCGAAGGACCATTTTATGTGGCAGGCGCTGGTTCTAAAACCTCATAAATTGAAAGTTTATAGTAAACTGTATTTAAAATTATGCGCAAGGTACAATAAATATAAGGCAATGTGTGTGGCGAACGGTAACTGAGCTAGTTTCGTTCACTTGAACGGAACGAGTGAATTATTCTTGTTTGCTTCATACACAAGGAGCTTTGGGAAAAACGTGGGGAGATGATGACTAGAATCCAATATTCGGATACATATCTATACTAATAATATAAAGAAGTAAAGTTTGTGTGTTTGTTAAATTGTAAGGGGTAATCTCGGCTCGTCGGGGCCGCGGGGGGGGGGGGGGGGGTGTCATTTGATGATTTTCCACCCACCAAAAAAAAAAAGGGGTAATCTCGGGATCTACTAAACCGACTTAAAAAATTCTTTCACCAATAGAAAGCCACATTATTGCTGAGTGTCATAGGTTATATAAAAAACCCAAAAATAAAAAGGCTTTTACGTGGTAGTCCGTTTTGCAAAGGGAATCGGTGAAAAAACCAAAGCAGCGGATTCGGTTCGCGTTCGTGCTCGCTTCGGGAGAAAGGGGCGTGGCCTTTTACATCTGATCTGAGAGGTAGGTACCCGCGCGGCTCAGTCGCGTGGTCGGCTCCTTACGCAGCGGACGTCCCCGAAATTGAATTTTTCGAAACGTAATTAGCACAGTTTCGACTAATTATGCCCAACGAAGTGGGCACGGGTCAGCTAGTACGGTATAAATGGACGTTTCACAAAAACGTTAACTAAGCATTTATCATCATCATCATCATTTCAGCCCGGAATCACCCACTGTTGGATATAGGCCTCCCCTTACTTCTGCCACTCTTCTCTGTTTTGTGCCAAACTAAGTAACCCTGTGCCAAAATATTGCAGGACGAGGACGTTTTTTTAGGGTGAATTATAACGTTTTACAGTAAAGCTCAATGACGACACGGTTGGCGCAGTGGCTAAGCGATTGGACTGCTGTGCTACGTGTCGCGGGTTCGATCCCCGCACGGAACAAGTATTTAAAATAAAAAACTTTATTTATCTCCACAAATTACTTAACAACGTAAACATGAAACAGTCAGACAAAGAAATTTCGACAAAGTGTAATTTGTAGATCTGGAGTCCAAACTAAGCCAAGGCCTGTATTTTAGAGCTCCAGGCCCCTATTCAAAATATGTTACTCAGACTGTCAACGTCGTGAATAAGCAGATACGTGAGTGGATGAATGAGCTAATATGTGCATGTGTGCGTGTACGTGTATATTTGTATGGCCTACAGATAGTTGTTTCGGGTTTGGGCGTGTTTGTGTATGTGAGTTTCAATGTTTGTAAACGCACTCACGATACAGGAGAAATTCCTAGTGTGGGACAAAGTTTTAAAAAAAAAATAGTGATGTGCTGAAGAATAGTAACCGGGTCATGGAGGTAAAAAACCTTAAAAAACAACAAAATTTAGAACTTTGACCTCGTATAATGTCCGTAACTGGGTTCGCAGATATGTTCCAGAACATTGCTTTGAGTGCATTATATTATGTCCTCCTATAAAACGAGATTATTCACCCAAAAAAAGTGCCTCAAAAAATTTCCTCATGAAACTCCATTTCTACGCAAATCCCTCAAAAAAATTATAAATCTTTTTTTATCCACAGAAAAATACGAAACCTGCGACGAAATAAAATACATCTGCTGGGTACAAGCGCTAACCGACACAACGAAGACAGAAGAGGTTCTCACATCAGACTCCGACGGCGACAGACAGTCAGACAGCGGTGATGAAGGGTCGGATAGCAGTGATGATGAAGAGACCACTGCTATGGCTAATAAGTTTGCGGCTTTGGCCGGTGATGGAGATGATTAGGTGATGTTTTAAAGTAGATTTTTATACTGTAAAGTGGCTCTCTTACTGGGAGAATTCGTTGGTAATAAAACAGTTTAGATTTGAAAACTATGACAAAAGATGATTCGTCATCATAATTTTATAAAAGTAATTCGAAACGAAAAATCGTTACGAAATCTTTTCCATAAATAAACTAATAATTAAAAAACTGTAAAAGCAAAAAATATACTCACACATTTAAAGTAAATAAAAGTTGGAAGCAGATGAGACACATTCCTCACATTCGTCTGGCCTGTTGGTCTAGTGGTTAGTGACCCTAACTGCTATGCCGGAGGTCGTGGGTTCGATTCCCACCCAGGACAAATGTTTGTGTGATGAGCACGATCATTTGTTCTGTGTCTGGGTGTAATTTATCTATAATATGTATGTATTTAGACATATATAAGTATGTTTATCAGTTGTCTAGTACCCATAACACAAGCTCTGCTTAGCTTGGGACTAGATGGCGTTGTGTGATAGTTGTGGAATATTATTATTATTATTCCATTTTCACAATGATGTACTCAAATGGGCATATTTCCAACTTTTCAGATGGGTATTATTGTTTCGCTTTTACTTTGTCATTTTTTGAACTCTCACCTAATATTAATGCACTTTTGATTCTTATTGTCCATTTTTGACATAATTATTCTCAAATATTTTTGTATGAAAGAACAAAAAATTCTTTTTTTTTAATCTTCACTAAAAAAATGGCCAAAATTAGTCATTGAGATGCTAATTATTAAAATGAACTGGCTAAGTAACTACGTTACTTAAAATATACGTATTAAATAGTTATATTTTATTACTACTAGATTCTATTTGTAAGACAATAACATAGTTTTATAATGCAGCTTAATAATGTTCTGTAAACTTATTGCAGCTAATTTGTTATTTTTAAATAATAGACATAACATTACGACTATAATCCCAGAAGGTTTGGGCAGGGGTGTACTTAATAGTGCATCTACAACATCACCAGTTATGTTTCATCATCATCATCATCATCAGCCTATAATGTTCCCACTGCAGGGACTCAGGCCTCCTCTCTAGGAGAGGTATGGGCTATAATCCACCACGCGGGCCCAGTGCGGTGCAGTAGATGTCACATGTCTTCCAATTTTTTGGTTCTAAGACATGCCGGTTTCCTCACGATGATTTCCGTCCTGCGTGGTGGATTATAGCCCACCCCTCTCCTAGAGAGGAGGCCTGAGTTCCTGCAGTGGGAACATTATAGGCTGATGGTGTGTGTCCAGTTGACGGCAATAGGCTCGCCCCCTATTACATAGGACTTAAACATAACTAGCGAAATCTGGATGTACTATTAGGTACACACGGCTACACATCAAGCTATACAATTCCAGTTTACGCTGATCTTGCACTGTACGGAAATCCTATACAATGCGAGACCAGCTTATACTGGAAATGTATAGCTTGATGTGTAGCCGTGTGTACATCTCTGCCTTCGGGAATTAAATGCGTGATGTTATATTTAACTGTTACTCTATATGAATATGGAGTTTAAAGATATCTTGTTGCATTTATTAATTAATATTGCTTCTAATTTGATTAAGAGCGAATTCAAGGCTTGTAATATTTATAATGTTTCAAAAGCAGTTTTATGGATTACTAAGCATTTTTTGCGATCCTATCTTATGAATACAGACGTAAATTCATACTAAGTTGCTAATGCGGTGGTAGCATGTATAACTACCTCCATAGTCGAGTGGTTTAGGCGTCTGCCTTGTGACCCGGTGGTCGTGGCTTTGATTCCCACGAGAAGCATACTTTGTAAAGTCTGTTGTTTCCGGTTTGGTTAGGGCATTGGACATTGAATCACAGGATTGTCTGATAAAAAGGTGATTCCGTGCTTCGGAAGGCACATATAAGTTGGTGGTCCCGGCCGCCAAATGTCAAATGTCAGAGGCCCTTGCGGCGGTTTAGAAACTCTGACACTAGGGTGTGTGGGGTTGTTGGAACTTGGACCTTACTGCCCACACGATAAGAAGAATATCATCATGTATCTAGCCTTTTCCCAACTATATTGGGGTCGGCATCCAGTCTAACCGGATGCAGCTGAATACCAGTTTATAACATGGAGCGACTGCCTATCTGACCTCCACAACCCAGTTAATACTGGGTAATACGATACCCTTCGGTAAGACTGGATGTGGGTCTATGGGGCCACTGACTTCATGTAACGACTGCCAAAGGCTGATAATCAGCACTTTTCGAAGGTCAAAATTTCCTTTACTTTTAATTCTATTTACATTTTAATAAGACAGTCCCCCAAAACGCCCACCCATCGACACTTCCTAGTGTTTAGCTGGAAAGAAGAAGTGGCGGAACAAACTCCCCAGCACACATCTGTCTGTTAGGTTGGTTAGAAGAACCAGACTCGATACAATTGCAAGGTGTCAGTTAAATTTAAGATTTACTACAGACACAAATACAATATCGTGCTTTCCGTATGTAGTGGTTGGTCATCCATCCATAGACCAACCTAAGCAAGCCCGTTTTAACGCTTAGTAATCCATATAATTGTATTATATTTTAGCTAATAGTTCTCGTAATTTATTGTTGTCATACAATTAAATGTATACCTAATATTTTGTACGTCCAATGATTTTTTCTTAAATAAATGAAGATGTTATTTTTATATCTGTGTTTTACTTACCATATACAGGGTGTACCCACCAAAGGTATTCATTGTCTATAAACAAATCTACCATAAATATTTATGTAATTATTTATCTAACACAATGTGCACTTGTTGCTCTCAAAACGGTGAAGGAAAACATCGTGAGGAAACCGGCATGTCTTACAACCAAAAAATTCGAAGACATGTGACATCTACTGCACCACACTGGGCCCGCGTGGTAGATTATAGCCCATCCCTCTCCTAGAGAGGAGGCCTGAGTCCCGCACGTGGGAACATTATAGGCTGATGATGAATGTGCACTTACCACTTAGTCGCTGGCAGATAGATCGCTGCGCTCCGTTTCATTTGCGGTAAGTAACGTACGGATCATAATATAGATAGGTTAGGTCAGTAACTTAGGCTAAGTCAGCAAGTTAGGTTAGGTCAGTAAGTTAGATTGGCTCAGTGAGTTAGGTTAGCTCCGTGAGTTAGGTTAGCTCCGTGAGTTAGGTTAGCTCCGTGAGTTCGGTTAGCTCCGTGAGTTAGGTTAGCTCCGTGAGTTAGGTTAGCTCCGTGAGTTAGGTTAGCTCAGTGAGTTCGGTTAGCCGAGTGAGTTAGGTTAGCTCAGTGAGAGATTAGATCAGTGGGTAAGGTTAGCTCAGCGAGTTCGGTTAGCTTAGTGAGTTAGGTTAGGTCAGTAAGTTAGGTTAGCTCAGCGAGTTCGGTTAAGTCAGTGAGCACTAGTCTGGGGCAGCGGAAAGTCACATTCCACACCAGTGTGGTTTTAGTCAGTATAAGTCTGGCAGACCCCTTCGCTCTCCAGGGCGGAGGAGGACATCCATGAGGATTTCCACAACGAGATCAAAACAAAAGGTCAGTACCTAACTTAGGTTAGGTATAATTTTTAATAAGTTTCGGTTTCGGCCGAAACAGAGAGCTAGGCCAGAAAGTTCGGTTTCGGTTAAAAGACCAGTTTCGGTCGGACACTAATTGTAATTCAATAGGGTTTCATTGTAATCCAATAAATATAAAAGAGGGCTTAAAATTAAACTCTTATAAATGGCAAGATCATTTTATTTAACATAACAAACTGTACAATACATAAATCTATATATAAATAAACAAATAATCATCGATACATTTTGTTTCGCTTCGCGACCTACTTCTAAATGCTTTGTAACCTTGTTTTAAAACTACGTTCAGGTTTAAGTAGCTTTTTTCATAACTACCCCTCAAATATTTCGCTATGGATAGTCGACATCGGAATACCATTATCTCTTTGACACTTATAATTTATAGATTAATAAAATAGACGATAATTTATAAAGCACCAACAAAAGAATAAAAATAAGTTTTGGTTTGTAACATTGCGTTCTATTATTATCTGATATTTAGATCTAATTAAAATAACTATCGAAACTGTTACAAACTATTTTCGATGGCGGTACTAAAAAAGCGAGGTATTCCAGCATTAACTTATTAATTTCATATACAAATTATACACAGGTTTACAATTTTGTAGTTCACCAACTAAACCTAACACTTTCGTTGCCAAGAACCCAGCATATGGGTCGAACAATAATTCGTTTGTGTGTCCACAACCCGCCTCCGAGTCGTCGCTATACGTATCTATAGATGACTTGTGCTCACGGGGCAATGGAAATGGATAACTTGAACTTGGCAATGAAAGTGTTAATTGCCCATAGACAAAATAAACAAGGATATCCTGTCGATAAATTCAATAAAACATTATCATTAACACTCAAAACGGGATATTTACGATTACTATTTATTCCGTGTTCACACACGCAGTTACAAGCACACAAACACACAGTTACAAGCACCATAATAACGGATAAACTAAAGTTGTTTCCAGTTTCATCCAGTTCCATGTTTTTTGTTCGACCCATACGCTGGGTGCTTGTCACCGAAAATGTTAATAATAATATTAGATTTTTTGTTTAGTCAGTAAATAACAAAATTAACTCTAAATTCCCCAAACTAAAACTAGTCACAGCACACAACGATAATATTAATTAAATAAGTGTCTTAAATAATAAATCAATTTTGGACCAAAACAAAAAACTACCTACCTTTCTTCAATAAATATTTACATTTATATTACCCGGTCGTTAGTAGGTATGTTACATCAATCTTATGCTTCCCCACTTATTAACAATACTAGCTTTTGCCCGCGACTTTGTTCGCGTGGAATAGTGACTTCCGGCAGATTTTTGGTTTATCTCGCGAAAAAAAAAATACTATCCTATGTCCTTTCTCAAGTTCCAAACTATGTCTGTACCAAATTTCATCAAAATCCGTTCAGCCGTTTAGGCGTGAAAGAGTAACAGACAGACAGGCAGAGTTACTTTCGCATTTATAATATTAGTATGGAAGTATGGAATAACAAGGTAACTTAAGGCGGGGTTGCAGTAATTTTTAAGATTTTTGAACCTTTGAAAATCGAACTAAATATGAGTTATTTAATAAATAAAAACCATTACATAAAAATTGAACATACTCTCAAGAAAATCGTAAAGATAGAAACGCGATTCGATAATTTTTTTTATCAAACATGACTCTAAATCACACTTTAAAACGTGTACTGCGAAGACATTTCATCATGAATTTATATGAAAGTTATATCAGTAGATAGAACTTTTTATTCTGAAGTAAATGTTGAAAACATATATTGTATAATTTCTTTATCATTTTTCTCCAAGAAGAAAAAACACTAAACAGTCAAAATTTAGGCATTATATCGCTCGCGCGACAGGGCGGGGGGTGAGGTCGTGCGTTCATAAAAACAAAGTACTGCAACCTCGCCATAACATACATAACATCGGCCCTGTAATACCGAAGGGTAAAGCAGAGGTGCTCCTAATAGTACACCAGCATTTCGCCAGTTATGTTTAAGTCCCATGATCAGGGGGCGAGCCTATTGCCATCAACCGAGCACAAATCTAGGCTCCGTGGTTGCTATTGAGAAAATCCAGATGGAAAACTCAATAACACTGTCCGGCCCGGGAATCGAACCTAGGACCCCATGCCCAGCAGTCGCGCTTGCGACCACTACACCAACGAGGGAGACAAATATACAACCCGCGCCAAACTTTGTGACCGCCCTGAGTATAGTCGCGAGTCCGAACTTGCGCATGGTACATGGTACAGTCGAGTGGGAATACGTAATCAACCAAACAATTTTCGTTTTCTAACATTTTTAATACTTATTATATTATGGCCCTGCCCCCAAGCTCTTGTGCGTCCCGCTAATACCTGATTTTGTGTTCTGCGCAATGCGAGAGCCTAGTTTCAGGACGGTCACAAAGTTTGGCACGTAAAGGTACACCTTTACGTTTTATTCCGTGTAAGTGACATTCAACAAGAACGGTGAAGAACCACATCGTGAGGAAACCGGCATGTCTTAGAACTAACAATTCAAAGACATGTGACATCTACCAATCCACATTGGGCCCACGTGGTAGATTATAGCCCATTCCCTCTCCTAGAGAGGAGGCCTGTGTCCCTGCAGTGGGAAAATTATAGGCTAATTCCTCTCTATGGCATTGTGTGTACCGTAGAGCAATTGCTAGTTAGATTAATTTCGATGTGTTCGAAAACTTACTAATATAAATGCTATGCTAGTGGCTAGAGACTGGTAACAGTAACTAATAATTCAATGGCTATTGGCACTAAAAGTACCACTTTGAGATTGTATTGACAATAAATAATTATTAAACAAACTTTTTTTTATAATTAATAAAATTGGTACTAAAACTACCAGTTCGAGATTGTCTTGACAATTATGAAATAAACTTTTGTTATTATCAATGTGCGATTAGCACTAAAAGTACCAGTTGGAGATTGTCTTGACAAATAATAAACAAACTTTTGTTATTAAACACTTCTAAGAGTATAAGCTTGAGTTACAAAAATATAATTGTTGTAATATCTGACTTCTACAAAAGCACTTTTTTGATACAGAAACGCCACTGAAGCTTCTTTATACTTATTACTCTTTACATATTTGATTTCTAAATAGTTTTGTACTAGCCCATTGTTGGTATAGGCACAATATTCGACATATTTGAAATAAAGCGTTGTGCATATTTCAGCATAAGAACTTTTGTAAACTGATGCTTATGAGTTAAGATTTGGTAAGTATGCAAATATGTGACCGCCTGTTCTAAAAGTTGCCAAGTCACGAATTGACTAAAAGAAAAATCTCAACAATTATTTGTGGAGGTATTTCTTCACAATTATGTTCAAAAACTCACTTCGCACTAAAAGTAGCACCTTGAACCACATCTCAAATGAACAAAAAGGCATTTCTACACATCTTTCTCAAAATTACCTACAACTCAACATAATTCCGTACAAAAACTCACTTGGTACTAAAAGTACCACTTAACTTTTTTAGCTAAATAAGCATCCTTTAGTAGTATCCTCATGATTAGCGTTATCAGCTACATTATCCAAGTACTGCTTGTACCCGCCAGCGAGTATTCCCATAAGGATGATGGCACCTACTTGGGAATTTGACTTGAATTTTGAGGCGCAGTCTTCCGGATTTTCTGTGTCTAAGGTGTATATCTGTAATAGAAAAAAAAGGTAGTTTAAAAATACATTGTTTCAAGGTCGCTGGAACTAAATCCGAATTCTGATAGGCACCGTAGAAAATTATTTTTAACTAGCTTTTGCCAGCGGCTTCGCCCGCGTGAAAATTACGATTTTCCATACAAACTTTCATCCCCTATTTAACTCCCTTAGGGGTTGAATTTTGAATAATCCGTTCTTATTCCTTGTCTACATTATAAAGGGAACATCTGTGCAAAATTTCAGCTTTTCAGGTCCAAGGGTTTGGGCTGGGCGTTGATGAGTCAGTCAGTCAGGACTTCTCTTTTTATTTAAATAAGTTCCCATTAAAATAGGTGGACAAAATTCCAGATATCATTCAGACCACCAAAATAAGGACGATGGTAAAAAAAAAATAAGCTAACCGCATTTAAGAACCTACTCATAAAGGATGAGTTTGTTCTAGAGTGCCGGCAATTTATTATGTTAAGTAAAAAAAAAATCCCTATATTTCATGTTTGTGTCCTTCGGCCTCATTCGGGGTCATTAAACAATATTTGAGTCTAGCATCTTACGTTTCCGTGTCACATCTATACAGGTATATGCAACTATCGCCTTTTTGACAACACGTTGATGACGTATTTCCGCTTTCGTTCACCAGGTGGCCGCAGCGCGCCAAATCGTTCATTGGCGTCCTGATTTTCGGACGGTTCACATCTTTTAAAAGTTAACGTTGTTAACGTTCGATTTTTGAGAAAATATTTTATAATAAAAATATTAATTTTATTTTTAAAAAACGCTGTAAGCGTTAGGTATTATGCACAGTTTAAAAATGTAGTGTTAAATTAAGTTGTTTTTAAGATGGCGGTCTATCCGCCGTTTAGAATACAGACGCGTAGTCGTAAAAGATTCGGTTTCGTCATCGGATTCGTCGAGTTCCTCAAGTTTCTCTGAATCATCAGCGTCGGCTTCAGAGTTTGAACAGGTTATTACATCCAGTAAGAGGAAGAAAGCGAGTAAATAGAGGAGAAGTAAGTGTCTCCGAGGGCAAAGCAAGGTAAAATAGCTTGCGATACAGGTCAGTGGTTTGAAAATTTTTAAGCTACCCTCACAATGTTATGTACTTATTCTGGATTTTTAGTGAATTTGTTAAGTATAATTTGGATATGGCCTAGGAGCAACCAGATAAGGTTGTCGGAACCCGTCACAGATCCTGCACCGGTTCAATCATTTGATTTTGTTATTGTTTTCTAATATTTCAATAATGACAACTGGAATTATTTATTTTATTTCTATCGCGTATAAATTTCTTGGCTCTGTAACTCTGCCATTAACCACGCAAAACGCGGCTATGCAACAGGGTTTCCGACAGATTGTTGACTGGGCAAGGGAGATTAGTAGTATGGATCCAGAGTAATTAGGAATATAATTAAGAGGTTTTTTCTGCTGGTTGTGTTGTGCTGCGATATATCTAATTGAACAAAGTATTCATTAGGTAATTAAGGTATAAGTTATTCAAGAAATGGTTAAAGAAAAGTGAATTTGTTAAGTATAATGACGACGTTTTTATAATTTTTATTTTTAAAAGCCCTAGGCTCTCAGGCGGCGTACCCTGAACCTAGTGGATATCAACCGTCCAGTCGCGCTCTCGCACTGACGATGAATCAAAGATTTCTTCCTCCTCAGAGTGTAGAAACTTTTTATAATTATATCAGGCAATGCCCGTTTAATAGCCCTAGATTTATTTTCGTCCTCAATCAAAACAATGAAACACGAGGCAAGGGCTCGGGTAAATTAAATAAATTAAAGTACTGATTTGGATCAGGAATTTGGGAGGAGGTTGCCTACAAAACCATTAATAAAATAGTGAAAGATTATCGTATTCCATTTTAAAAGTAACCGCCTCTGGTCCCGCCAAGGCAGGTGACGAATTATAATATAAAAGTAACCGCCTCTGGTCCTACCAAGGCAGGTGACGTATTTTTTTTTTTTTTTTTAAAGTAACCGCCTCTGGTCCCGCCAAGGCAGGTGATGTGTTATATTAATAAAGTAACCGCCTCTGCTCCCGCGAAGGCAGGTGATGTATTACCTATATTAAAAAAGTAACCGCCTCTAGTCCTGCCAAGGCAGGTGACGTATTCTTTTTTAAAATTAACCGCCTCTGGTCCCGCCAAGGCAGGTGATGTATTATATTTCAAACGAAACCGCCTCTAGTCCCGCAAGGCAGGAGGAATTTTGCAATCTTTACCGCATTTCCGGCACAATCATTCAAAATATTTATGTTGAGAGTTTTAGAGTAAATGTATTATTATTGTTAAATGTGACGGACGCCGTCCCATTTTTAATTTGTTGTTTTAAACAACTAGTTGATCAAATATTTTGGAAAATCGGGTTCCCGATTTTATTCAGGACAAGGATTGAAAAGGACAAATCCGCCCCTAAGACGACCCACTGACCGACCTCGGGCCAGCCTACAACCAAATAGGTTTTCGTCTGGGGTAAATGTTGGTTCTGTACATTGCTGTTTTCTCCGCCTATTGTATCGAAATCGGTTACTGCAAATGACATGTTCGCAATTGGCCTGGCGACAGCGCCCAAAGTATTTGCATCACTGACCAACTGGACCACCGTCATTTTCATGGATCTAGGCATACGAGTTTTTCTCGATAATTATCTCTCTGCAGCACAGGCACTTATAAAACACTCCAGGATCCGGGATCCATAGTAAATTATTATTATGTTTTTTTTTTATATTCATTCCAGAAAACCTATACTCCCATACATTACGTTTGGGAAGGTGTGTATTGCAAGTACATTTTATAAGTTGGTCAAATATTTATTTATTTAATGCACAATGTACACAGCATAGTTACACGCTAGGCTTAAAACTAGTGAGTACTCGTACATGACCCTGTTAGGGCGCAGCAAGATAAACTAAAAAGTAATATTTAGAAAACTAAATCCAGAGCATGTAAATAATTTTGGCGTAATTGTTCCGCCGCCGGTGGAATGTGTCTCTTCCACAAATACAGAGTTTTATAGGGGTTTGGAATTTTGCTGTTCTGGTGCAATATTTCCATGATTCCTTTCCATTTTTTGAATTATTGCCACCTACTGGCTTATTGCAACCTGGTCCTGAAAAAATGTCATTTCAGTCGACTTACCTCTAGCCTGCTCAGGGCCGAAAGGAATGAATTGGTTGAAAATTTACGGTCTAGAAAGATCCTGACTTCATCCACAACAAGTTAATGTTTTGACCACGGTTGCAGCATCCAGATTTTGGGGGGGGCGAGTTGAATGGTCTACATTTATCGGTCAATTGGACAAAAGAAGAAACTATTCCAAAATATTTGTTACAATTTGCTTCGTCTCTGAGTCGTACATCTCTCCTACTGCAGTGCGACGACAAGACGGTGATGGCGTACGAGAGAAAGGATAGTGGAAGCAAGTCGAGGATCCTGATGGAGTTATTATAACGAATATTTCATTTATTTGAGAAGTAGGACATTCATGTTAACCCCCATCACATACCCGACAGGCACAAAAATGTTGCAGCTGGTCTATCGCGTCATTCGACGTTACAGGGATATTATCTGCTCCCTGAATTCACAAGCATTGTCCTTGCAAAGTGAGGTGTTCCCGAGATTGATCTTTTTGTTCCAGCTCGGCTCACGTAGTGCCTTGGTAGGTCACTCTATAATCTAGATCTGCAACAAGCGCATTCAAATAGGTTTTCGTCTGGCTTGGGTCTTTCCTCCTTCGAGTTTGTTCAAAATCAAAATATTTTATTTCACGTAGGTAGGCCTACATGGGCACTTGTTAAACGTCGACAAAGAGGTGCACGGTTCTGGTTGGGCGTACGTATCCTATAGAACCAGCAAGAAACCCCATGGTTACTCTTTTAAAACGGTTTGGTGTTTACAATATTTCTGTGTTACCAAAGGTAACACAGAAAGGTAAGGACACGGTAAGGTGTGTTTTCTCCTCCTGATGGATCTCAATCAGGCTCCAGGTGTATTCTTGATAGTTGTTCCGAGGTGGTCCCGAGCATTCTGGAGAGCAGTCTTAAAAACCAGAGCGACCACAACTCCGTTCACAAATTATCGTAGTGCTAGTGGATACAAGGACCTGGCACCCACCACTTCGAGTGAAGACTTGGTCTTAGTAGTTGGTAATGTGGGGGTGTTCTGAATCCTTAGGTGACTGGTCTGAAGAACAAGTTTCTGCTAAAACAAAGTTGAAAGTCGTAAACTTTGAATATCTATAGGCCAGTAGAGCAATGAGGGTTAATTTGGTGTTCCAAGGTCGGGGAAAAGATTTTTTGTGACCTTTATCCTTCATAAATTGTTTCTGTTCATTATGTAATAGAAAGATCGAGGTCAGTTTAATTAAGCATAGATTATATTAGCGTTGCAGCAATCTAAGAAGTGTCCACACACTGTCTTTGATCCAGTCTTTCGTAGGTTAGTCGGGCAGTAGACCTCGTCAAAATCAAACATCGTATTCGACATTTCAAGAGTAAAAGTGCAGTTCAGTTATGTTGTCATGTTGAGGGCGCGACTTTACATCGCTAACTGGCCCGTTAAAAATGTATCGATAGGTGAGAATAGAGTTGAGAACTCACGTAATCGGGTTGGTGAATATTAGGTAATGTTGAAAATGCGGCGTTTGACTTAGTATAGTTTGGCTTAAAAGGTTTGTAAACATTGTAAAACCGCGTCGGTTGCTTTGATACAGAGATAAATTATTATTTATTACAGTACATAAGTTGAAAAGTTAAGCCAGGTACGTAGACTATATTGGCTGGTTGGGGTAAGTGGATTTTAAAGGAGATTTTTGTTCTGCGGTTGCCTCCCGATGTTGTTTGGATAACGAACGTCTGGACGAAAAAATGGTACATACGAGCTAATTGGAGTTATACTTTTAAAAATGTTTACAGGAGGGAAGTGTTTTCAGCACAGAGAAGCTCCTTGATTTACCTTTTGCAGCCAATTAATTGGTTATTTTTGATTCAATGAAATAGGTACATTTTTATTTATATTCAATGAGGTATGAAGGAATGATAAATGTTACATGATTATGGTAAGATAACAAAGAGATGATATGGTATGTATACGTTCAGTTTATTCGGTTTAGTGTTTAATAATTATAGTCTTACATATCAGTTATTTCAAAAAATAATTATTTTAATATTCGATAGCAATGTATTTAGTAAATGTTGTAATGTAAAAATTTTTTGCTCTCTGATCTAATTTATTTTATAAAATTATAACACATTGGCGTCCCGTTCACCAGGCGATAATAAACAAAGCCTCAAATATTGTTTAATGACCCCGAATGAGGCCGAAGGACACAATAGTAGCGTTTTACCTTCAAATAAAACGCTTGTTGTGTCCGGAGACTCATTCGGGGTCATAATTTTAAAGCCTGCCTGGTTTTTATTGGTTCTCAAGTTTTTAGGTTTTTGAGGCCACAATGAACGATTTGGCGCGCTGCGGCCACCTGGTGAACGAAAGCGGAAATACGTCATCAACGTGTTGTCAAAAAGGCGATAGTTGCATATACCTGTATAGATGTGACACGGAAACGGAAGATGCTAGACTCAAATATTGTTTAATGACCCCGAATGAGTCTCCGGACACAACAAGCGTTTTATTTGAAGGTAAAACGCTACTATTTTTTTTGTTTAGATATCTTTGGTTAGACCTACTGAACGCTGTGTTAAAATTTGTCCACCTATTTTAATGGGACCTTATATAGAAGATAGATAGGGTATTTTTTTTACAGCGTAAGAGGCTAAATAATACCAGTCGCTCTGAACAATCTCCAGGTTACGTCACGCTTGTCTAGGTTGGTCTGTAGAAGGGTGACTATACACATTACATACCAAGTTTCCTCCGTGCCTCGGAAAGCACGTTAAGCTAATCAGTGACCTGAAAGTCTGACAATCACTCTTACCAAAGGGAATCTGACCTCCACTACCCAGTATTATCTGGGATGTGGAGGTCAGATAAGCTGTCACTCCCATGTAAAATACTTGCATTTCAGCTGCATCCGATTAGACATAATAGGGGATCGGACATAAAAAAACTAATTAGTCCGTCAGATAGATTTCCAAAAATTATTGGACACGTATTTTTCTTTTTTCACGTAAACAAAAAATGAAGACGATACAGTGCTTCGAAAACACGTGTGAGGTCATATGATAGTACATTTTGTACCTACAATTGACGTTTCAAGCCCCACTCCATGATCTTTGACGCGTTTTATCTTCGTCATTTTTGATTGATTTGATAAAACAAAAAACACGTATTCAATATTTTTCGATAATCTAACTTACGGACTAAACAGAATCATATTATTTTGACCCAGTCCGATCCCCTATTGGGAAAAGGCAGATGATATAAGTATAGTTGTGTGAAATACATTGCATGATAAATCTGATCGTAGTGTGTTAAGAGCTTGTTTTCGAGGAAGTGTATTTAAAATTATAGGTATATTTTTTTTTAATAGACTGGCCTGTTGGTCTAGTGGTTAGTGACCCTAACTGCTATGCCGGAGGTCGTGGGTTCGATTCCCACCCAGGACAAATGTTTGTGTGATGAGCACGATCATTTGTTCTGTGTCTGGGTGTAATTTATCTATAATATGTATGTATTTAGAAATATATAAGTATGTTTATCAGTTGTCTAGTACCCATAACACAAGCTCTGCTTAGCTTGGGACTAGATGGCGTTGTGTGATAGTTGTGGATTATTATTATTATAAAAAAAAAAAACTATTGGAAGGATTTATTTGACATTAATTACCGTGTTTTCATTTATTGTCATACTATCCTTGCCACTCTATTAAAGCTTATACCAGTCAGAGTCAGTCAGTCAGTCAGTGTCAGTCAGCCATTTAGGCACAAAATGTCTCTTAGTCAGTCAGTGTCAGTCAGCCATTTAGAAACTCACGCCCAAATACTCAAACTTCACTCAATTATAAGTAACCCTCAAAACTCCTGCTATCTCTGTCACTTTGCGATAAAGTAACAAAGACAGCACGAGATTTAAGTGCAACTTAAAATTGAGTGACGTTTGAGTATTTGGGTGTTAGTCTTTTGTTTTTAACCCCCGACGCAAAAACGACGGGGTGTTATAAGTTTGACGTGTCTGTGTGTGTATCTGTCTGTGGCATCGTAGCTCCCGAACGCATGATCCGATTTTGATATAGTTTTTTTTATTTATATAGATATCTACAGTCAGTCAGTGTTTTCTTTTTATTGACATAAATAAATAAATGTAGTATCCTCACCTGCCTCGCCGCATGCGCAGTATAAGCCAGTACAGCGAGCTGGTACGGCGCTGCCAACCCAGCGGCGTGTCCCGCTAGCGCTAGACACACCGAACTTTACATAGATATGTAGGATGTAGTATCCTCACCTGCCTCGCCGCATGCGCAGTATAAGCCAGTACAGCGAGCTGGTAAGGCGCTGCCAACCCGGCGGCGTGTCCCGCTAGCGCTAGACACACCGAACTTTACATAGATATGTAGGATGTAGTATCCTCACCTGCCTCGCCGCATGCGCAGTATAAGCCAGTACAGCGAGCTGGTAAGGCGCTGCCAACCCAGCGGCGTGTCCCGCTAGCGCTAGACACACCGAACTTTACATAGATATGTAGGATGTAGTATCCTCACCTGCCTCGCCGCATGCGCAGTATAAGCCAGTACGGCGAGCTGGTAAGGCGCTGCCAACCCAGCGGCGTGTCCCGCTAGCGCTAGACACGCCGAACTTTACATAGATATGTAGGATGTAGTATCCTCACCTGCCTCGCCGCATGCGCAGTATAAGCCAGTACGGCGAGCTGGTAAGGCGCTGCCAACCCAGCGGCGTGTCCCGCTAGCGCTAGACACACCGAACTTTACATAGATATGTAGGATGTAGTATCCTCACCTGCCTCGCCGCATGCGCAGTATAAGCCAGTACGGCGAGCTGGTAAGGCGCTGCCAACCCAGCGGCGTGTCCCGCTAGCGCTAGACACGCCGAACTTTACATAGATATGTAGGATGTAGTATCCTCACCTGCCTCGCCGCATGCGCAGTATAAGCCAGTACGGCGAGCTGGTAAGGCGCTGCCAACCCAGCGGCGTGTCCCGCTAGCGCTAGACACGCCGAACTTTACATAGATATGTAGGATGTAGTATCCTCACCTGCCTCGCCGCATGCGCAGTATAAGCCAGTACGGCGAGCTGGTAAGGCGCTGCCAACCCAGCGGCGTGTCCCGCTAGCGCTAGACACGCCGAACTTTACATAGATATGTAGGATGTAGTATCCTCACCTGCCTCGCCGCATGCGCAGTATAAGCCAGTACGGCGAGCTGGTAAGGCGCTGCCAACCCAGCGGCGTGTCCCGCTAGCGCTAGACACGCCGAACTTTACATAGATATGTAGGATGTAGTATCCTCACCTGCCTCGCCGCATGCGCAGTATAAGCCAGTACGGCGAGCTGGTAAGGCGCTGCCAACCCAGCGGCGTGTCCCGCTAGCGCTAGACACGCCGAACTTTACATAGATATGTAGGATGTAGTATCCTCACCTGCCTCGCCGCATGCGCAGTATAAGCCAGTACGGCGAGCTGGTAAGGCGCTGCCAACCCAGCGGCGTGTCCCGCTAGCGCTAGACACGCCGAACTTTACATAGATATGTAGGATGTAGTATCCTCACCTGCCTCGCCGCATGCGCAGTATAAGCCAGTACGGCGAGCTGGTAAGGCGCTGCCAACCCAGCGGCGTGTCCCGCTAGCGCTAGACACGCCGAACTTTACATAGATATGTAGGATGTAGTATCCTCACCTGCCTCGCCGCATGCGCAGTATAAGCCAGTACGGCGAGCTGGTAAGGCGCTGCCAACCCAGCGGCGTGTCCCGCTAGCGCTAGACACGCCGAACTTTACATAGATATGTAGGATGTAGTATCCTCACCTGCCTCGCCGCATGCGCAGTATAAGCCAGTACGGCGAGCTGGTAAGGCGCTGCCAACCCAGCGGCGTGTCCCGCTAGCGCTAGACACGCCGAACTTTACATAGATATGTAGGATGTAGTATCCTCACCTGCCTCGCCGCATGCGCAGTATAAGCCAGTACGGCGAGCTGGTAAGGCGCTGCCAACCCAGCGGCGTGTCCCGCTAGCGCTAGACACGCCGAACTTTACATAGATATGTAGGATGTAGTATCCTCACCTGCCTCGCCGCATGCGCAGTATAAGCCAGTACAGCGAGCTGGTAAGGCGCTGCCAACCCAGCGGCGTGTCCCGCTAGCGCTAGACACACCGAACTTTACATAGATATGTAGGATGTAGTATCCTCACCTGCCTCGCCGCATGCGCAGTATAAGCCAGTACGGCGAGCTGGTAAGGCGCTGCCAACCCAGCGGCGTGTCCCGCTAGCGCTAGACACGCCGAACTGAGCGCCAAGCACGCGCTGAGAGCGGGACGAGTGTGCGCGCACCATGTTAGCGCGGTTGATTTGATGCCTACTTTTAGGTCGTCGTCTTTGTCCTGTGGGAGTGTGAAAAAACAATTAAATTAGTTTGATGTACAGAATGCTTGGTTGACGGCTTCGTGAAGTGTCCGTTTGCTTGAGATGTCGCAAAAAATGCACTGTAAGGACTGTTAATTTTGCTGGGAAAATCTTGGAAATTTCGGTTATTTTACTGTTTTTGATATAACCTTGAAAAGAAGCATCTTGGTGTAAAGGTGTGGCAATGCCAGTCGAGTGATGTGACTATCGAACTGCCAAGTCGTCCAAACACAAGACACGCATCAATAATATAATTTAAAGGAGTGTCCATGGAGCTTCTTGCCCATTTTTCTCCATCTTTTTCTTATTTGTCCTTATGACTGTGACTGTAGCTTCGTTTGCTTTGTTTTTCTAACATTCAAAAGTGCCTGTAATGGTACTCATTGAAATAAATAAATACTTTGGGTTTGAACTCACCTGATGTGCATAGATAGTATCATAGACAACAGTCCAAGCCAACGCCCCGATGTAGAGCGGTGCGCAAATAGCCCAGTCTACGGTCCCTTGTATCGCGCTGAAGCCCAGTAGGGCTCCCCAGTTGAAGGTAGCGCCCAGAAATATTTGAGGGTAGTTCGTGAACCGCTTGGCAAGAGGGTAGGTTACTACTAAGACTGTAACAGAAAAAAGATGTTGGTGAGAAAAATTGTGCGGTAATCGTAATTTCTAAAATTGGGGTGAAAAGTGAGCCCAGGGCCTAATCTTTCATTGTACGTTAAGTTAGTTTTCAGTAACATAAAACGGGGTGAATCCAAACAATACTTTGCTAGGGATTCCTACGTCGAACTAATATGGAATGTTGCCAAGAACATGTCTAAATTATACAGTAAAATTAAGCACATAAAATACGACAACTTGTTAACTTATTAAATTAATTCAAAGTTAAAAAAACCCTTTCTAACTTTCAAATGACCCGTCCCGCTCTGTCAGACTTGTACTGACTAAAACTCAAACTTGTTCCTTTATAGCCCTTTGTGTTCCTGGGCCGCGGTATCTCTCTCGAACCGTCTTGCAGCCCCGGTGGTAAGACCCCTCTAGCGTCCCTGACATAGCTACGAGTGCAAGTGCGAGTGTGAGTGTGTGTGTGTGGTGCATGCTACTAGCACCCAGCGCTATACTAAAGCAGTTCAACTGTAGTAAAACTGCTAGAGCGAGGCTCAACTGAGCGGCTAAGAACATCACCGCTTGCGTCTCTGATATAGTACCCGTTACTTACGCATGCTACTAGCACCCAGCGCTATACTATAGCAGTTCTACTGTAGTAACACTGCTAGAGCGAGGCTCAACTGAGCGACTAAGAACGCCACCGCTTGCGTCTCTGATATAGCACCAGTTACTTACGCATACTACTAGCACCCAGCGCTATACTATAGCAGTTCAACTGTAGTAAAACTGCTAGAGCGAGGCTCAACTGAGCGGCTAAGAATGCCACCGCTTGCTTCTCTGATATAGCGCCTGTTACCAGCGGTCTTGACTTTGTGCGTTCTACCTGCAAAGGAGAAAAGGTCATATGATAACTTTAAAAAAAGTTTTAAAGTCAGTTGGGGCTGGATTTCACTTGTCTCTGATTTAGTGTAAACCGGGTCTGACAAATAAGGCACAATCTAAATCGCTGGTTTCAGAAACATGAAATCCTACTGTTCGGGCACCTTCGACCACTCGGCGGTGTTCGGCTGCTGTCGGATGGCGGCGGGCGACGGCGGGTGGCGGAGAGAGGTGCGGCGCGCGACGTGCGGGACGCGGGCCCCCGGCCCACTTCGCTACCGATCTCCCTAGACGACGCGCGCGCATATTTTCTTTGTTTACCAACCATTTTAATTGTACCTATTTTGGATTATACCATTGCAAATTACAGTCCACTGCTTTTAAATTCAGTCCTTAGTAAGGTCCCTCCCTAACAAATGGTCCTTCGAGCCGGATTGAATTTAAAAGCAGTGGACTGTAATTAAACAACAACAAACAAACAAACACAAAACAAACAAATGGACAAATTATCTAGTAAATTATATAGTATGTAAGTAGAAAAAGAGATGACTACTGAAATAACTGTGGTTATGGGAAGTATTGAAACAGATGACATCTGCTCCGACCCTAATAAATTGGGATGAGAATATGATGCATGAATGGCAATAGGGGATCGGACAAAAAAAAACTAATTAGTCCGTCAGATAGATTTCCAAAAATTATTGGACACGTATTTTTTCTTTTTTCACGTAAACTTAAAATGAAGACGATACAGTGCTTCGAAAACTCGTGTGACGTCATATGATAGTACATTTTGACGACACAAGTGACGTTTCAAGCCCCACTCCAAGATCTTTGACGCGTTTTATCTACGTCATTTTTTATTGATTTGATAAAACAAAAAACACGTATTCAATATTTTTCGATAATCTAACTGACGGACTAAACAGAATCATATTATTTTGACCCAGTCCGATCCCCTATTGTATGTGGGTGAGATGAGAACTTAGGAATTAATATTTAAAAGGAATATTCTGAAAGAAAAGGGACCGAATAGTGGTATGCGTTTCTGACCATTTGCTAATCTGTCATTTTGCGTTTCTGACGTTCTGCGCCTAAACCGTTATTTGGTTGTGATGATACGGAGCAATGATGAAAATATGGTGCGAAAAATGTTGAGTATGAATTTAGAAATCTTCTTCTTTAATTTTTTTTTAAATTATTTATTTATTTAATTCAAGTAGATACATTCGTTAAATAACTAAAAACTAGCTTAAATGAGCTTAGCGTGTCGATGACAATTTAAATTGAGTCTGCCCAAAATTCAGCGACGAGTTTGGCATTTTCAGTTCCAATCATTAGCTCCTGTGATGTGCAAGAATTAAGGCTATAAGAGTAGATTAATACCAAAGAAAGGATGGATGGACTGTGTGAAGGATGATATAGCCAGAAACGAGGTGACTCCTGAGCGGTTATAGAGAAGTATGGAAGAACAAGACATGTTGCGCCAGCCAACCCCAAATAAACAGGGCCAAGGGGCCGGAAAATGTTGATCATACCTGCGCATCCACATCTCGGTCCCACAGATCATTGATAGTACACCCAGCTCCTCTCATAAGACCAGCTCCGACTAGGAACAGGGCAGCTGTCTGCAGTGAGGATTGGAGAGGAACTGTGCCGGCTACTGAAGCGATGGCTATGGACCAGGCGCACGGCCAGTAGAGGAGATATATTCCTACGGAGAAAATTTGTTTATGAGCTTTAGTGATCCTTTAGGCTAGTAATAAATAACAAGCCAAAAGACATCAAAGTACACATATTACATACCAATAGGTCTATCCCATCTCGCCAACTTCAAATAAGGATCAATCTTCTCTTTCCAAGATAATGCTTTAGCTTCAATTTCTTCTCGATCCGGCAACACCTTCCCCCCCAACTTTTCATAGACAATCTTTGGTGTTGTCGTTTCAATAACTGCTTTTTGTCTATGCTGATCACTTTGTGTAGAATATATCCTAGAGATCTCATATCCATGGTTCTGTTCTTGTTTTAAATATATCTGGCTGCATAGACAAGAGTATACGCTTGGAGGGTAGTTGTATATTTTTCGTTTTGCGTTCAGTGTAATGGTTTTTTGTAGTAGTGTAGATATTTGGGTTAATTTGTACATTTTGATACTATTGTTTAACATTATTATTTAGTGGGGTTTCACAGCGCTGGGTTCTGTAAATATAAAAATAATAATGGATTATTAAGGTTAAAAACCACGCAACCAAATTTTACAAGGAATTATATAGTAAAAATGAAAACAATATAGTAGAAGCAATAGACGAGACGTTTAACACAAGCTCAACAGCGAAGCCAATTGAAGAAAGAGAAGTATTTGAACATATAAGACAGCTAAAAGCCGAAAAAAGCCCTGGCCCAGACGGTTTGTCTAATGAAACCCTCAAATTAGGTGCACCAATTCTACTTCACCACCTAACTCACTTATTCAATATGATACTAGACTCAGAAACTGTACCAGAACAATGGTGTACATCAGACATCATACTGCTCTATAAAAAAGGCAATCCTATGGACATCGGAAACTACAGACCAATTAGTCTACTGGCGAGCATCTACAAACTCTTTTCTTCAATACTATTAAATAGAATAGCTAAAACAATAGATGAATCACAACCGAAAGAGCAGGCTGGATTCAGGGCAGGGTTCAGTACAACCGACCACATTCAAACATTGGACCATATTATGGAAAAATATAAAGAATTCAACAGAAACCTATATGTCGCCTTCATCGACTACAGCAAGGCATTTGATAGCATCAGCCACAGCGCAATATGGAACGCCCTATCACAACTAAACGTTGAACAAAAATACATCAACATCATAAAAAACATATACGCAAAAAGTACGAGTCGAGTAAAACTGGAAACAAAAGGCGACGAAATAAAAATCGAGAGAGGGGTCCGACAGGGCGATCCCCTATCACCCAAAATCTTTATTGCGGTCCTAGAATGCATATTCCGAAATCTAAACTGGGAAAGAAAGGGCATAAGCCTAGAAGGCTGTAATCTCAATCACTTACGTTTTGCGGATGACATAGTCCTAGTGGCCGAAACTGCCAAAGAACTTGAGGAGCTTATACTACAATTAAACAATGAAAGCACAAAGGTTGGCCTACATATGAACGCCTCAAAAACAAAAGTCATGACCAACAGCCACCAAGTACCAATCATGATAGCAGGAAAAAATATAGACTATGTCAACCAATACATATACTTGGGAAAGCAAATGTCTTTTTCAAAGTCGAACAATGAGGAAGAGGTAGAGAGACGAGTGGGCTTAACATGGAGAAGATTCTGGTCACTGAAAGAAATCCTGAAAGGAAACTACAACATAAACTTAAAAAAGATAGTTCTTGATACATGCCTTCTGCCCAGCTTGCTCTATGGCTGTCAAACGTGGACCCTCACAGATAAAATAAAAAGGAAAATAAGAACCACCCAAAGAGCCATGGAAAGAAGCATTCTTAAAATAAAAAAAGTACAAAAAATAAGAAGTGAAACCATAAGAGAGCAGACTAAAGTTCAAGATGCACTTACCAAGGCCCTTAAACTAAAATGGAAATGGGCTGGACATGTGGCACGCTACAATGATAAAAGATGGACACTAATAGCAACCAGGTGGAGAGGTCCCACAGGGAAAAGAAATGTAGGAAGACCGTTTAAGAGATGGAAGGACGACATAGTTGAAACAGCAGGGAAAGACTGGCTGCTCAAGGCAAAGGACAGAGGAAAATGGGACAAGCTGGAGGAGGCCTTCACCCTAAGAGGGGTCCAACTTAAAGATTGACTTGACTAACATTACTAACAACTAGCCTATAAAAATACCACTAACAATCTTACTAACGACATTTGAATTGTAAAATAAGTTAACAAGTTGGAATAAATGGCTTTATTATTATTATAAGGTTAAAAAACAGTCACCGTGGGGAAATATGACCGCCACCCTCCAGTGAAACAGAAACAACACCAACAACAAAAGCAACAAGAATGCATTAGAAATAAAACCACAATGAACATTTGTACCTACAACGTACGGTCTCTGGCATCAACAGAGAGGTACCTAGAACTAAACAACGCATTAGCATAGACTGGCTGCTCAAGGCAAAGGACAGAGGAAAATGGGACAAGCTGGAGGAGGCCTTTACCCTAAGAGGGGTCCGACTTAAAGATTGACTTGACTAACCTTACTAACAACTAGCCTATAAAAAGACCACTAACAATCTTACTAATGACATTAGAATTGTAAAATAAGTTAACAAGTTTTTTTTTTTTTTTTTCCCCACCCTACTGGTTAGTCTCTACAATCAATTTATCATAATTTCTTGCCCTTGTCACATGTTTCTTGGGGATGGCACAAAACTTTCTTTCTACATACAATTAATTTAAAAAAAATATAACATTTACATACGGGAGGCCTATGTCCAGCAGTGGATGTCTTTTGAATGAAATGATGATGATAACATTTACCAGCTTAATTAAATGTTGATTAAATAACAAGAACCATCGGAGCACAAATATATGCAGAAAAAAACCTACGGAAAGTTTTCATCTTGGAAAATATAAATATGTATGGAGCAGGTTATTATTTATAAATATCGCTCACCTACGCACCGGCAATTAAATATTGCGTAATAGTATCAATCTTCCGCGTTTGATAGACACAAAAAAATATTCTTGAAGACCGACTATTACACAGAAAGAATCAAAATCAACGTTACGAATAAATATAACCTCTTTTCTATATCATAACATTTAACAATAGACACATTACTCACCTCTGTCTCGTTAATAGTTGTGGGAAAACGACAAATTAGTCGTAATTTAAAACAATTCACCTTTTAAGATACGAATTATAACCAAAATGAATCATCGTAATGTTTTTCAAAGGTTAATGTCAATTTTCAAGGACATAAATTATGTTTCGTTACGTTGCAGTGAATCCGAATTAAATGTAGTTTTACTACGTTAAATGGATGTTTTCATACTATTAGAAACACTATTTAAATAAATAATTAAATGAAATCAAGAAATAAATTCAATGTGCCGCACATGACATTTCACACTGACAAGCTGACTTGACATTTGCTTCTAGTAAGAAATTCGTCTAGAAAAGTTTTTTTCGTTTGTTAGAGATTGCGTAAAAAATAAATATGTCCAAAAGATAGCTAAAATCTTGAAAAACAAGCAGAAAATTGCTTCTTTTTTTAAAAACAAGTATCCCATCTTTTAAGAAAAGATTCTCGCTCAATCACCATTATGCCTTATGCCATTATCTTAAGGTTCATGCACAAAATATGTTTCCAAACGGAGCGTCTTCCATCAACGTCAGTGTCAAAAATAAAACAATTTCGTTTTCAGTCCTCGGATGCGAAGATTGAGAAAACAATAATTATTTTCGTTTTATCAATTAAAATAATGTGTGCTATATATAATAGAGACTCTTCCGCTAATATAATATAGACTAAGTCTTGCGTTTTTAATTCTTGAAAGTGCGTTAAATTATTTGAGGTAGTGTGTCTTGTTTTTGCCGATTAAGGTTTTAGCGGCATGAATGCATAGATTTTGTAGTATCCATTCATAATCCAGAACCAAGAGAATAAACATTCAGAATCTCTGATAATTCGAAAGGTTAATCCGCTCCTAAGACGACCCACTGACCCTTTTATGTGATGATAATATGCCGCTTGTTGCTATAGACTTATATGTAGGCTAAGCTGTGATGGGATAAAACACAACCAGTCAAATTTAAGTTTACTGTTCGCCTCTGCCTATTCTACCTAAACTAGTGCAACCAGTAAAAAAAAAAATATATAGCAGAGTTGACCACCCACACTTTGACAATTTGGCTGAAAAGTTTAGCAAAGCTATATTATATCACTATCCAGTTGTAACAGTGGTTTATAATTATCATATTTTGAAATTGAAGTCTCACTCTTTTGTGGATTGATTCCTGGGTTGGGCTTTATTGTTATTGGATTTTTTCATCTGAAATTTCTCAGTAGCAGCCTTCTATTTATCTTCGGGGATGCCAGCAGACACCAGGCGGGAGATCAGTCCTTTCGTTGTGGATTATTTCGCCCAGTTCCCCATTTTAGTGGATCCCCTTCATGGGTTACTGGTGGTCGGCATTGTGAATCTTCCTGTTGCCTTGCAGAAGCTCACCAATTGTTTGGTAGAGATTTCTGCAAGCTTCTCTTCATTAATCTCATCTGTTCCTAGGATTTCCCATCTGAGTAGCTCATACATTGTGCATTCAGCCACAAGGTGGAAACTTGTTTCTTCTAGTAGCAACCTTAGACTCTGTGCCCGGTTGATCACAAGGCCCTGTTGCTGTTTGACCCTGCTTAAACATAACTGGGGAAATGTGGGTAGGTATACTATTGGGTACATCTCTTCCTAAGCCAAACCCATTGGTGATTACAGGCTGTTTGACATAAGTTCATAATATTAGTTTTAATTTGTGACAATAGATGGCGTTAATCAATTACGTCACGATTTTGAATCGCGCTGTTATGATTCTCCGACGTGTAATAAGGTCACTCATATGTTACGCCATATTGATCTTAATACACCAGTGGAAATATATCTGAATTGTTTTACTGTAACTTCATCCTAGTTCCGAAAGTGAGTGCGTGAACGTGAACGGGTTGTTCATAGGCTTAACATTGTTATCTTTCACAGGCTATTTTAGGGAAATAATGTAGGTACCCAGTTTATAACACTTTTTTACTTTTTTTACAGGTCTGGTGATATACTGCTGTAAATAGACGCCAGTTGTTAATTCTTATTTTTTTTTTTTTTTTTATCTTTTTTTTTTTCCTATTTTTTTTTATAACTTTTGACAATGCAGGAGAAAACTAAAAAGAAGAAAGGTCCCAAACCAAAACAGAATAAGATATATCCATGTTCATATTGCCATAAGGTAAGAATTTAGTTATTTTTTTACTGAATCTACATGTCATCATCATTCTCTAACCCTTATTTATCCCAATACATTTAGGAGGGCTGTCTTCACCGATCCCGGGATCCGATTTGATTTAACACGGATCCCGGCGAGTTGTCTCCACGGATCCTGGGATCCGTTTCTACAAGGAAATTACTTAAATTTTCTTATACAAACGGATCCCGGGATCCGTGGAGACAACTCACCGGGATCCATGTTAAATCTAATCGGATCCTGGGATCGGTGGAGACAATCCCCATTTAGGGTGCCCACCCTAATGTCTTCTTCTTCCATACCTACTTGCATGAACAATGAAAATTAAAAAAATACCTGTAAGGTGTTCTATGATTGTACAAAGATTATTTAAAAACTTATCATCGTCATCATCAGCCTATAATGTTCCCACTGCAGGGACACAGGCCTCCTCTCTAGGAGAGGGATGGGCTATAATCTACCACGCGGGTCCAGTGCGGGTTGGTAGATGTCACTTGTCTTAGAATTTTTGGTTCTAAGACATGCCGGTTTCCTCACAATGTTTTCCTTCACCGTTTTGAGAGCAGTGGTGATGAAATAAATTACACAAAGTAATGCGCCTGACTGGGTTCGAACCCACGACTCACTGTTCGTAAGTCGGAGCCGCTACCACTGAGCCACCACTGCTGAGCAACCAAAAACATATTAAATATTCAAAAAATACAGAAAAATATTTGCTACCAATTATACCTATGCCTATTTGCCCTTATTTTCCGATTGCCAGATTGTTATGCCTTATAAAGAAAGTGCACCGAAAATATAATTAGTGAGTCATCAGGTTTTCGAGATATGTATTACATTTCCTGCTAGAATAATGTTTTGTAGAATCTCAGACCAAGAAAAAAAGAAAGACGGCGCGCCGCGAACACCAACAGTGAAGTCACAAAACCACGCGCCTATAGCAAGTAAACATACACGCTCACACACACACACCTACACTAAAACCACACGCATTTCTCCTAGAACGTCACGACTTCACCAGAAATTGTCTACACACATAGATAAAAAGTTGACTTCACTTTGGATGTTCGTGGCGCGCCGTCTTCCTTTTTTTGTTGGTCTGAGTGTAGAATCGTGTATCTCTAAAACCATTTTATGTGTGCGTTGTGCACCTGTACAATAAACATTATGAGTAGCTCTTGATTTGCACATGCACAGCAGATTACATACTAATTATATGTTGCACTCATGTCACTCTAGGAGCCACTTTCCTGCCAGGGAAACAAACATACATCTGTTATAGCAATTTTTTTTTTAATGGTTGCCCCACTAGGAATTTTTCCTGTATTGTGGGTACGTTCACAAACATTTAAACTCACATACACAAATACCAAGACCCGAAACATCTATCTGTAGGCCATAAAAATATTTGTTCCTTAAAGAGATGGCAGCAGTCCATTGTTTGAGCCACTGAGCCAACCGTGCCGCCATAGCTGTTCTCCTATTTAAAAATAAATGTCTGTTTTGACTTCTCTTCCAGAAATTCGACAGCTCAGCGAACTGGCACGCTCACGTAAAACTCCACTCCCCTGACAAACCGTACCACTGCGAGCTATGCGACTACAAGTGTAAGATTAAGAAGTACCTCTCTAAACACGTCAAGAAGACACATAATAAACCTACGGGCCATCCTTGTCCCGTGTGTGGGAAGTGCTTTCATTATGATTGTACGCTGAGAGCGCATATGAGGGTGCATACAGGTATGTGGTGATACCCTTACACTTTTTTTTAATTTTTACTAGTGACCCGCCCCGGCTTCGCACAGGTGCATTAAGGCGCAGTCAAAGGGGCACCGTAAAAACGACCTGTTTTTCGTCGCAGAGTTAGCCGTATTGCTACTTATTACAATTCCAAAAAAAATACAGTGTATAGTCAAATGTATAGGTAAAAGACTTATGCAAAAATATTTTCTAAAAGTAATCAAGAACCTCGAAAAAAAAATCACAAAATCACAAAAAAATCACACGAAAAAACTTTTTCGTCTCGAAATGCTCAATATTTTGAGTGACAACTATTATATTTTTTTTTACTATCAGAAAGGAAATTTAACCAACTAAAGACATATGTAAAAATATTTTAACATTACAGCGTATTTTTTTTTTTAATAAATTAAATCTGCGAACTATCGTTCATTTTGGCAGTCACGAGAATCAAACGCATCGCCATTTTCAACCTTATTTGTTTAGGCGATGAGTTAAACGCGCGCTCAAGGTCGCGGGCAGGTAATGTCGCCTTAAAAGACACTTAAATCTTCCTCTTGAATCCATCTATCTAATAAAAAAACTGCATCAAAATCCGTTGCGTAGTTTTAAAGATCTAAGCATAGGTACATAGGGACAGACAGCGGGAAGCGACTTCGTTTTATACTATGTAGTGATAGTGGTCAAGTCTTCTAAAGCGTTCCGTTGCCGAGATCATCATCTGCCCAGCCCTTTCCCAACTATATTGGGGTCGGATTCCAGTCTAACCGGATGCAGCTGAATGCCAGTGTTTTACATGGAGGGACTACATAGCTGACCTCCACAACCCAGTTAAGACCCCTTGGTAAGACTGGTTATCAGACTATCAGGCTACTGACTACCTGTAACGGCTGCCAAAGATCTATATATGGCAGCTGAGACAAATGGCTTAATGTGCTTTCTGTGGCACGGAGGAAACTCTGTATGTAATGGGCGGTCACCCATCCACATTCTATACTAGGCAAGCGCAGCTTAACCGAATGTTATGATAAAAATTGCAGAATTTGGGTCAGCCATTTCATTCAAATCCCTTTAACCCTTTGTCTACCGGAACGTAGATCCACGCGAGACAATGGTTTTTTACCCGACTACGGCAAAGCCAAAGGAGGGTTATGATTTTGACTGGCTATGTATGTATGTGTGTATATTCATCTGTTCCCTCATAGCTTCTAATCTACTTATCGGAACTCGACGTATGAGGTATCGTTAGAACCGTCTTAATTTTCCGCTGAACATAGGCTACGTGACGTGTCACAAAAAGCTATTTGGCCCTCTAGCGGACAAAAAGTAAGGCTTAAAAAATAAAAAAATGGAGATAAATACGCCGTGTTTGGTATCATTTGAAAGGGCCTCACTTGTACATTTCCAATATATTGCTCAAATTTAAAATCACACCCTCTAGCGGATAAAAAGTCAAGAGTAAAAAAAAATATTTAACACCAAAATAGTTTAAATAAAAAAAGTAAAAAATAGATCAAAAAGAAAAGCCGTAGTCACACGGTATTCAAGTGTTTAGGTTGGTACCTATAACGTGTGACTACGGCTTTTCTTTTTGTTCTATCCTGAAAATCTTGTTTCATACTTTTTCAGCGTCGTTTTTTTTTGTCGTAGTCGGGTTTTAGTTTTTTACTTTTTTTTATTCTTATTAATGTTAATAAGAATAAAAAATTAATGTCTAAATACTCGACATACAAGGAGACAAAAATACAGGACGTCCCATGAAATCCGGGATGGCTTACAACGCTAATTCAGTCTATCCCATCCGTTGCAGAACATCGCTTCATCTAGCGGTCATTGGGGCGTATAATTATGATGTTATCCTTACATAGTATAAAACAAAGTCGCTATTTTTGTCTGTTTGTTTGTCTGTATGCTTAAATCTTTAAAACTACGCAACGGATTTTGATGCGGTTTTTTTTAATAGATAGAGTGATTCAAGAGGAAGGTTTTAGTATATAATTTGAACGACATCCACGCGGGTGAAGCCGCGGGCATCAGCTAGTTTATAGATAAGTACATATATTGTTTTGTTGCAGGTGAAAAGCCATACAAGTGCAATGATTGTGGCAAGGCGTTCAGCGCCTTATACTCTTTGAACGGACACAAGTTGATACACACGGGTAAGTCTGAACAAATCTATATAACGGGTAAAACTGGGTGAGTAGAAATCTGCCGTGGGCCCGTGGCTGCGTCACGGATTGAAAAAAGTTTTCGATGTGTGGCAAGAACAAAATTGTAATAGCATACCGAAATTTTCACTATCAAATAAATTAATTAGAAGGTACGGTCAGCATCAGAAGTACCTGAACATTTTGGAATTTTAATTCTTTTATGTACAGGACCCTAGCTATTATTTTTAATGTTTCAGAAGATTATTCGTTAAAATAGTCCTTACACTCCAATAACATGTGGTAACGAGTAATATCTAACAAGTTTTTATTAAAAAAACAGCTTCGAAACTTTGAGTAATGTTAATATACTTCTGATGCTGACCGTACATGGGTGGGTTTTAGTCAGTAGAAGTCTGACACTCCCTTCTGCTCCACCCAGAGTGGAAGGAATCATTTGGTGATTCCCGCCCTCCCCCCAAAAAGGGGTGAAATCTACCGTGGCTGCATGACTGTTCAAAAGAGTTATATGGTCACGTTTTTTACCCTTTGGAACCCTATAAAAGGTAGAAATGAAAAGAGTTTTGCTAGTGTAGTATAATTCTTTCCAAATACTCTGTGAGCTGTGGGTTAAAGAGACAGTCTTCTGGTTTCACGCATTCGTTTTCATTCTCCACATAACTGAAAGAAAATTTATTTATTTATTTAGTATCTCCATCAAAGGATTATGCGATTGCCCGTCGGGGCCGCGGATTATAGAACGAGATGACGTAGCCTCGGCGCAAGGGCAAAGAAGGAACATGGGTTCGGTTTTTAGTCAGCAGAAGTCTGACACTCCCCTTCGCTCTGCCCAAGAGCGGGGGGGGGGGGGTTATTTAATGATTTTCCACCCACCAAAAAAAAAGGATTATGCCAGATAAATAATGGACGACAAAAATGTCATATAGGTGTACTCCTTCACTTACAGGAGACCACAAGTTGCTCGATAAAATTCAAAGACAAAAACGTGATTTTTCACCCCTACATAAAAAGTTTAGTTTTATTTTCCAGCAGTTATTTTTGCGTATGCTTTGTGAAGGGTACGTTTACATCCCGTATGTATAAGCCGGTGGTCCCGGCCGCCAAATGGCAGTCGTCAAACCATGTTAGAGGCCCTTGAGGCGCCCGTCGGGGCTGCGGGTTGATCACAAGAGAAACCGCGGCCTCGACATAAAGGGCTAAGAAGGAACACGGGTGGTTTTTAGTCAATAGAAGTCTGACACTCCCTTTCGCTCTGCCCAAGAGCGGGAGGGGTTATTACCCGACTGCGCAAAGCAAAGAAGGGTTATGTGTTTATCAGTCTATGTATGTATGTATGTATGTTTGTTCCTATGTGGCACTGTAGAGGCCAAACGCCTTGGCCGATTTTGATGATCCGTACGTCAATCGATTCGTCTTGACCTCGCGAGTGTCACTAAAAACATTACAATAAACAATACTCACTATAGTAACAACTAGTCGCCATATTGTCAAAATGAAAAAAAAAAAAATTGACTCACCATGTCAAGTGGGGTATCGTTGAATAGGTATTTGAAAATGAATATTAGGTTTCCTTTATCATTTTTCATTTTATAAAACCGTTTAGGATATATAACGATTTAAAGTTATTAGAACAAACAATATCGCATTTCTTACTTATAACCGGATTCTTTTACGTGTACGGAATGAATATAAAATCGAATCGAAATCTACCGTCTTATAATAGTAATAACGAAGTTAATGAAAACTGACTAAAAAGTGTTAAATAAAAAAATGTAGTTAAAAAACTAAAAAACCCGACTGAAAAAACGGAAAAGCAAAAAACAAGCACATTTTAAATTAAACAAAACTTGGAAGCAGGCGGGGTTCATTTGAATATTAAATTATGAAATGAAAATAGAATGGACCCCGCCTGCTTACAAGTTTTGTTTAATTTAAAATGTGCTTGTTTTTTGCTTTTCCGTTTTTTCAGTCGGGTTTTTTTTGATGATTTCGCACACTCCAAAAAAAAAAGCCCTCGAGGCGGTTTAGAAACTCTGACACTAGGGTGTGTGGGGTCGTTAGACCTTACTGCCCACACGATAAGAAGAAGACCCCGTATGTATAGTAAAGCTTACCCTGTTTGACAATAACATCCAGGCTTGTACAATTTCAGGCAGTTACTCGACTGTAGTTTTATAACCATACCCTCAATCGCATGACACTTCATCTTGTGGTATTTCAACGCTTGTCGCATATATTCTATTATCTTTTTGTAGTCTATTACGTCCTTGTTTAGTTTGCCTTCTAGTTTATGTAGGATTACCTGGAAAAATGATTTCTGAAACCTCAATGTCATTTTTAAAGACCTATCTATATGAGACCCCATACGATAAGGTTTGATGAAAAAATAAAAAAATGAAGGGGAGGCTCCCAAAGCCTTTTTTTTTTTTTTGGTGGGTGGAAAATCATCGAATAACCCCCCCCCCGCTCTTGGGCAGAGCGAAGGGGAGTGTCAGACTTCTACTGACTAAAAACCAAACCCATGTTCCTTCTTCACCCTTGTGTCGAAGCCGCGTTATCCTTTCGACAAGCCACAGCCCTGACGGGCGTCGGCCCTTGCGGGCCCCTCCTTGCTGACATCTCTTTGAGGCGCGCGTGGAACACGTACGCGCCGCCGACACGGTCTGTTGCCGTCATGACGACGGCCGGACGGCGAGCTAGCCCAACACTCACCGTCCACAGGCCCGCGTCTACGGTGGCCGGAGGTCATCGCGTGACCCCCGACGCCCGGAGCGCCTTCCGCGGCAGCTGGGACGTTGTGAGGTTCTCTCCCTCTCTCGTTCCGCCACCTCCTTCGCTAGCATCACTGCTTCGCAGAAGGAGGCGATGGCGTCCCATTCCTCCTCGCCCCGGACCATGGCTTGCACCAGGGCCGGGCGCGAGAGGTCGCCGCCGCCGATCGCCGCTACGAGAACACGGCGGGGCTCTGCCCAAGCAGGGCACGCCTCCACAGTGTGCTCCACCGTGTCCTCCGGTCGATCCTCGCAGTGGAAGCCTCCGGGCGTTTCCTCCCGCCTGATTCGGTACAGGTACCTCCCGATACACCCGTGTCCGGTGAGGACCTGCGTCAGACGGTAGGTGAGGGCGCCGTGGCGCCTCTCCAGCCACTCCTCAAAGAGGGGACTTACTGCCACTATCGTGGCGTGCCCTAGGCTCCCAAAGCCTCCCCTTAATATTTTTTTTTGACAAATCCTGATACGGTTCACAGAATACATCTACCAAGTTTCAACTGTGTAGTCTTAATAATTTCCGAATAAATTGGCTGTGACATAGGCACGGACGGACAGACATGACGAATCTATAAGGGTTCCGTTTTTTGTTATTCGGCTACGGAACCCTAAAAACCAGTCGTGTTGTGATTGGTCGACGTTACCGCTTTATAGTCTCCAGAAGAGCACCTCAAAGATTTCCTTCTGTAGTATCCACTTGTAGCAGACCTAATAGGTTGATATCACATTTAACTAACTATATCAAAGGCACACACAGACCACCAAACCATAGTCCAGCAGGAATAGGTATTGCCTATCTTTTAATGTCAGTGGCTATCATAATAGTGTCTATCAAATAACTGTCAAATGTTTAGTTTAAAAAAAAGTGTACCAAACCATAACCAATTGACGGGTCCATATTGGCTCACCTAAAGTTTTTTACCCGAAATTGTTCTTCCTAACGATTTGTAATCCGAATGATCACTCCTCCTAAAATTTTTCATCCTAAAGTTTGAATTCCTACTATTTGTAATGCTACTGGCGATGTTCCTAACACTCATGTTTCCGAAAATTTTAATTCATAATATCGTTATTGTAAACATATTTCAACTCCTACTGTTTTTTATCCTAACGTTTTTATCCCTAAACATAATTACCATAATATTTTCACTCATACAACTGTTTAGAATGATTAAAGGTCGTTTCACTGATTTTTGTCTTGAAATGAAATAAATGAATGAAATTCAGGTCAGAGTATCGTCTTGGGGGCACTATGAAAAAAATACTTAGAAAAATTTCGCGACCAATTTCCAGGTCGTTGGTCACAGTTCTAACCTAACCTAACCTATGGATATCTTTGCATAGTATATAAGGTCCCATTAAAATAGGTGGACAAATTTTAACACAGTAGCGTTTAATAAGCCTAACTAAAGACACCTAAACAAAAAAAAAACACTTTAGAAAGTGATTTTATTTTGACTTAAAATAATAAATTGCCGGCACTCTAGAACAAACTCATCCTATAAAAGTAGGTATTATTAATGTCTTTTTCTTATATATTTTTTTACTATTGTCCTTATTTTAGCGGTCTAAATGATTTCTAAAATTTTGTCCACCTATTTTAATGGGACCTTTTATAATACTGATTATTATGAATAAAAAGTAATATAAAACAAAAAAGATATGACTTTGAATAATAGTGTAAAAGATGGTTATGTTGAGAAAATATAGGAAAACAAATAATAGTGTAATAGATGTTTATTGCTACTAACATTATGAAGTTGAATGCTTCGGAATTAAAACATTAGAGACAGAGACTTTAGGAATTGCGATCGTTAGGATGAAAAATGTTAGGAAGAACATTTTCGGATTTCCAATTATCGGAGTTGAAATTTTAGGTGAACTTTGGCGCACCCCCAATTGACAGTTATTTTATGGACACTATATGATAGCCACTGACATTAAAAAGATACGCAATAGCCCTACAGGATCAATTAACTTGCAACTTCCCGCCATCATGTAACTGACAGTTGTCATTAGTGCCAGCTCACCAGGGGTGCGTTTAAGATGGCCGGCGAAATTTTCGCCGGATAAAAATTAAACTAGCGAGGGTTCGCTGAACGGAGTCATAGGTTTATGTCAATTTTATCTGTCAAATTCAATTGACAGCTCAGCTTGTCAAACAAGTAGTAAACAATCTAGATTGTAATCTTGATTTTGCTTGTGATCTCGAAATTATTAGTCAGTAAAAAATGGACCGGAACATGAGGAATCAATTTGCCGATATAATATTTGTTTACTTATAGTATTTTATAATATTATATTTCTACAACAATTTGTATTATTACTTCATCCATGATAATCCACAAATAAAATTGACGGAGAGTCGGAGACGTTAAGTACTCGTTTCAGAAATATTCGTAAATATGGCGCGATTCTAGCAAATTATACAACAAACAGCTCAATGACAAAGTCAATCTGACAGCGGGATAAAATTTAGCGAGCTAAAAAGGTCGCTAAAAATTATCCTAGTTAGGCGAAAACTTATACCGGCGGACGGCCGTGAACGGGGCAGATTAAATTTTAGTCAGGTTAATTTTTCGCCTCGCGGTGTGCTTGAACGGGGTGTTTAACGTTTAGTCAGGTTAAATTTTAGCCTGGATAAGCATCTTAAACGCACCCCTGACTAGTTGTGGCCCTGTGGTGTCGGTCTCGACTTACGAAGAGTTGGTTCGAACCCAGGCAGGCGCCTTACTTTGTGTAATTTATTTCATCACCGCTGCTCTCAAAACGGTGAAGGAAAACATCGTGAGGAAACCGGCATGTCTTAGAACCAAAAAATTCCAAGACATGTGACATCTGCTAACCCGCACTGGGCCAGCGTGGTGGATTATAGCCCATCCCTCTCCTAGAGAGGAGGCCTGAGTCCCGGCAGTGGGAACATTATAGGCTGATGATGATGATGACACCTTCCACTTACCCCAACCATATCTTCGTCAAAACTATACAAAGGATCAGCAAAAATATTAATAAAATCCCTAAATCTTCTCACAACCTCCGGCCTCATATTTAGTCTTCTATTACACTTTATATTAACGATCTTGTCATATAAATCTTTCGCCGCCATTTTGTCACATGTCTTGTTTATGTCAGCTGTCATTTTTCCCGCTTCTTTTTTTAAAGCGCGTTCGAAATTCTCGTTGGTTAATAGTCTATGGTATGTTTGATAGAGTTTGATGTGTTTTCTCTCGAATGAGTTTACTCTTCTGTTATAGATATCTTTATCGAGATTTTGAAGTATGATTTTGAGATTCGTTTCAGATATATTTAAGTTGTAGTAGTATTGAATATTTTCATGCAATATGTGTTTGTAGTCCGCTTTTTTTAGTCTGAAAGAGACATTGTATTTAAGTTTCTTTTAGGATAATTAAATTATTGTTTACTAGCGAGCCGCCCCGGCTTCGCACGGGTGCAAACTAGATACTAAAATCTTCCTCATGAATCACTATCTATTGCTGAAAACTGCTTTAAAATCTAAGCCCTAACCCGAGGACCACGAAATGTGACGCTCCAAGCAAATTCGCCTTGTGCTGCAAGCGTCAAAAACAAATGCGTCTCGGCCACTAAAATAACGCTACGCTTGAGGCGTCAATTCCCTACAACTTGTGGCTTGTCGCATTTCGTGGCCCTCGGATCACCCATGTTCCTTCTAAGCCCTTTGTGTCCAGGGCTGCGGTATCTCATTCGAACCACCCTTGCCCTCTTCTTCTTAATACGAGGGGTCAGATAACCCTGGGCACTAGCTGTACATCACTCGGACCTACCCCTTCGAGGATTAAAATCGTAATATTACTTACTTTCCAACTGCTAATCGAATAGCACTACATGTGACAGGACATGCGAATCCCATGGGTGTCCAAGACTTCGCGTTGATGTCCTGACAGAAGACGCGTGCTTCTGCAATAGAAATAAGTGTCATTAGTCTATGATTTACTAGCTGATGCCCGCGGTTTCGTACGCGTGGATGTTGGTTACCGCGATCGATGTCGGTTATCGCGACCAAAAGTAATTTTACAACCCCTAACATCCCTTTTTCGCATTAAAAAGTAACCTTTGTTATGTTACTTACCCGCAAATAAAATTTTCAGCATCAAAACGAAAATCAGCAACATTTTCTGAAAGAACACTCAACATTGTAACTTTGTACCATCACATACAATAATGCATGGGCAGTTTAGAAAAAATACCGTGTGAAGCAAGAAATGACGCCACCTGGCGTAAATAAGTACTCGATTAGCAACATTGAACAAATTGTTGATGCTACACTAACTAGAGGGCGCTCACGCTGTATAAAATGTATATGTATTATCTTTTTTCTGTTTAAACATTCAAATAATTTATAATGAATTATTTCTATTATATAAATTTATTCCTAACTACCTACTATGTTTGTTTAAATTGAATATTATTATCATTTTATAACATCATCATCAGCCATTAGACGTCCACTGCTGGACAAAGGCCTCCCCCATAGAACGCCATAAAGATCGGCAGCCTGCCGTTTGCATCCACCGGTTGCCCGCGACTCTCACGATGTCGTCGGTCCACCTGGTGGGAGGCCTGCCAACGCTGCGTCTTCCGGTTCGTGGTCGCCACTCGAGAACCTTTCTTCCCCATCGGTTGTCCGTTCTTCGAGCGATGTGGCCTGCCCATTGCCACTTCAACTTGCATATTCTGCGAGCTATGTCGGTGACCCTGGTTCTTCGGCGAATTTCCTCATTCCGGATTCTGTCGCACAAAGAAACTCCGAGCATAGCCCTCTCCATGGCTCGTTGCGTGACTCTGAGCTTTTCTAAGAGGCCAGCAGTTAAGGACCATGTCTCTGTGCCATAAGTCATCACTGGCAACACACACTGGTTATACACCCTCGTCTTGAGACACTGCGGAATTTTGGACGAAAAGATGTCGCGTAGTTTCCCGAACGCTGCCCATCCGAGTTGGATTCTTCGGGCGACCTCTTTGTCGAAGTTCGATCTACCCAGTTTAACAGTTTGTCCCAGGTAAACATAACTATCAACAACTTCGAGAGTATCGCTCCCAACAATTACCGGTACGGGTGGAACACGGTCATTAAACATGACTTTCGTCTTGTCCATGTTCATCTTAAGACCCACCTGTTGAGAAACGTTACTGAGGTCTCTGAGCATTGTGTTCATATCCTCCAGCGATTCAGCCATGATGACTATATCATCGGCAAAACGAAGGTGAGTGATATATTCGCCGTTGATGTTGATGCCGAATCCATCCCAGTCCAAGAGTTTGAAAACATCCTCCAATGCGTTCGTGAACAGTTTCGGAGAAATAACGTCTCCCTGTCTCACGCCTCTTTGCAATTGGATTGGTTTCGTGCTCTCGTCCTGTAATCGGATCGACATAGTGGCGTTTCTACACATACACTTCAGCACTTCGATATACCTATAGTCGATACGGCACCGCTGAAGAGACTGTAACACCGCCCAGGCTTCGATCGAATCGAAGGCTTTCTCATAGTCCACAAACGCTAGACATAATGGCCGATTATACTCCTCAGTCTTCTGTATAATCTGGCGGAGCGTATGGATGTGGTCCATGGTGCTGAAGCCTTTTCGGAAACCGGCTTGTTCGGGAGGCTGGAAGTCATCAAACCTGCGTTCGAGACGGTTCGTAATGACCCTCGAGAACAGCTTGTACACATGGCTCAGGAGTGAGATGGGTCTATAATTCTTCAATAGGGTGGTGTCACCTTTTTTGAAGAAGAGCACCACCACACTCCTGTGCCATGCTTCTGGCGTAATACCTTCGAGTATGACGGAGTCAAACAGCTTCTGGAGGATTACGAGTACTGGTTTTCCACCCGCTCGCAGAAGTTCTGTCGTGATTCCATCATCCCCCGGCGCCTTGTTGTTCTTAAGCTGTTGGAGGGCCATTCTAATCTCATACAGGCTGACGTCTGGGATATCCTCAGTGTAGTGTCGGGTCAGTTTCGCTCTGGTGTCCTGAGCTGAACTGACAACGGGCTGTCGGGTCGAGGTGTACAACTGTCCATAAAACCTCTCTAGCTCTTCCAGGATCTCTGGCTTCGATGAGATGATACTGCCGTCCTCGATCTTCAGTTTTGTCATTTGGCTTTGCCCAATAGACGCATTCTTCGCGAACACTTTGGAGCCCTGGTTTCGCTCAATTGCGGTCTTAATACATTGAGTATTATAGGACCGCAAGTCGTGTCGCATGGACTTTGAGATGCGCCTATTGAGTTTGCCATATTCCGACATATCTACCGAAGATTGCAGTCTCATCTCAGACCGGTCTTCCATCAACTGGATTGTGTTTGCCGAGAGCTTTTGAGGCTTTTTCCGGCGTGGGATATTGAAGAACTTATACCCCACTGCATGGACAGTTTCCACCAACCCGTTGTTTAGCTCGTCCACTGTTTCGCATTCGGTTAGGCATTGGAAGCGATTATGCAGTTCGAGTTGAAAGCTTTCGGGATTTAGGATCTGGGCAGGATTAGGACGGAGCGTGGACTTCACCAGACGTGACCTCTCAAGCTTAACATCGATATTCAATGTGCCTCTGACAATACGGTGATCGCTACCGGTTTTCACCCTGCCGATCACGGAGACATCATTGAATGTTTGCTTCTTGGTCGTCATGATGAAGTCGATCTCATTTTTGATGGAACCATCAGGGCTTATCCAGGTCCACTTTTTAGTCGGGCGCTTCTGGAAAAAAGAGTTCATCGAATAGAGTCCCTCCTTTTCCATGAAGTCAACCAGCCTCTGGCCCCTCTGGTTCCGCTGTCCATAACCATATTTCCCCACTCTCAACTCATCGCCATTCCGTGTGCCCACCTTTGCGTTGAAGTCCCCCATCACAACTGTAAAGTATGACTTGGAGGTATGCATGGCTTTCGATATATCCTCATACATAGCCTCCACTTCATCGTCAGGGTATGTCGAGGTCGGCGCATATACCTGTATGACCTTCAGCGAATACTGATCGGTGATTCTGAGTATAAGGTATGCTACCCTGCTTGACACACTATCGACCTTTACTACGTTGTTAACGAGGGGCTTACGGACGAGAAACCCAACACCACCCTGGGATTTTCGGTCTCCTTCCCGGAAGAAGAACATGTTGCCGGAATCCAGGATTATCGTGTCTTGACCCTCTCGTCTTATTTCACTCAATCCCAGTATGTCCCATCGCAACTTGCTCAATTCCTCCTCCAGCTCGACAATCTTTTCGTTGGTCCGCAATGTGCGGATGTTGTGTGTTGCCAGGGCCAAAGTCCGTTTGGGGTGGTAGCGGGGTATCTGCCGGGGATTCTTAGCACCCCCTGCTCCACCGTTACCTGACCCGCTACCGAGGTCAGGAATAGTGGAGCCGCCGGGGACTGGGGGCCGTGTGCTTAATCTGTCTGACATTTTAAGGGGGGAGTTGCCATAATCCCCACGCTTGGCAGGCGTCTTGGGGATCGCAGTGAAGTTGTTAAGTACACAGAAGCCGCTGCTGCCCGACTTCCGGATTTTTCCCTTAGTCGCCTTCTACGACACCCTCGGGATGAAATGGGTGGGTGCTATTCTTGCCCGGACACCCCACGGGACATTTTATAACAATCTGACTTTAATTATCTATGTTTTAGTTTTCAAACTTGAGGGTAGGTCGAATATGAATTCATAAATAAATTAGTAGGTAGTAGAAATAATAAGATTGAAGATTTATGAGTTATGACTAAGCTCAATTGATTGTTCGCTAAGTTTGTTTCGATTACCTCATTCGAGTGTGTTTAGCTCAGTTTTATTTTAATTTAGGTGAATTAACTTATTTCATCAAAATGAGTACGCGTTGTAATATAGTTTTCGTTACAAGTGCTCAAATAACTGATTTGCAAAATCAAGGCAAAAACTTATCGACACTCGAAACTTGTCGACTTATCTTATTGTTAACGTAAGTAGTTTCGATTTCAATTTTTTTATAAGAAAAAAAAAAAATGTTTTAGTAACGACTATACTACTTAAAAAATAATCATTATTGCGTATTATATATTTCTGTTATATTGTTACAGAGAAAAACAGTTGTTCTATTGGTACGACGATTTGAAAACGAGGGTTCTTTGCAACACCATCAAAGAACTAGTAGACCACTGCTCATAAACACATTACAGCGTCAAATCGTGTTATGAGAGTATGAAGAAAATGGATTCCTGCCAATGACCGACTATGCTGCTATAAATGACTCAAGTGTTGACAATGCCCGTTGTGCTCTTAAAAGTGAAGAGCTGCATTATTGGAGGCATGTTGTGAAACCCTGGCCCACAGAAAACCATTAAAGGGCAAGATTACAGTTCGCTTTGGATCATGTTAACTTTGATTTGAGTAATGTTTTTTCATCTTTACAGATGAAAAAACTTTTAAGTCCAGTGAACACGGACGCTTATGTTTGTGGTGCCGAAATAATACGTGATAAACAAGTGGTTATGTAGTGTCCAATATGCTGGTCATATTACAGTGAACGTGTGGAGATAGATAAGTGTTGCCGATCCAGGATTTATATTTCATAATACTTAAAAATAATATTACTTAACTTAGTACTTATTATTTATATTAACTGGAGACCGGGTTATTATAACCTATTACATGGCTTACGTATTTTTAATAACTAAAAAAAGTCAAACACAACATTTTTTTTTTTACATTACGTAAGAACCTTTTCGTATGTTTTTGTGCAATTGTATAGCTGTTATCCTACCTATTTAATTCATTTAACTTTTCACTTTTGTGATAAAATAATCCGGTCTCCTGTTTGTCTTTGTTGAGGTTACAAAAGCTTCAATCCTCTTTCCGATTTTGGAAACGAATACTTAAGCTATGGCCTCAATAAGAAGTTTTATATAATATAATAATGTTGAACGATAATAAATGTCTGTTTTTGAATAATAAGCTGTAAGAAATAAACCTCTTAAATTTGTGTGATAGTGTCTTTTTGTTTGTGTCCGTTCATCCCTGTTGCTAACTGACTACTAACTCGAATATTATATTTTTGAATGCTATGCGCACTTATTAGCTTAATGAAAACATTCCTTATGGTTTCCTTTGTTTTTTTTATCATTTAACTTCTCACTTAATCCAACCTAATACGACGTGTTTCCTAACTTCTTACTTACCTAACCTATTCCCAAGTCAAATTCCATTTTTTTCTATATCTCAACAGAATAGATTACATTTAGTTAGGACTAAGTTATAAAAATCTACCTCCTTTTTATTTCACCTACAGGTGACACCGGGTAATCCGGTTATTGTCATTGCGGAAAGTAAAAACTTTAAAAGTTTAATTTCTAATTATTATTTAAGTAGGAATTACAAATTAAATTGCTGTGAGGTAGAAACAGAAATAAAACTTATGCCATCTACAACTGGCACTGGGGATTGAAGAGTTTAATATCACAGTTGTGCAGAAACCAAACGCCATCTATTAATTATTTTCGAAAATTTGATTTCTACCTTCACAGAAAAATAGGCCTTAAGGTATCCATGCACTTATGTGGGCGACTGTACCTAAACGTGATGGCATCGTAAAAGTAATGGCTATAAAAGTTAATTTAACTAGTAATAGGTATTAACCATCATTATGAAGGCTAATTAGTACCTAAGGCTGGTTATGTAAGCCTTGGATAATATTAGCCTGTAATTTTCCAACTGCAGTAGAAATACTTACGTTACGAAACGTCAGAAGTCCCCACTTGGGGTCTGCCAACGAGCTATGGAGCGAAGTATACTGGGTGTCAAACTTACGGACCGCATCAGAAACACTATAATTCGCTCTAAAACCCAAATAGCTGATGTTGGTCTTACAGCTGCGAGTTTAAAATGGAACTGGGCTGGTCACATCTGTCGCATGTCGGAGGAGCAATGGGCAAAACTTACCACTCAGTGGATACCAAAAGGCAGGAAGCGACAACGCGGCAGGCCCAGAAGGAGATGGCGGGATGAGCTGGACTATTTCTCAAGGGACTGGTATACCATCGCACTGGATCGCGAAAAGAGGAAAGGAAGGGAGGCCTTTGCCCTGCAGTGGGACAACATAGGCTCATAATAATAATAAGTAGAAATACTTCTTTTCTTGCGGAGAAGGCACGAGTATTGAACAGCAACACAACGGCTTGACGAAACCAACAACGTTAGAACGTGTGGCGACTAGCGACATCTATCGCAACACCTGCGTACTAACAACGATCGACAGAAAATCCTACATCGCGCTATGAACATTATCCGCGACATAAGCCTAAATAGGAGTTCCCGACTTACAACTGTCGGGCAGCTAGCCCACCGGACACAACACCCGTCCGCGAGGAGGATCCTCCCTTTTCAATGGGGGATGAGGAGCTTTACACCCTGTTCCTCATACCCCCCCAAAAACGTTACACCTCAAGAACTTAATTCTAGTCTTTTATAGAACAAAAACGTTGTCTATTTTGAAAAGTAACTTCTTCGTATAGTAATTAAATAGTGCTTGTGACGTCATAGAAGGTATCTAGTCAAAAAATGGCGAAAAAAATAATATAAAAATGAATATTAGCTTCATTTGTAACAAACAGCATGAAGCTAGGTGATGGATAGTGAAACTCTTCAGTCCTGTTATCAAACCGCCCTGATTGTCTCTAGTGGTCAGTAGCAGACACTTAGTATGGATTTGTGCCCGGTTAATGGCAATAGGCTCACCCCCTATTACATAAGACTTAAACATATCTAGCAAAAATGATACCAAACACGGCGTATATCTCCATTTTTATTTTTTAAGCCTTACTTTTTGTCCGCTAGAGGGCGCCAAATCGCTTTTTGTGACACGTCACGTAGCCTATGTTCAGCGGAAAATTAAGACGGTTCTAACGATACCTCATAGGTCGAGTTCCGATAAGTAGATTAGAAGCTATGAGGGAACAGATGAAGATACACACATACATAGGTACATACATAGCCAGTCAAAAACATAACCCTCCTTTGGCTTTGCCGTAGTCTGGTAAAAAAATGAGGGTTTACAATTGGGTACACTTTTGCCTAACCCTTCGGGGATTTCAAGCGTGATGTTATGAGCCCTGAATGGATGCACTATTCTGATGAATTATTAATCATGAGTTTTATTTCAGGAGAAAAACCTTTTGAATGCCGCTATTGCGAGTACGCTTGCCGCGACAGCTCTACGATCAGAAAGCACATGGAATCCAAACATCTGGGAATATCCAAGGACTATCCCTGTTCTATTTGTAATAAGAAGTAAGTTATTATTATACAACTAGCAACCTGTCCCGGCTTTGTACGGGTGCATATAAACCTTTCTCATGAATCACTCTATCTATTGCTGAAAACTGCATTAAAATTCGTTGCGCAGTTTATAAGATATAAGCATACAAACAGCGCGAGCGACTTTGCTTTAGTGAAGAATACATGTAGAATAGAATCCAATTATTTTCGGGTAACAAAGACCCACAGATACCTTTACCTAAATGAACATACTAATAGTAGATTAGTAGCCAAGGGCTGTAAGGCATCAATTGCAGCCCGAGATATTTAGGCGCATGAGCGCAGCGAGGGCGCCAATAGTTCGAGGGTGCAATTGATGCTTACACCCGAGCTAACTATTCTGCTTTACATCTCGATTATGAGGTAAGAAGAAAAAAACCGGCATTACAAGAATAAAGTTTTCAAATATCTCTCTTTAGAACTTTCAGGCAAAATATTGTTAATTGCTGCTTCAGCTTCCATTTTCATTGAATCGGGAGTGCAGCTTATATCTTCATCACTTGCAGAACTCATGTTTTTTTCGTAATTAGCACGTAATTATAAAAAAAATCCAAAAACAAACAATATTGAAAGTAAAGTTTTCTATTACCGCCTTTTTCATCTCTTTTTAAAAAAAATTTTTTCAAGAACGATATTGAGCTTCGCCGTTCGATATTTAAAATTGATGACTATTAAGCCTCCCCCACACAGGCGGTATACTCATACGAAGACAAGGCTGAATAGCGAAGCGACCTCTTTTGTCATTGGGCTGAATGCATGATGTCTATTGCCAGTACTATGATGGTTAGATGTACGCGAACTTTTTGAAAGAGTGAAGTGTTTTTTTTTAATTACTTACCGCCCTAGGGCTTTTCTTGCGACATTAATGCCCTGGAGCGCTAATTGGTCACCTACAAGCCCCATTTGGGGATAATAAGGACCTACTTACCGAATATGAGAGATGTAAAATTATTTGTGTTAGTATAATTAAATTTTTTACTTCACTTGCACGAAGTTTTGTGCGTTCTTGTGGAATTAATTTCAATTACAGGTGTCGCCACATTGGCTGATGTCAATACCTGCTGGCGACACTTGTGGGACGCCTATGTCCAGCAGTGGATGTTTTTCGGCTGAAATGATGATGGAAGTATAATAATATAATTATTGTTTTATACAAACAGCTTCAAAAAGAAGAGGACACTACAAATTCACGTGGATGAAGTGCATTTCGACTTGGATGCAAGAAAGTATTCCTGCCAACATTGCGATAAGACTTACAAAACTAAATCTACGCTGCGTTCTCATATTGTAAGTGAAACAGTTTATTTTTAATGACCTTTTTTTCTTTTTTGGGGTTGTTAAATCATTAAATAACCCCTCCCGCCCTAGGCAGAGCGAAAGGGAGTGTCAGACTTCTACTGACTAAAAACCACCCTTGTTCCTTCTTTTTTATTTATTTAATTTAATATGGGCTTACTCTTGACCTCAATCTTGCCCTAAGGGCAGAGATGAGGTCGACGATGGAACGAGCTTACCCAGAAGAAGCCTATTTACTCGCGACTTAAAAAGTTCGGGGCTATATGAACTCGGGAAGAACGACGCAGGCAGGGTGTTCCACTCCTTGGCTGTACGAATCATGAAGGACTTAGCAAAACGCTTCGTCAGAATGTGTGGAACATCGACAAGGTATGGGTGATAACCTGCAGTACGCCTAGTCTCTCGATGGAAGAAGGGAGATGGTGGAATAAGCTCGTGGAGCTCTTGCGCACACTCTCCGAAGTACAGTCTGTAGAAGACCGACAGACATGCAACTTTGCAGCGGCTTAGCCCTTTGTGTAGAGACCACGGTATCTCTTTCTAAAACCCGCAACCTCGACGTGATTTTTAATAGCCTTAGCCACGAGTGACAACTCGCGACTCACAAGCTAACGACAAGAAGACTACTCTTGTTATCGAAAGTAATGAGCTCGTGGACCTTATTCATGTTAAGCCAGTATTTGCCTAGGTTGCTCAGTGGAAGGGTGACCACCGTTTACATGCCGGTTTTCTGCCGTACCTCAGATTTAGAGAGGACTTATTCAAGATATCATCTGCCTAGCCTTTTCCAAGTTGGTATCGGCTTCCAGTTAGACCGAATGCAACTGAATAGCAATATATAACACTAGCTTTTGCCAGCGGCTTCGCCCGCGTTACAATGACGATTTTCCATACAAACTTTCATCCCCTATTTAACTCCCTTAGGGGTTGAATTTCGAAAAACCCTTCCTTATTCCTTGTCTACATTATAAAGGGAACCTCTGTGCAAAATTTCAGCTTTCTAGGTTCAAGGGTTTGGGCTGGGCGTTGATGAGTCAGTCAGCCAGTCAGGACTTCTCTCTTTATTTATATAGAAGACTAGCTTTTGCCAGCGGCTTCGCCCGCGTGAAAATGACGATTTTCCATACAAACTTTCATCCCCTATTTAACTACCTTAGGGGTTGAATTTCGAAAAATCCTTTCTTAATCAACTCATCAAAATCAATGACTCATCAACGCCCAGCCCAAACCCTTGAACCTAGAAAGCTGAAATTTTGCACAGAGGTTCCCTTTATAATGTAGACAAGGAATAAGGATTTTTTTTTCGAAATTCAACCCCTAAGGGAGTTAAATAGGGGATGAAAGTTTGTATGGAAAATCGTCATTTTCACGCGGGCGAAGCCGCTGGCAAAAGCTAGTTTAATATATTTTGAACTTTGCAGAGAAACTGTTTATATTTATTAATTTTTTTAGGTCTCAGTCCACGAAAAATCAAATCGTACGAAATGCGAGATTTGCGGCCTGGTGACAACAAAGAACAATATCCGGGGACATATGAAGCGACATATAGATTTACGACCATATAGGTGCAGCTATAAACCTTGCGGAAAGAGGTTTAAAAATATGGTAAGTTTAACAGATTTACAAGGTGTAGGTATTTCTTTTGGTATCGTAAAGTCTAGTTCTATCTTTACATTTTCTTTCAATTTATTTATAGAAAGACAAAGCATTTATTTGTTTCACACAGAAAAAAATAAAATCCCACCACATAAGTTATCCACTGTCATTAAAAGATACACAATAGCCCTGCTGGACTGGACAAAATAAATTGATTAAAACGTAAAGTAACTCAATAGAAAGATATGCATTAAACTAAAATTGGTCCATTACGAGGCCAAAATATAACCCGACCAAGTAAAACTGCTCGTTAGTTTCGTATTACACTTTGAGTTTATTGAATTTCTAATTATTTGTTGTTGATTGATCACTACGTACAATGATCGGCACGATTCTTGAGCGCTGACGCAAAAGTGAGTTATTGGGTCCCTTTGGTGGTATGAAGTGAGGAAAGTGCAGTGATTGGCCCGTAGCGCATCGCGTCATAGCCGTCACTCGGGATTTGTTCTTTACTCCTGCTGCACTTACCTCACGACTAATAAATAATATATAATAGTACTGAAGCCTTACCGGTACTGGCAGGGGTACTTCCAGTCGATCTTGAAGTACAGCGCCGTGCTTCAATGTACTACTGCGCACGAGAGACCGCGGACACAGACTTTTTAACGCAACGTGACCGTGCTAAAATAGCTAGATTACTTAAACCACAGACTGACGTCTGGGAGGAACTTTTGTCTGAATGGCAATGTAGGTGGGATAATTCCATCAAGGGCCGACATCTTCACCAGTTCTTTCCATCCGTTCGTGACCGGCTGGCCAGGACATGGCTGGAGGTGGATCACTGTGTCGCCCAATTTCTCACAGGTCATGGTAACTTTAAGAGTAAATTATTTTCCTTCAAGCTTGTTGAGTCGCCTTTTTGTCAATGTTCTACATATGACTGCCAATATGAACAAACTGCACATCACATTTTATGGGAGTGTAGTCTTTGGCAGAATGAACGTAATATTATGTTAAATAGTGTACAGGTTACATCCGGAGTTATTTACTATACGGACCTTGTAGAAACTAGAACAAATTTCCGTGCGTTCAAGCAATTTTGTCATACCTATTATTGGAATCAAATATAACAGCTCACAACTTAGGACCCAGTAATATTAATGACAATAATATCCGTGGTGCTAGGCAACTGGGCTTATCTCAGTTGTATACGTCCCTGTGTGCCTATTGGCCTTGTTCTGTTCTGTCTCCTGCTGATATGGAGGGAAGTGGAAACTATGTTTTTTCCTACTCCTCCGATATTCTTTTCTGATTAATTTCGTTGCGGGATCCAAGACAGTTAAATCATTTCTCTGGGACTTCGTCGAGCTTCATTGTCTCGGCGCTCTTCTTGTGGTCGCCACTGTTGATTCTGGCTAACAGGAGTTACAGTGGTTTGGGAATAGTGTGGCGGGCTTGTCCCATTAAAAAAAAAGACTAATAAATAATAAACGGGTGTGCGTTTTTAACCGACTTCCCAAAAAGGAGGAGGTTCTCATTAACCGACTTCCCAAAAAGGAGGAGGTTCTCAATTCGATCGGTATGTTTTTTTTTTTCTATGTATGTACACCGATTACGCTGCGATTTATGATCCGATTTACGTGATTCTTTTTTATTTTGGTGCGGAATAGTTGCCATTTGGTCCCATAGAAATTAAGCATGGTTTGGCCCAGTACTTTTCATTTTATGACCATTTTTTTAATAATTTATGAACATTTTTCGTTCGTTTTTTTATGTGTGCTCGCGAATAACTTCGTCATTTATGAACCAATTTTGATGATTCTTTATTTATTGGAACGGAGATATTTCAAGAGTGGTACCATGATATGGAAACCAGATCCTGGTGATGGAATCCCAGAGAAATCGAGGGCAACCCTCAAACATAGGCACGTATTACGTGTTTCGTGCTTTTTCTGACGCTATACAAGCATAGGTTTCATAGTAAATATTTCTATAAGATACACAACTAAAAATGAAAAAATAAAAAAAAAATTTGCAAAAAAAAACAACCGACTTCAAAAACACCAAAAAGTGAAAAATAAACTTCAAAAGAAAAATCAGCTTCTGAAGTCGGTGACATTTGTTTGTTTGATTTGGCTTTTTTTGCCACCGACTTCAGAAGCTGATTTTTCTTTTGAAGTTTATTTTTCACTTTTTGGTGTTTTTGAAGTCGGTTGTTTTTTTTTGCAAAAATTTTTTTTATTTTTTCATTTTTAGTTGTGTATCTTATAGAAATATTTACTATGAAACCTATGCTTGTATAGCGTCAGAAAAAGCACGAAACACGTAATACGTGCCTATGTTTGAGGGTTGCCCTCGATTTCTCTGGGATTCCATCACCAGGATCTGTCGGTTGTTTTTTTTTGCAAAATTTTTTTATTTGTCATAAAGTGTACGATGCGCACAGCGATCCCCACTCTTCCGCCGAGCGCTCAAGAACCGTGCCGGTATCTGTAACTTAGTAGAAGTTAAAAGATTTTAAACTGACATGGTTACTTACATTATTATTTATACGGGAAAACGGGATATTTACGATGTAGAACTAGAAAGAGGGTAGACCGATTTGTCTGCTCATAAATATCCACCCGCAATTACTTTAGTTTATTATTTATTCATTTAAACTTCATGCACAAACGTGGTACATAGGCGGACTTAATGCCACAAGGCATTCTCTACCAGTCAACCTTAGGGTCAAACAGGACATCATTGTGGTAGAGTACAAAAATAAATAAATTAGGAGAATACTATTTTGTTAACATAAATTAATATATCTGTGATCATGGTGCTTTTTACAGCGCCGAAATATCGGGAACTCGAAACAATAAGTAAACATGGTAAATTTCCCGCTTTCAGTATTAATGAAATAATGATAGTGTTAGTGACCATGTCACTCTAAAAACTACATAATATACCTACAACGTGTGATATACGATTTATAGTACACACGGCTACACATCAAGCTATACAAAACCAGTATAATCTGATCGTTCATTGTGCGAAAAGATCTAGTAAAGTGAGGCCAAGATTAACTCACTTTACTAGATCTTTTCGCACAATGAGGTTTTGTATAGCTTGATGTGTAGCCGTGTGTACATAAAGTACGCTTTTCCGGACAAAGAAGAAAAGGTATGAAAGCGGCTTCTTTAAACGCCAACTTTATTGACGGGAATTCTTCACTGTGTTAATTTAGTCAATGTAAAAAACCATCAGTAGCAGATTTCAATACCACAACTAATTGAATTGTGGGATGCAATCGGCAGGTTGCCATTCGTTATGGCGTTATAAGGGGGAGGCCTTTGTTCAAAAGTAGACGTCTTGATATTGTCAGGAGCGCTACAAGCGGATGGATGAGGCACAGATCAGAAAGGAATGGCAGAAAAAAGGGGAGGCCTATACCCAACAGTAGCTGATGCCAGGCTCAAATGATGATAATCATGATGAGACGTCTCCTGGCTGATGAACATTTTTAATTCTACCTGTTGCATGTAAACATTCGTAATAACTATAAGCACATTTTTTGTTTCCAGGGCGACCTAAAAAAGCACACAGTGATCCACTACCCAGACAATCACGTCAAGTGTAACGTATGCAACAGAAGTTTCCCTCGTAGGGATAGACTAAACAGACACCAGCGCAACGGATGTAAGCGGGTGCAGTGTCATCATTGTGGACAACTGTAAGTTGTTTTATTATCACTTGCAGTGTAACGTATGCAACAGAAGTTTCCCTCGTAGGGATAGGCTAAACAGACACCAGCGCAACGGATGTAAGCGGGTGCAGTGTCATCATTGTGGACAACTGTAAGTTGTTTTAAAATCACTTGCAGTGTAACGTATGCAACAGAAGTTTCCCTCGTAGGGATAGACTAAACAGACATCAGCGCAACGGATGTAAGCGGGTGCAGTGTCATCATTGTGGACAACTGTAAGTTGTTTTATTATCACTTGCAGTGTAACGTATGCAACAGAAGTTTCCCTCGTAGGGATAGACTAAACAAACACCAGCGCAACGGATGTAAGCGGGTGCAGTGTCATCATTGTGGACAACTGTAAGTTGTTTTATTATCACATGCAGTGTAACGTATGCAACAGAAGTTTCCCTCGTAGGGATAGACTAAACAGACATCAGCGCAACGGATGTAAGCGGGTGCAGTGTCATCATTGTGGACAACTGTAAGTTGTTTTATTATCACATGCAGTGTAACGTATGCAACAGAAGTTTCCCTCGTAGGGATAGACTAAACAGACATCAGCGCAACGGATGTAAGCGGGTGCAGTGTCATCATTGTGGACAACTGTAAGTTGTTTTATTATCACTTGCAGTGTAACGTATGCAACAGAAGTTTCCCTCGTAGGGATAGACTAAACAAACACCAGCGCAACGGATGTAAGCGGGTGCAGTGTCATCATTGTGGACAACTGTAAGTTGTTTTATTATCACTTGCAGAGCAGCGGCCTCCCTTCCCTCTTTCCACTTATCCCTAGCCAATGCTGTAAATAGCCAATTCCTGCGATAAGAGTCAAGTTTGTCCCGCTCTCTCCCGTTTCGGACTCATTGTATGGTTAGTTTAGCGAATAGCTCCTCCGGCATGCTACAGATATGGCCAGCTCAGTTCGATTTGAGCTGTTGTAAGTATACTTCATTATCAAATAATCTGCCTAGCCTTTTTCCCAACTATGTTGGGGTCGGCTTCCAGTCTAACCGGATGGAGCTGAATACCTGTATTTTACATGGAGCTGCCTATCTGACTTCCACAACCCAGTTTATACTGGGTAATACAATACCCTTTGGTAAGACTGGTTGTTAGACTTTCAGGTCACTGACTACCTGTAACGACTGCCAAAGATCTATATATATGGCAGCCGGGACCAACAACTTAACGTACTTTACGAAACTCGATATGTAATGGTCTTCCATCCACAGACCTTCCTAGGTAAGCGCGGCTTAACCTGCAGGGCCCCGAGTCTGCTATTCAATAGTGTCAGAATGGTCGATCATTGATCTCATAATGGTTGATTGACGACAAGTCAAAAAGTACCTTAAGTCGACAGACAGTGATCGACCATTCTGACACTATTGAATAGCAGACTCGGGGCCCTGATCGACCCGAGTGGCAGTTATTATTAAGCCACGAGCTCGCAACTAAACGAGGTAGTCATAATTATGATGTATATTTTTTATTTACAGGTTCACAGCTAAAATCTTCCTAGCCCAACACATAAAGAATGCTCATGGTCCCTATCCTAAGTCCAGGGAGTATCTCTGCGACGTTTGTGATATGGTCACCTACAGCAGAAGAGGTATTATACAGCATTTGAAGTACGGACATGGGACTGCGAAGGTAAGTTTTAAAAAACTTTTTAACAAAAAATAAAACCGACTTCAAAAAAAAGTCAAAAATAAATCAGTTTCTGAAGTCGGTGACTTTTGTTTGTTTGATTTCATTTTTTTGTCACCGACTTCAGAAACTGATTTATTTGTGGCGACTAGCGACATCTATCGCAACACCTGCGTACTAACAAACGATCGACAGAAGTTCTTACATCGCGCTATCAACATTATTCGCGACATAAGCCTATAAAGGAGTTCCCGACTTACAACTGTCGGGCAGTTAGCCCGCCGGACACAACACCCGTCCGGTCGGAGGATCCTCCCTTTTCAACGGGGGATGAGGAACTTTACACCCTGTTCCTCATATCACCCCCCCCCCCCCCCAAACTGGTGACCCCGAGCATGAACGTCAGCGCAGCCTTCGTGCAAGCACTTCATACGTCGCCATCACTTCCCCTTCGCCTTCGAGCAGCGAGTCATACCGTCAGCCAGCAGCCACGGCTTCATGGGGTATCCTGTCCACCAGCATGCAGCGGAAGCGCATTCCTGGACATCACCCCCAGCCTCATCAGCGACTTTGGCACAGCACACTGCACTTCGGCCGGTCAGCAAGCAGAGACGCCCTTCTCTCCTGGTCGACGCAGCAGCCAGCCACTACGCAGCACTGCACACTCCGACTCACTGGAGTTAATATGCAGCATCACCCCGACTCACTGGGGCATCACCGCAGACAGTTCCGACTCACCGTGAACTATGCGGCATCCGGTTCCGACTCACTGGAACCTTCCACTGGCTGACAAGCGCCAAGACTCAACCTGCTTTCGACCTCCGGTCTCGGAGGGGAGTGATGTGGCGACTAGCGACATCTATCGCAACACCTGCGTACTAACAAACGATCGACAGAAGTTCTTACATCGCGCTATCAACATTATTCGCGACATAAGCCTATAAAGGAGTTCCCGACTTACAACTGTCGGGCAGTTAGCGCCGGACACAACACCCGTCCGGTCGGAGGATCCTCCCTTTTCAACGGGGGATGAGGAACTTTACACCCTGTTCCTCATATCACCCCCCCCCCCCCCCAATATTTTTGACTTTTTTTTTGAAGTCGGTTTTATTTTTTGTTAAAAAGTTTTTATTTTTCACTTTTTAGTGGTTCACCTAATGTGGACAATGTAGTATTTTTTTTAAATTTTGTAGATTTTTCAAAAACCGCTTGTCCGATTTCGATAAAAAAATTATGGGACCATTTGGGAAGTATACCCTTTCCAACAAAAAAAGAATTTTTCAAATCGGTTAGCAAGTGACGGAGTTATGCCCGAACAAACATAAAAAAAAAAAAAACAAACATCCGAATTGAGAACCTCCTTCTTTTTTTAGAAGTCGGTTAATAAAATACCGTTAGATTATAATCTAAATCGCGACATTGTAAACTGTCGATAGATTGTAAAACGTAACATACTGCTTACAATTTAACTATTTTTTTCCGGTAGATTATAATAATAATAATTCATTTATTTCAATCACAAGTGATCATAATTAGCAATTAGGTACATTCAATAAAAATACTAGAAATATAAGACAAAACACAATTACATTAGAATTTACAGTTTAAATTGGTACATGTCAACAAATTAAAATTATTAATAATCATAATGTCACATTTAAAATTAAAAAGTAATAAATATCTATAATTATTATAAAGCTGAAGAGTTTGTTTGTTTGTTTGAACGCGATAAACTCTGGAACTGCTGGTTGGATTTGAAAAATTCTTTTTGTGTTGGATAGTTCATTTATCGAGGAAGGTTATAGGCTATATAACATCACGCTACTACCAATAGGAGCGGAGCATAAATGAGAAATGTTGCAAAAACGGGAAAAGAACATTCCTTTCTGAGAGCTTCCGTTGCGTGCGCTGTGAAAACGGTTTAAGTTACGAGAATATCATGTATGAAGTAATTATTTGTCTTTAAAAGTTCTAAAAAAAAGTCCGCGACAGCATCTGTCTATCTTTTAAGATTGACTCACTGTAACCATTTTTTACTATTAAAATGTTAGGTTAAAAAGAATTATTTTTTGCGAAGCTTATTTAACCCATATGGTATTAATCTATATCTAAATAAATGTGTTCGTTAGAACGGAAATTTAATATAGAATATTTGTGCTCTTTACTCTATACAGTTTAAACAAATATCTTAGAAGATATCGCAATGTAAAAATACCCGCGCGGAAAAATAATTACGCGGGTTGCGTCGCAATGTAGGTACGGGGGATTCTGGCTGGCCTCCGGGAAATTCAAATTCAAACAAAATAATGTTTACAAGTATAGGGTTTTATCGACATCGTATATTTAACAGTAAGAGATATTTATAGTAATTCTCATTTTAGTATAATCTTAACTAATATTATAAAGAGGAAAGATAAAAATTTTTGTTTGTTACGATTTAACTTAATAATTTTGGTTGGATAGTTGATTTATCGAGGAAAGTTATAAGTTAAATATAGAGACGCAGACAAAGTTGCGTGGGTCAGCTAGTTATATAATATAATACAAACATTATTGGATAATCATCACAAATAAAATTATTTAAAAAATTACATTTTGAGAAAAAGAAAACACGAACAGATACTCGATCGATCGATTATAATCTATCTGAGTGAAACCGCCAGATTCGTCAAACGGTGGGGAAAAAGAAAATTAAAAAAAAAAAAACTACATTAATTATTTGTATATTGATCTAATACTGTTTCATGCTGATTACATTAGAACGCAATGTAAACTGCTACTGAATAAATAAATTACCTACTACCGTATGGTTTTGAATATTTTTTATTTTTTCATTCGACTTTCTATTTCAGGATACAAAATGTCAAATATGCAGAAAGGATTATTTTAAAAGTCAGACTCTAAAGGACCATTATTTGAGTAATCATAACCTCATTTACACTTTAATGGATCAAAAGTAAGTGCCAATATATCTATATCTATCTGTCTGTAAATGAAGCCTTTTCAGGAAGAACATCGTAAGCGCCAAAATTCCCAAAAAACGGTTTTAATTGACAGCCAGATCAACTGATTTTGAATCTTTTGTCACTTACTTGAGTTCATACATTTGAATTAATAGGGAGGTGCCCGTAAAAATTTCAAAGTGATGCTGTAAATATTTTGAGAAATATTTAAAAAAAAACGTTCTCCTGTAAAATTATGCAAAATGGCGGTTACGATCTTCTTCCTGAAAAGGCTCGATATATAAAAGGCAAAACTGACTGACTGACTGAGGATTAACGCACAGGCCAAATCCTTGGGGCTAGAAGCTAGAAGTACTTATTTCTCATGACAGCATCCACTAAGGAAGATTTTTTTTTTTCTTAAAAAAACGTTGGCCCACACTAGGAATTTCTCCTGTATCGTGGGTGCGTTCACAAACATTTAAACTCACATACACAAACACACCGAGACCCGAAACAACTATCTGTAGGCCATACAAATATTTGTTCCGTGCGGGGATCGAACCCGCGACACCCAGCGCAGCAGTCCAATCTCTAAGCCACTGCGCCAACCGTGCCGTATTGATTATATATAATAAATAATAATCAATAAAGATGAAAATATATGAAAGAAATTTGACATATTAACTAGTAGCTAAATAATAACAGCCGCACGGGTCGATTTCCAAGGTTAATCCGCGCTTGCCAAGTTTGTCTGCGGATAGGTAACCATCATTTATACACCGATTTTCCTGAGAAGAGGCGGGACATCTTAATAGGGGATCGGACTGACTCAAAAAAATATGATTCTGTTTAGTCCGTCAGTTAGATTATCGAAAAATATTGGATACGTGTTTTTTGTTTTATCAAAACAATACAAATTTACGAAGATAAAGCGCGTCAAAGATCACAGAGTGGGGCTTGAAACGTCACTTGAAGGTACAAAATGTACTATCATATGACGTCACACGAGTTTTCGAAGCACTGTATCGTCTTCATTTTTTGTTTACGTGAAAAAAGAAAAAATATGTGGTCAATATTTTTTGGAATCTGACGGACTAATTAGTTTTTTTTAGTCCGATCCCCTATTGGCGAGAAGAAACACACCATCGTGAGAAGTGGACAGAATGGTGGGAGGTCTTTACCCAGGAGTGGGAGAATACCAGCTTATGCCTTTTCCTATGACATCTCTGAAGTTGATCCAGCGAATTTACTTTAATTTTTTTACTTTGACATCACTATGAACATTTTTTTTACTATGCAGGACCAAACACGAAATCGCGAAAACAAAATTTGCTGTTCCATATATTTTGACGAGTTAGGGTCCGTTCACACATACCGGCTTGGAGAGGAGAAGAGTTGTATTATGTTTGAAACAGAGTTCTGAATCATTGTAATAAGATTTATTTTTACATGTCACTTCTTTTGTTTTGGAGAATTCTTGATAGTAAACCTAACGAGTAGGAGATTTTATTTATAGATTCAGGGTTGGTCCTATAGTAAAAATTGTTCGTAATTATGAGTACACTGACCCATAAGAGATTTACGTCCAAATACTCAAACGTCACTCAATTATAAGTTGCACTTAAATCTCGTGCTGTCTTTGTTACTTTAACGCAGAGTGACAGAGATAGCAGGAGTTTTGAGGGTTACTTATAATTGAGTGACGTTTGAGTATTTGGGCGTTAGTGTCTGAACAAATAGACCTTATATTGACTGTAAACGTGTACATTTCCAGGGATGAAATAGCAATAAAAGTGGAGCCTCCAGATGAGTTAGAAATTGAAGTAGAACAAGAGGTTGATCCGGCAGATTTTGTTTACGAAGTTCAGATACTGAAACAAGAAGTGGACGGTAAGACAGAATTGATATTATTTATCTAGGTTTTGGGATGGGGAGACGATATATAGAAGACATGAAGTTAGCTGCGGTTAGGTTAGGTTAGAAGCCGAAGCCGAAGGGTACTTGTTCTCTCCGTCATTGTGATCAGGACCTTACATGGGAACCTTTTAGTTACGGAAGTCTTGGAGGTCAAAATTCCAACTTTTTCACAAGGTTTTTATAACTTTATTTAAAAGTACAAATTAGTACTAGATCATTTTGATTTTATTGCATAGCAGGGACTGTTAGCTATACAAAAATATGCATTTTTTTTTACCGGTGATTACCGGTTTGTTCACGTAACACGGTTCAAACTAAGAATAATGTACAAGTCTGAAAAAAAATTTTTTTCGAAATTTCGAGACAGCAGCATTGACCAAAACTAAATAAGTGACCCTAACTTTTAGAAATTGATCACATTGCGTCGGCTAGACGCACGAAAAAGGATGACTCATTGTAACGTTACGCTCATTGTAGCGTTACGATAGGAGCGAGAGGGCTGTACGAGCATGTGAAAGGCACGATTGGCTTGTGCCGCATCTATCTCTCTTCCACTCGATTTTTATGAACTGGCCTACTTGAAATAAATACTATGATTGATAGCTTAATCTTAATACCATTTCAGACCCCCCACCACTACCCTCCCCGGTAAACCTTCAGCCGGCCTCCCCGGAACACTTCACAATAGACTCGGACACAATTACTTACTCCAAGCGGGTCCTCTCAGAGGACATTACTAGGACCCTCATGGATAGAGCTGCAGAACATGATGTGTTCCACGATTTCTTCATCGGACATGTGCTGGATAAACCGGATAAAGCTGAGAAGGTGTCGCCGAGTAAGTGGGACTTATTGTTTTTTTTTATACAGGATGTTTGGTGCATCGTGTGCCAAATTGAGATGGTCGACTGGTTCTCATACGTGCCTGTGTATTTTTTTTCAAACTAGATGGGTAATATCGCTCATTTTAAACGTAAAAGTACTCTTAATACAATACACATCTAAAGTAAATTAAAATTCAGTGTCTACGCCTTATACTTTTTTTAAAATTTGTATTTAAACCAGCTTTTGCCAGCGGCTTCGCCCGCGTGAAAATGACGATTTTCTATACAAACTTTCATCCCCTATTTAACTCCCTTAGGGGTTGAATTTCGAAAAATCCTTCCTTATTCCTTGTCTACATTATAAAGGGAACCTCTGTGCAAAATTTCAGCTTTCTAGGTCCAAGGGTTTGGGCTGGGCGTTGATGAGTCAGTCAGGACTTCTCTTTTTATTTATATAGATAGATAGATGTATTTTTTTAAATAAAACAATAAAAAATGCCAGACATTTCTTCCAGAATTACCAAAACAGATAGTAGATGAAGAAAAACAGAAAAAAGTTGAGAAACGTCTAAAGAAACTCCTAACTACAGTGAGAATTAGCAAACAATGGATGGTTTTAGATAAATTGCGAAGACAGTACAACATACGGATCAAAACTGCTACCAGTTGTGGGGAGAAAAAAGGTAAGAAAGATGCGATAAAGTTGAAAATCTATTAAATAAATTTGTCCCATTTTTTTGGGGATTTCTCCTGTATCGTCGTGGGTGCGTTTACAAAAATTCAAACTCACATACACAAACACCCAGACCCGGAACAACTATCTGTAGGCCATGCAAATATTTGTCCGAACCACCTTCCTTCACCATTGAGTATCTATATATATAAAAATGTTATGTTGGTTTGTGTACGCTTCAAAAACTCGAAAAGTTCTGCACCGATCGAGCTGAAATTTTAGAATGATATATAATCCGCATCAAGGATTGTTTTTACAGTATCCACGCGGGCGAAGCCGCGGGCATCAGCTAGTTTGTTATAATTATTCTTAATATAATTATTATTCTTATATTATTTCTTCTCTTTTTTCAAAACTCACTTAAAGTTAATTTGTTCAAGAAAGTCTCAGCTCTCTCTGTGTTACATGTAACCATAAATAGCAATATATAATTTAATTCATACTTAACATATACTCATTTCAGAAAAAAATACAATCAGATACTACAAAAAACCTGAAAATAATAACGAATCTACAAATACACAAAATAATACCAATAATGATGAAGAAAGCAATACCATTGATGATGATGAAATCAATATCAATGATGATGAAGTAAATGTTCAAGAAAATGATGATTTAAACAAACAAAAGACAGATACTGAAAACGAAATCGGTGAAAAGAATAATGATGAAAATGTTAAAGATAAAATTAATGATGATGATGAAGAAATTGGTGATGATGATGACAGAGCAAATAATGATATTGATGATAGAAAAAAAGACGTAGATTACAGAGAAAGTGACAGCGATGAAGAGACGAACCCGAGTGGAAAACTAAAATTAAATTCGCATCAATGTTATGTTTGTTTTATGGTATGTATAACATTATAATAATTATTATTGAATGCCTCATTGGTTTAGGGGTCACAAGCGCGACTGCTGAGCATGAGGGCCTGGGTTCAATTCCCGGGTCGGGCAAAGTGTTATTGGATTTGATTTGTCCATCAGGAATTTCTCAGTAGCAGCCACTGCGTAGGTGGTGATGGTAATAGGGTCGCCCCCCTATTAAATGGGACTTAAAAATAACTGACGAAATGTGACCTAACCTAACCCTTTGGGCATTAAAAGCGTGAAGTTTTATTTCAACTATCATCATCAGCCTGTATTGTTCCCACTGCAAGGACTCAGGCCTCCTCTCTAGGAGAGGGATGGGCTATAATCCACCACGCGGGCCCAGTGCGGTGCAGTAGATGTCACATGTCTTCGAATTTTCTGGTTCTAAGACATGCCGGTTTCCTCACGATGTTTTCCTTCACCGTTTTGGGAGCAGTGGGGAAGGAACAAATTACACAAAACTAATGCGCCAGCTTGGGTTCGAACCTACCACTTACTGTTTGTAAGTTTGGGCCACCACTGTTTCAACTATTTAACATTAAACAATTACTTTTCCAGCTCTTCTCAACAAAAAAAGAATTAAAACTCCACTGTATTGAACATTTTGGCCCTTGCAACGAAAAGATGCTAAAAAAATGTCCATTCTGTGGTTATGTTACTCATCGGACAATGTCAAGACACCTTAAATTAGTCCACAACGTGTCCATCGAAATTCCATACGCAAGAATTAAGGAAAAAGAGACGGAAACAGGCTCTAAATTCGTCTTTCAAATCGATAAAGATTGTGACTTAGAAATCATACCAAGTATTAGTAATTTAAATAAGATAGCATCAATGAAGCTAGATGATAAAAATCGGGCATCGAAGAACACCTTTCTGGGCACCACTAAGTTAGTTAAAAAAGGCGGAGGGTGGATGGTTCAAACAGAAAAGGTTGATGTTAATTCTGAATACTTGCTACCAGAGTTTGATAAAGAAGAATATCTAGCTTTAAAATCTATAGGGGATGATTATTTGGGACAACTACGGAGTTTAAGTATTTTGGCTAAGAAAAAGGGATTAAAAATTCTGTACCCTTGTGACGGTTGTGAGAAAATTTGTCTGACTATGGCAGCTTTGAAGCTACATAGTCGAAAGCATGAGGCGAATCCGAAAAAGTTTAAACCTAAAGTTTGGAAGAACAAGATTTTGAACGGTATTGGAGGTAAGTATAGGCATGTTAATAAGGTCAAAAAGAAGAAAAAGAAATATGGAATTGGTAAGCATAATGTTAACAGTGTGGTTACTAAGGAAGTAAGTAGCAAAACGGACAAAAAACATCGTGTTATAGAAAAAGTTCGTAAAAAAGAAGAAGTTGAAGTAGCCAATCGCTTTGCTGATCCAAATCCCGTCAAAAATAACCACAATTGTGATAGAGAGCTCATTGAGTTCTATTATAAAAACATAAAAGGAGGTGACATCGAATTCTGGCAGTTTCTGAAAATATTTAACAAAATGGGTCGAGAAAATGTTAATGATTTTAAAGATTTGGAAAACCGAATTGATTTTGGTATGCATACTATCGTAAATAATGATATTAACGATACCACAGCAAATGACAATGCAACAGAATCTAATACAGCAGATATAGTAGAGGAAGCTAAGGCTAAACCTAAGAAAACTATCAAAAAGAAAAAGAAAGCATTTACAAGAGTAATAATGATAAGTAAAAAAGAATATTTGAGACGAATGGAGATTAAAAACCAAATGAGACAGAGGGTAGCTCAATAAATTTAAAGTAGCTAAGTTTGACTTTGTCATCTATACTATTACTAATACTATAATTAGGTGTTTGTGCAGTTGGTTAGGTAATTTCTTAGGGGCTAATTAACGTTCCCGTGCGATAATTTCCGACCAAAACGAGAGCGAAGCTAGTGTATGGCTAAAGGCGGGTCAATACTTGCGATCGCGTATGAAGATCGTGGGTATCGTGTGCATCTTAGGAACGTTATTAGTGGAAGACTATGGGGGGGGGGGGGCGGCTTTGTCCAGCAGTGGGACAATATAGGCTAATAAAAAAAAAATTAACTGTTTTTTTTTTTCAAATTCTATCTTGAATGCATAATAAAATGTTAACTGTTAAACTTAGTTTTAAGTAGTATAATTTTATCACCTGTTGCTGATTTAAACTTGCCCAATTGTGACCTATAAGGAAGAATTTACTGTCTCCTGAAATACAGGTAGTCTAACCTAGGACAGGATTTCACATTTTTATGTTACCTGATTTAATGGAATTATTTATTTATTAGAATAATTTGTGCTTCAATAGGGGATCGGACTGGGTCAAAATAATATGATTCTGTTTAGTCCGTAAGTTAGATTATCGAAAAATATGGAATACGTGTTTTTTGTTTTATCAAATCAATAAAAAATTACGAAGATAAAACGTGTCAAAGATCTTGGAGTGGGGCTTGAAACGTCACTTGTGTCGTCAAAATGTACTATCTTATGACGTCACACGAGTTTTCGAAGCACTGTATCGTCTTCATTTTAAGTTTACGTGAAAAAAGAAAAAATACGTATCCAAAAATTTTTGGAAATCTATCTGACGGACTAATTAGTTTTTTTTTGTCCGATCCCCTATTATTGCACAGATGTAGATCCTTGCAAGCGAGCTGCACGTACCCTAGTACGATGTAACGCGTCTATAGCCATTCCAGATGCGTAGTTTACACGGTTCATGCGCGTACGCAAGCGTGGCCCCGACTTCAGATTCTGAATTCGCATATAGGCTATGTTTCGAAACAGTTAATTAAAAAAATTATATAAATTATTACCTAAATTAAATTTTTGTCTAATTATAATATTGTAGAAAGAATAAAATCATCTTTATTCTCTTATCATTATCCTATACTCCATTTACTATAAGATTAGAATTTTAAGTTAACCGTTTTTACAGTCCGTTCAACCGATTGTGAACTCTATTACGTTGACAGCAAGACAAAATGTAGCTGCAGTAAACAGTCGGTATTGTAACATTCTTTTTGCTTTTAATGCCATTCTTAAGCCTACGGTATAGAAGTCAAAATCGGTTGAACGGACTGTAAAAACGGTCAACTTGAAATTCTAATCTTATAGTAAATGGAGTATAATTCATTTGGGGTCGCAGCCAGTCGCAGCTTCTTCCATATTTCTATATTGCTTGTCATCTCATGTAGAAAGAATAACATAGTGAATAAATGTCTACTTTCTAAAATATAAAAAAAAATGTATAACATTTGTTTATATAATTACCGTTAATTTATACAGAAAATTAGGGCATATTTTAGGACAAAATAAATGATTATTATTGTAAATGTGTTCTGTATGTTATAAATTAATTTTGATTTTGTTTCAATTTTGCTACTGCATAATAATTAAAAACTACTGTCGAGATATGGGTGTACTATTAGGTACACCTCTGCCTAAGTGCATGTTTACGTACGCGCGGCGCGGCGCGCGGCGCGGCCGGCGACGCGATCCGCACTAAATTCAAACGTATGGCGGTGTATGAGTGCGTTCACGGAGAAGCGAATTTATACGCGATTGCTTGAATTTGAGGCGGCGGCCGCGGCGGCGAACGCGGCGGCGGCCGCGGCGACGGACGCGGCGATGCACGCGGCGGTTTATTCTCGATGAAGCGATGCCCGCCGCGACGGAACTTGGCCTTGAAAATTCGCGGCGGCCGCCGCCGCGGCCGCCGCGCCGCGTCTCTATGAACACCGTCGTACATTTCCATACGTTTGTGTTTGCGCGAACGATGATATCTGCCGCTGCACGCATCGCCTGTCCGTGAACACAAAATTCGCTCGACGCGTCGCTCGACGCGTCGCCGGCCGCGCCGCACGCCGCGCCGCGCGTACGTAAACATGCACTAACCCTTCGTGTATTATAGGCATAATGTTAAGTTACTAGTAATTAAGTAAAAGTTTCATGTAATTTTGTTTCTTTTGTGTTGAAATCTTCAATTGGGTACTCTCCTGACTAAAAAATATATGATTCTGTTTAGTCCGTCAGCTAGATTACCAAAAAAATATTGGGTGTTTGATCATGAGTGGCGGTTTGTGACGTCATTTTCGGTAAAAATGTACTTAAATGTGACGTCACACGAGTTTTCGAAGCACCGTATCGCCTTCATTACTTCAAGAAAAAAAGTTCAATATTTTTTGGAAATCTATCTGACGGACTAATTAGTTTCATTTGTCAAGTTATTATACCCTACATATTTAATATTAAGGAAAAAGGTTGATTAAGAAAGTCATTAAGTTATGTTTTTAGATAAAATTACTTTTATTATGAGATAATAAAATTGAGATTTATTTAGTTTAAGGTTTACGTAAGTCGAGTAATAAATAAATGGTAGTACGTTTAGTTGATATTATGTACAGAGAATATTTTTTCCTTTAACAAATGCCGAAGTTTGCAATTTGATTTAGACTATGATAAATTTATATTATTCATAATTCTTTACTTATCTAAGATCTGCAATTTGTTTAAATAATAAGGATGAGTACGGAATATATATAAATAAAACATAATTATGTGTAAAAAAACCCTGTTTTATTTTTAATACCTTATGTTATAATTTATGTCTGTCGCATACCCAAAATAGCCATTTTTTGGAGCCCTGACACAGCCAGAAGGCGTCGCGGTAGACCTCGTAGAAGATGGCGGGTCGATCTGGACAAAACTAACGACCAGTGGTCCACATTTCCGTTCCGATCGAAACAACGGAAAGTCATGGGGAGAGGACTTTTTCCACCAGTGGGATCACGCAGGCTAAAAGTATCAGTATGATATAATTTGTTGGTTGTTCCTCGTTCAGGCTGTAGATGGTGATGATGATGAATCCTTACACTATTTACTGTCGTCATCTCCGTGTAACTGTAAACAAAAGAAACGAGAATAAATTTATGGCATTCATAGCAAGTGATAGAGTAGACATGGGAGGTCATCTATCTAGTGTGTTGCGACGCAGCCCGGCCACAGCCGATTTCTTAATTTATAGACGTATAAATAACGAATACATAGCCATTTTTTGATCGATTTTATTACTTTTTCACACATCGTGTGTTATTTCTGTTCTTTCAAATAACATAAAATTTTCGTGATTTTTTAACAGTAGGCAAATAGCCAATTATGGCGCCAGCTTGCTGCCTGCTGCATCTTCGACCAAGTCTTTGGCGAAGCAGAAAGTTCGGTCGGAGACTACAGGTAACGCACTAAGGCGAGCATTATAATCATCTGCCTAGCCTTTACCGTTGAGAGGACACGTCTGTGAAGCGAGTCGTAGTTCAGGGCAAAATTGAGCGCACGAGGGCGCGCGGTAGACCACCAATGAGATGGACCGACCAAATGAAAACTGCACTAAATGGTCCACTTCCCGATTGCACGAGGCAAGCAACAGTATGAGGGGAATGGCGACGTATCGTGAAACTTGCCATCACCCCTGTCATGACGACCACGACCACTCAGCCAAGAGTGTGACGACAGAGAATAGAAGAGCCTTTTCCCAACTATGTTGGGGTCGGCTTCAAGTCTAACCTGATGTAGCTGAATACCACTGATTTAGATCGAGCGACTGCTTGTCTGACCACAACCGAACAAGTACGGGGTAATACAGACAATACAGTACCCTTTTGGTAAGACTGGTTGCCTGTATATTGTACAAAATCAACATCAGGCACTTTTGAGTTGTCAATACAAAGAACAATGAAATGTAGCTACAGTTTGACTGGCCTGTTGGTCTAGTGGTTAGTGACCCTAACTGCTATGCCGGAGGTCGTGGGTTCGATTCCCACCCAGGACAAATGTTTGTGTGATGAGCACAATCATTTGTTCTGTGTCTGGGTGTAATTTATCTATAATATGTATGTATTTAGAAATATATAAGTATGTTTATCAGTTGTCTAGTATCCATAACACAAGCTCTGCTTAGCTTGGGACTAGATGGCGTTGTGTGATAGTTGTGGAATATTATTATTTATTTATTATTATTAGTCCCAATCAATTTAAGAGTAAAACTTTTAGCCCACTGATTTATATTTTCTAACGATAGCTCCAGAAAGGAGAGTTAGTTAGTCTTCGAGTTTAAAAAGGGGGTAAAGCTACCTGCACCTATTAGAGATAACAATATTAAGTTGATTATGGCGTTTATAGAAACGGATGGAACAGAAGAGGAGTAAGTACACCACCCTGAGGAACACCCGTCACAAGATCGCACCATTCTGAGGAAGCCTAGTTGAAGTCATCCAAGTGACATTTTTAAACAGAGTCTGGCGTAATTAATGGATCATTCTTTACTTGCGGATGGAAGATATCATGGCTGATCAGAAAATAGAAAGGTAAGTTTACTAAAAGTCTCATGGTTTTCCAGATTCAGCTGCATCTGGTTAGACACCGACCCAGATATAGTTGGGGAAAGGCTAGGCAGAATATAGATGACTAGCTTTTGCCAGCGGCTTCGCCCGCGTGAAAATGTCGATTTTCCATACAAACTTTCATCCCCTATTTAACTACCTTAGGGGTTGAATTTCGAAAAATCCTTCCTTATTCCTTGTCTACATTATAAAGGAAACCTCTCTGAAAAATGTTAGCTTTCTAGGTCCAAGGGTTTGGGCTGGGCGTTGATGAGTCAGTCAGTCAGGACTTCTCTTTTTATTTATATAGATTTAATGATCACATTTCCATACTTTTTTTCGGGGGGGATTCATGTGCATTTTGTCTATCACTTGCTCCGGTGAAGGAAAACAATTTTGTTTTTTTTGGATGGTGGGAAATCATCAGGAAGCGTCAGACTTCCCCTGACTAAAAACCACCTATGTTCCTTCTTAGCCCTTTGTGTCGAGGCCGTGGTACCAATCTCTTTGGAAAAACCCGGGCGTTGGCCCTTGCGGGCCCCATCAATGTGGTTGACATCTCTTTGAGGCGCACGTGGAACACGAACGCGCCGTCGACACAGCCTGCCGACGTCATAAGACGGACGGCCGGTGAGCTAGCGCATTACTCACCGTCCACAGGCCCGCGCCTACGGTGGCCGGAAGCCATCATGTGGCTCCCGACGCCCGGAGCTTCTCCCGCGGCGGCTGGGACGAGAGGTTCTCTTCCTCTCACGTTCCGCCACCTCCTTCGCTAGCATCACTGCTTCGCAGGAGGCGACGGCGGCGGCGTCCCATTCCCTCTCACCCCGGACCATGCATGGCTTGAACCAGGGCCGGACGCGAGAGGTCGCCGCCGAAACCAGCATGCCTGTGATATATTTCTCGACGGCATGTAAAGCACATGATAAACAAGTGAGGCCCATTCAAATGATACCAAACACGGCGTATTTATCTCCATTTTTATTTTTTAAGCCTTACTTTTTGTCCGCTAGAGGGTGCCAAATCGCTTTTTGTGACACGTCTTGTAGCCTATGTTCAGCGGAAAATTAAGACGGTTCTAACGATACCTCATATGTCGAGTTCCGATAAGTAGATTAGAAGCTATGAGGGAACAGATGAAGATACTCACATACAAACATACATACATTACAATAGCCAGTCAAAATCATAGCCCTCCTTTGGCTTTGCCGTAGTCGGGTAAAAAGAAGAATATTTTTTACTGCCTGGAAGTGGGTCGGCGTCGATTCCATGAATTTCCATGTAATATGTCAAACGTTAATCGATCTAACAAAATATTGTGTATTATCTCATTTTTTTACTAATATTATAATATCTTTCGCTAGAGGAAATTAGGAAGACATCTCATTAATAATAATTGTCTTATAGGCATTACCATTTAAATTCGTTTTAGGGAGTATATAAACGGTTGGGATGGTTCCATAAGGTACATTGTGAGTTCTACCACAGCTACCACAGTTTTGATTACAATAGAAATTATGGCGTCTTGTATTTTCCTGAATTTTTTCGTTATTCTTGCTTTGGTGTTCATGTAAGTGTTTTCTTGTTTTTAACCGACTTCTAAAAAGAAGGAGTTTCTATGCTAGATCCCGTCGGGGCTGCGAGTTGTTCGCAAGAGATACGGCGGCCTCGACGTAAAGGACTAAGAAGGAACATGGGTGGTTTTTAGTCAGTAGAAGTCTGACACTTCCTTTCGCTCTGCCCAAGAGCGGAAGGGGTTATTTGATGAATTCCCACCCACCAAAAAAAAAAAAGGTTCTATGCTAGATTGTATGTTTTTTCATTTTTTTAAAAGGATGTTTTAATGATTTAATGCAGCATGCAATGAAGAAGAAGATAATAAATACTTCTTCATAATTCTGACTGGTAGTTAGTGAAATAAAAATGTTACTGTCCACCACTTGGTAGACATCGGGAATTATTAAACAAAAATATATCGCTGTCCACCAGTGGTGGATACTGGGTTTTTTTTTTTATATATGTCTGCCCTATAACGCTCACAGTAGCAAAGATTTACTGATTTACACGCATATTCAGAACTTTCGTAACAATATTTTTAAGAATCTTGTTACCAGAGAAACAATTCCTTTTGAGGGAATTGTTTTTCTATTAACTAAATGCCATTTAAACATTGCGTTGCGTTAGACGGCCTCCCACTAGGTGACCGATGACCTGGTGAAGGTTGCGGGGATCCACTGGATGCAATACGCACGGGACCGGTCAATGTGGCGACACGCGACACTTGGCCTATGTCCAGCAGTGGAGGTCATTCGGATGAAATGATGATGAAAATAAATATGTCGTGAGGGAAGTTTTGAGTACCCGTCGGGGCTGCGGGTTTTTCACAAGAGATACCGCGGCCTCGACATAAAGGGCTAAGGACCATGGGTGGTTTTTAGTCAGTAGCAGCCTGACACTCCCTTTCGCTCTGACTAAAAGTGAGAGCGATTATTGGATGATTTTTCACACAACAAAAAAAAAAGAAGTTTTGAGTACGAAATTACGAATTTAGAGGGGTATAGGAGTATAGGAAGACCAAAGAACCGGTGGATAGAGTGTGTAGGATGATATGGTAAGAAAGGAGGTTTCTGCTGAGATGACGAGTATTACAGAAGTGTGGAAAAAGACATGCTGCGCCGACTCCAAATGAATTGGGGTAAGGGCATGATAATGATGACATTATTACATATTATAGAACAAAGTCCTCCGCTGCGACTGACTGTCTGCCTGTTAGCAATAAACTCAAAAACTACAGCACCGATTTTCATGCTATTTTCACCAATGGATAGACTGGTTTTCGAGGAAGGTTTTATTATATAACTAGCTTTTGCCAGCGGCTTCTCCCGCGTGAAAGTGACGATTTCCCAAAAAACTTTCATCCCCTATTAAAGTCCCTTAGGGGTTGAATTTCAAAAAATCCTTCCTTATTCCTTGTCTACATTATAAAGGGAACCTCTGTGCAAAATTTCATCAGCTAGTCACACTTCACACTAATATTATAAAGGCGAAATTTTGTGAGTGGATTAACACATAGGATAGTTTTATCCCGATTTTATCTTCCCGTGGGATAATTTTCAAGTTGTAGCGGGTGAAGCCGCTGGCAACAGCTAGTGCTAAATAAAAATAATTATTTTTCAGAGCCTCTGTCAATGGAGTCGGTTTCTACGATGTAATGGAATACAGCAAAGAGTTTCCTCACCGCTGGCAGGTCGAGCAGCGGCCATGGACACCGCGCCTTCAAAGGAGAGGAGACACGGAAGAGGAGAACAAGCAGTAAGCATTCGATTAAAATTACGATCCTTGATTATAATACTACTTTTTAGGGTTCCGTACCTCAAAAGGAAAAAATAGAACCCTTATAGGACCACTCGTGTGCCTGGCTGTCTGTTCGACCATCCCCCCCCCCCCTTATCTCCGAAATTGAGCCAAAAATTAAAAATAAATTATAGAAATTAGTTTAACACTTATAGATTACAGGGCAACCTATAAGAAGTCTGTGGTGCTAAAAATGAAAACTAAACTAACATGAAAAATCTCTCAAAATCTACTACAATGTGATTGTACACACGATAACAAACATATTTTAGGCTGCGGTTCCACTGAGGCGGAGCGGAGCAGAGCGAAGACGAGCTGCCTCGATTCACTAATCACATGGCTTGAAATCTCTTTTAGGATGTAGGTGTATTGTATTCAAGACACGTGATTGGTGAATCGTGACGTGACACAGCTCGTCTTCGCTCTGCTCAACTCCGCCTCAGTGGAACCGCAGCCTTACAATGGGGCTATATCTGAAATCGTGAAAAAAAAGCTGTTCACTACATTTTCGTTATTGATTACTGTTAGGGGATCTCAGAAATTAAAGTCATTATTAGATCTTAACGCGTATAATCAGGATTATCATATTAATAAAGTATTGCACTCGCGAGAGGGACCGTCGGGATCGAAAGGAGACGTGCTCTTGACCCAATTAGTTTTCCACGACTGCCGGAAGGAAGGGGTTGCGCAGACGCACGCTCGCAGCGGCGGCGCGGCAGCGCCGCGCCGCTCCTCACCCCTCGCCCCGCGCGCCCGCGCATGGATAGACTAACCCTTGGCTCTTTCAGTCGGCCTTTCCTGATGAAGCTGCCCGCCCCGGGTAGCCTATCCTGGAACTAATAATACCGACCCTCGCTCGAGGTCACCTGGTTAAGGTGAGTTCTTAATCTCACGAACAAAAGAATTGAAAAGCGTAAGTGTATCTATACGTATGTTAGACTTGGTCAGAGTCAGACCATGAGACACTGTCGTGACACTTCTGAATGTGTCTGGCACTATAAAATAATGAGGACACTTATGAATGTGTCTGTCAGACGACGACGAGCTGAGCATCTATCGTGGTTATATCAGACGACACCTTATGAATGTGTCTATCAGATGATGACACTGGAAGTGCCGACCCTGTTGTCTATCATCTGCGGATGACACTTTACCAATGTGTCTATCGACGGTGACGACACTGCGTATCTGTTGCAAGTGACTGGCATTTTGTAAATGCGCCCATCGACAGGAACGACACTCTGTATCTACCACCAGTCTAAGAAGGCCTTCGTTTAAACGACGACACCAATGCGGTATCTGTCTTTCATGCATGTTCAATTTAGCGCTTAATATTTAGTAGGGTACCCTTGTGTTATAACCACATCATCGATTGCAGCGACCACAGTTTAGTGACTCACAATTAATAACAACATTCACATTAAACAAATGGATATATTATATTATGTGGACAGTTGCAGCGGCCACAGAGTAGTGACTCACAACATTAACAGTATTTACATTAAGTAAATGAATATATTGTAATAAGTAAACAGTTGCAGCGGCCACAGAGTAGTGGCTCACAACATTACGACATCCTCCACCAACTGTGAGTACACATTGTAAAAATACACACACATGCGTTTAATAATAACAATTAATCAACCACCCGTTATAGTGACGTTAAGGTAAGCATAATAACACGTTTAACGTGCAACCCGGTATGTAGGTTATTATTTAACGTCAATTAATCATGGTAGGTATATAATTATGTTAGTCTTATAATGATAGTTGAAACGATTAATTACAACATCAAACAAAAACAAAAATAAAACATAATATAATCTAAACAACTTCCATCCTGTTATCAATCAGTATCGGAAGTTGACTCGTTAGGATATTGTAAAGGCTTAAGCTTATCTCTGGCAAGAACGTTTTCGTAAGGACGACCACGAGAGGTGGTACTTTTGATTAAATAACGGTCATGAGGTAAAACCTTACGCACGGCAAAGGGACCATCGAAACGAGGCATAAGCTTGCCGCTGCGTAACCCTTTCTTAAATACCTTACGTTCAGCCAGGACAAGATCGCCTTCCTTAAATGGAGCACCCTCACGTCTTTTTTTATCAAAATTGATTTTTGATCTCCGGGCAGCCTCCTGAGAGCGAGTAATAGCGCCAGCCCGAAGAGAGCTGATATTAGACCTCGTAGGTACAACGATGTCTCCCGACAGTCGTGGTCGGAAACCGTATAGTAGTTCCAGTGGTGACTTCCCTGTACTATTATTTGTATTGGAATTAATCCCAAGTTGTACCTTAGGTAAATATTCTTCCCAACGATTCTGATCCTCTTCTCCGAGGTAGGCGACTAGAGCATCTAATATCGTACGATTGAACCGCTCAATTTGCCCATTGGCCCTTGGACTTGCCACCGCGGTTAGTACGTGTTTGATTTGCCTATCGCGACAATACCTTTTGAACTCATGGCAGTCAAAGGCTTTACCACGATCGCTGATTATACGGCTCGGCAATCCGAACGTTTTAATGTACTGATCAAATGTCTTTAATACGTTTTCACAACCAGCATCGCGTACCGCCTCAATCCAGATGAAACGCGTGAACGCGTCTATAATGGCGAGTATGTACATTTTACCTGACGGACTTTTACAGAATGGACCGAGGTGATCCACGTGGACGGTGTGAAACGGTACAGCTACCTTCTCTATAGGATGTAACAATCCTACCTTACGACCCGTCGGTTTCTTTGCGTACTGACATGATATGCAACCACCGACGTACTTCTGCACAAACCGTCTCATACCACTAAACCAATACTTTTTCTTTATGGCGTCATAGGTTTTATTATAGTTGGCATGACCGTTGTTATCGTGAAAAGTTTGCATGATTGACCAGCGAGACTGACGTGGTACTACAACTTTGTTTTGACCGTTCTCTTTTCTAAATAAAATGTTATTTTCTACAAAACGTAGTCCCGTTCTAAGCCGTTTTTATTACTCACGGACGTTTCGTCCTTCAACTGCCCTATAGTGGATCGGATTGAGTCGTCAGCGTGCTGCATGCTTTCAATAAGATCTCCGTCTGTGCAACGCATAACGGATTCAATTGGGTTACGACTCAATGCATCCACATGAGCCATGGCCTTGCCCGGTCGATATTCTACGTCAAAGTTAAGTCCCTGAACTTCGAGCCACCATCTAGCGATGCGCGGGTTCAGGTCCCGCTTTGACCACGTCCACCGCAGAGCATTGCAATCAGTAACAATAGTGAATTTTAAACCCGTTAAGTAGACCTTGAATTTCTGTAATGACATGACAACAGCTAATGTCTCAAGTTCGAAACTATGGTAACGTTGCTCCGCGGTGGTCGTCTGGCGGCTAGCGTAAGCGACTGGTTGGTAAGTACCATTAGGCGGTTTTTGAAGCAGAATACCTCCCAGACCAATTTTAGAGGCATCGGTGTGCACTTGTGTTTCATACTCCGGATGAAATAATAACAGTACCGGACGACTTACGAGTATGTTCTTAATACTATCAAAGGCCTGCTGTTGTGCAGCGCCCCAGAGCCATGGTTGGTCCTTTTTTGTCAATAGCGTGATAGGTCGAGCTAGCGAAGCAAAGTTACGTACGTACTTACGAAAGTAGTTTGCTAGGCCCATGAACTGTCTTGTGTGGTGTACGTTATCGGGTCGCTTAAAATCCTGCACGGCGTTAAGTTTATGTTGAGCCGGTTTTACTTCGCCATTACACACTTCGTGGCCTAAGTACTCGACACGGGACACTAAAAATGAGCACTTATCGAGTCTCAGCGTAACGTTGGCGTCTCGGATCCGCTCTAAAATTGCCCTTAAATGGTCTAACGCGTCAATTTCCGAGTTTGAATAGATTAGAATATCGTCTAAGTAAGCCGTGCTAAATTTAAATTTCAACGGCCCGAGGATTTCGTCTATAGCGCGTTGAAACACCGCTGGTGCATTTACTAACCCGAAACTCATGCGAGTGTACTGATAGAGACCGTCCGGTGTGATGAACGCGGTAAAGTGTTTACTCTCGTCATCGATTTGAATGCAATGGTAAGCCGATAAAATGTCTAAGCACGAGAAAACACGCGCCTTTGAAAGTCGATCTAGTTGGTCCTGTATCAACGGTAAAGGGTAGCGCTCCTTTTTAGTAATTTTGTTTAGCGCGCGATAATCGACAACCATGCGCGGTTCTCCCGTCTTTTTGGTCACAAGAATGACAGGACTCGCGTATGTCGAAGTGGATTCCTCCACGATACCTTTACTCCTTAAATCACTAACGATATTGCGGACCTTGTCACGATCACTCGCCGACATGCGATATGGTCGGTAATATACGACCTTTTCTTTATCCGTCAACTCGATATGCATCTTAACAGAACATTTGCCTATTCTACTGTCGTCTACTCCCGAGAAACATACCGAATATTCTTGTAAAATCGACTCGAGTTTCGTTAACACGTCCGGTTCAAGATCGTCACCTATTTTGTACGTATTTACGCTATCGTTTATCGCGGCTCGTGCTACGCATCGATTAGCAGGTAAGTCAAATGAACTATTACTGGTATTTATTATATTCATTACTGCCTTTCCGTCAATAAACTCGATATCGCTCTGTGGAATAACGCACTCAGCCCTCGGAGCTTGATGTTCGGTGTGACGTACGGACGCATGTCCGAATAGTAATTGGTCGCATGAAACTATTATTTTGTTTACTCCTGGTGACAACGCGACTGAACTATCCGTGACCAACTTCACATGCTCGACATCCTCACAAACGGCGGGTAGCTCGCGTAAATTATTAGCGTTATACATTCTTAAACACGTAGGTGTCTTAATGACGTACACGTCTGGATAATCCGTAAACGGTTGACCTATAATCACACCGATGTCTTGTGCGCTGTCTGGCACAATATACGCGCTCGCGTTGCACGAGGCTTCGTCTGCACACACCTTTACATACGCTTCACCAATAGGTATTATCTTCGAACCACCAAAACCACTAATAACGCTATTCGATCGACAGGGCTGCACTTCGAGATTTAATTTTTGTGACGTAGAGTTAGTAATAGTTATACACGAACTACCGAAGTCAATAAAAGCTTTCACGGGGCGATCATTAACTCTTGCGTTTAAATAATATTTCGAGCTTGTTGACTGGTCATAAATAGCATGTACCGACTGGGGTGCGCCAGCGTTCGAATTATTATTATTACTATTGATGTGTGACTTTCGAGCCTTAAGTTTCAAACATTCATCCTTACTATGACCCGATTTACTACAATACGTACATTTTTTAGCTTTACGGAAACATTTATCTTCCGTATGGCCCGATTTACGGCAAAAAGCGCAAATAATTGCTTTATCACGCGCCTTGTGATTGCAATTTGTTGCAATATGACCGCGCCTTTTACAAAGATTGCATCTTATCTTTTTAAAAGAGGAATTTACACTCGGCACGTTAAGACTTGTTCCTTCGGCGGTACGAAGTGCGGATAGGTATTTCAACAACTTAGTGGGGTCATTACAAGCCGCGGAAACCGCGCCGACCTCAACGATTTGACTACCAATCGTGCCAATTATAATTTCCGTGGTGAGTGATGTCGGGAGGCCACAAGCATTTCCCAAAGCCAGTTTATCATAGTAAAATTGCATGTAGTCATCGTCGGGTTTCCGTACGACATTAACTAAGTCACGTAACATATTCAGTTTACTTTTCTGCGACGGAAAAGCCACCATTAACTTAGACTTAAAATCCGACCAAGTCACATTCACGTCTATTAAGTTATCAAACCACTGACGAGCGTAGCCCCTTAATTTTGACGAAGTATTGAAAATAGTGGTCTTTTCGTCCCAGCCATACATGTTAGAAATACCTTCGATTTTACGAATCCAAAGTTCCATTGTAATTAAAGTTTTCTGGGGGTCGAATTCCGGTATAGGGTCGCTGCGACCTACATATCGCAGTGATGATGAAGATGCAACATACCCGGTATTTGTAGGCGTCAAAGTCGAGAAATTCAGTTGCGACGGCGTACCGGCGGGCGGCGGCAGGCAACCTGGCGCGCGTGGCTGGTAACCCGCACTCGCCGACCGTGTTATGGACGCCAAGCGACGGGGCGCCCGGCATCGCTAACTGAGAAATACCTGAATCCAGCTGTGGGGCTGACATATATTCGGTGTCTGCTCCGCCGGCGATGACGCGACTGGTCCAGCGGTTTGCGAAACCACCCGGTGACCGTTACCAGTAGTGGCACTGGCAGGCATCCACGAACTCGTGAAGTAGCCATGTTGACACGTCGTGGCAGGAACAGTGGTACAGGCTTCACTCCCATGCGCTGCTTGATGACCACAGCCTAGCCCGGCCGGTGTCACATGTCCGACGGTCAATGATGTAGGTATCGGTGGTGTCAAGGAGCCTTCTTCATCGGTATCACGCGAAATCGGCGCACCGTAAACTTCCGTTTCCAGTCTACGCATGTTTTAATTGTTCTTCTAAATTAGATAAAAGCTCGCTTCGAATGCGGCTAATTTCTTTTTTGATTGCGTTATCCGCACTCATTTTCGCGCACACGCACGGTTACACAATTCACACAAAACACTCACGACACAAAATTATATATACCGTCGTTGCGTTGCTAACACAACTAACACACACCACTTTATACTTGTATCGTTCGATTCGCGGAGAACGGATGAAAACTATAGGTATAATTATTCGAGTTCACATTTACTACTTAGTGGACGTTTATAGTATCTAATCCCACTTACTGAGCTGTTAGGGGATCTCAGAAATTAAAGTCATTATTAGATCTTAACGCGTATAATCAGGATTATCATATTAATAAAGTATTGCACTCGCGAGAGGGACCGTCGGGATCGAAAGGAGACGTGCTCTTGACCCAATTAGTTTTCCACGACTGCCGGAAGGAAGGGGTTGCGCAGACGCACGCTCGCAGCGGCGGCGCGGCGGCGCCGCGCCGCTCCTCACCCCTCGCCCCGCGCGCCCGCGCATGGGTAGAATAACCCTTGGCTCTTTCAACTTTAAACTGAGTATTTAAATGAAAATTTGTTAAAAAAAATTTTTGACTATTTACATTGAATATGAATATGACTGAGGTGAAAATTAAATTTCAGGCGTGATCCTCCCCAGGATTATATTCCTACAGGGGAGACACAACCACAGACCCCTGACAAAAGAAGATCTAGCATTGAGGAATCCAATGAACTCAAAAATGATCGAAAAGTAAGTTCATTTTGACTGGCCTGTTGGTCTAGTGGTTAGTGACCCTAACTGCTATGCCGGAGGTCGTGGGTTCGATTCCCACCCAGGACAAATGTTTGTGTGATGAGCATGATCATTTGTTCTGTGTCTGGGTGTAATTTATCTATAATATGTATGTATTTAGAAATATATAAGTATGTTTATCAGTTGTCTAGTACCCATAACACAAGCTCTGCTTAGCTTGGGACTAGATGGTTTGTGTGATAGTTGTGGAATATTATTATTATTATTATTATTATTTTACAGCCGCCATTTCAACCTTTGTGTCTTACTGTAGCATACGCACATTTATCAATACCAACAGTTGAGAGCACAGTGGCCCAGTGGTGGCGGCCACGACTTACTTACCGTAAGTCGTGGGTTCGAACCCAAGCAGGCGCTTTACTTTGTGTAATTTATATCATCACCGCTACCCACCACCGTACTGGACCCGCGTGGTGGATAAAAGCCCATCCTTCTCATAGCGAGGAGGCCCTGAGTCTGGATTTGTGCCCGGTTGATGGCAATAGGCACGCCTTAAACGCAATAGGGATGTTTCTTGACTAAAAATATCATCATCATTTCAGCCAAAAGACGTCCACTGCTGGCCTCCCCCAGGCGTGGCCACATTGACCGGTCCCGTGCGTCTCTCATCCAGCGGGTTCCTGCAACCTTGACCAGGTCATCGGTCCACCTAGTGGGAGGCCTTCCAACGCAACGTCTTCCGGTTCGCGGTCGCCATTCCAGAACTTTTCGGCCCCATCGGCCATCCGTTCTGCGAGCAATGTGCCCTGCCCATTGCCACTTAAGTCTGGCGATTCTTCGGGCTACGTCGGTAACCTTGGTTCTCATGCGGATGTCCTCATTTCTGATTCGATCACGCAAGGAAACTCCGAGCATAGCCCTCTCCATTGCCCTTTGGGTGACTTTGAGCTTTCTGATAAGGCCCTAACTACTAAAAATATATGATTCTAATTAGTCCCTCTGTTAAATTTTCGAAAAATATTGGATACGTATTTTTTGTTTTATCAAATCAACAAAAATTGACGAAGATAAAACGGGTCAAAGATTTGAGTGGGGGCTTGTGACGTCTCTCGCCGGTAAAAAATGTCATACTTATGTCTTACAATAGTTACAATATGCCACAAGATAGTCACAAGATTTTTCAAAGCACTGTATCGTCTTCATGTAAACAACATGAAAAAAGAAAAAATAAGTGCCCAATATTTTTTGAAAATCTATCTGACGAACTAATTAGATTTTTTTGTCAACTATCATATTGGTGAAATGTGGTACTATTAGTTTGCCCTGCCAAATCCTTCGGGGATTCATATAGGCATGATATTTTCTCCAAAAACTCCTACTGCGGTACTCAGAGATATTTAATGATTACTTAAGCCGTCACTTAGTGAAGGTTTGACATACTTTTGCATGACAAAAAAAAAACTGTCAAAAACTTTACTAAGTGATGGCCTAAGTAATCATGAAAGCTCTCTGAGTGCGCCAGCTAGTGTTTAGGTGAGAAGAAGTGGCATAACAAATCAACATCTGTCTGTAAGGAGACTGAAGCTTTGTCCCTATTTTTCAGCAATCAGGAGTGAACGTGATCTACAGTCGTATGCCGATGCCAGTCATCCTGGTCGCGTCCTATCCAAAACCTAATAACTGAATCATGAAGACTTACGCCATAAAAACTTGACTATTTAAATTTAATGTAAAATATATTCTTAATGATAAGAATTTGTGTGGTATACTACAATAAAGAAATGGTAAAAAAAGACTTAAAAAAAAAAGAATTGGTTACATAATGCGAAACCCACTGCGAAACTTGTATTATTATGAGTATTAAGTTGTTATTATTAATGTAATTTAAAAATAAATACGTTCCGTTTTATATGCTTAGTTTTTGTAACAACTGTGACATTTCGTTTTCCGTGTCAATTGCGTCGGGCGATACGGCTACACCCTGTATTATGACATACGGTCACATCTTTTCTGATGTGGGTTCCTACGATCTGGCATTATACAGGGTGGTCCGTGACGACGACGTGACGACGATACGACAATAACCTACCTAAATGTCTTTGCCAAATTCGTTTGTTACATTTTATTTCCACACGTTAATTGGCGCAAATAATTCCTATGGTTAGTAAACCAATAATTGTTTGAAAATTGCATTGTATTTCGTTTACAGTTCTATGCTAATTAGTTTTTTTTTTAATTTTTATTTCCACTGAAATATAAATTAAAAAAGGGTTAGGATTTTTTTTTAATTTTAAAAATGTTCCTATGAACTAGAAGTATCAGTGCTTCATTTATTGTCAAATTTCGGCACCACTCTGTATTAATATGTGCCAGTGTCCACTAGACTAGTCGGGCAGGCGAAAAGTAACTATAAAAAATTATGTCACTGTCCAGTGTCCACCAGTGGTGGCTAATGGGAATAATTATTTGAAAAAAAAAGAAACTTTCCACCAGTGGTGTGTAATGGGAATAGTTATATTAAAGGTTGTGTCAATGTCCACTAGTGGGCCAAATAAGTGGGGACATTGGGAATTATTATGAAAATTACTTACAGCTTCAGCAATATGTATCCAGTCTAACGCTCCTATAATTTTATCGTTCTCAGATGGCTTTTTATCCCAATTCCAGTTTGTAAATTCTTTGAAACCACCGGTCACCTGAAAAATACAAAATAAGATTTTGTGACATTGTTTTTCGCATCGTAGTTCATTTACATACATTATTGGATTTTTATTACTACTTCCTGCCCTTATCCCATGTCATTTGGGGTCGGCGCAACACGTTGTTTTCTTCCATTCTGCCCTGTTAGTCGTCACGTTATCATTTATTCCTTTTTCCTTCATATCACTCCTCACACACTCTGTCCATCTTTTCTTTGGTCTTCCTCTCCCTCTCCATCCATTCACATTGGATTTTTATTATCTTTATTATAATTATACCTAACAGGCTCGACTTACTGGGGATATTTTTTTTTTTGGGTGGGTGGCATATCATCAAATGACTCCTGCTCTGGGCAGAGCGATAGGGAGTGTCAGACTTCTACTGACTAAAAACCACCCATGTTCCTTCTTAGCCCTTTGAGTCTAGGCCACGGTATCTCTTTCTAACAACCCGCAGCCCCAACAAGGCAGTATACACATCTGCTTACCTCTCCAGAGATTACAAGAATGATGGTATAAATAAATATTGACCTGGAATTTCCTCTCAGCATCTTCAGCAAGTGGCCTCTTGGCTTCTGTGACTACAACTGCTGTATATCCTTTTGGTAAGCTCGTCTTCTTACCGGTGAGTGGGTAACCACGAAATGATGCTGAGAGTTCTGTAAAATAATTATAAAAAAAGATGTGAGTTTTATGTACTTAAAATAAATAGCCCATGTGATCGCAAGCAGTAAGTGGAAGTGGGCGGGTCATATATGCCCTAGACAGGACAACAGGTAGGGTAGTCAGGTGCTTGAGTGGAGGCCTAGAGTAGGGCATAGAAATGTAGGCAGGCAACCGATGCGGTGGACCGACGACCTTGTTGGAGTGGCCAAAAATACTGGTTGAATAAAAGTATGTGTTTTTTTTCTGATATACAGCTGGGACTGGATTGGGTACGTCTGCCGCATGCCCAATGAGCTGTGGGCCAAAATAGCCACTTTCTGGAGCCCTGACACAGTCAGAAGACGTCGCAGTAGACCTCATAGAAGATGGCGGGGCGATCTGGACAAGACCAGGGACCAGGGGTCCACATTGGCCTTAGATGGAAATAACTGGAACTCATAGGGACAGGCCTTTGCCCTGCAGTGGGATGATACAGACTAACAGTATCATTAACAGATAGCCCACTGTGCAGAGGATGCATGGAGGCGGAAGAAACGCCACGGCACGTACTCCTAGAGTGCAGGAGCGTGGCAGATAACAGGGCACAAACTCTACGATCCCCATTTAACTCTCATATTTTTTTTTTTTTTGTATAATGTGTCCTAATACGGTTACATCATAAAAAATACAATCTAGCTTAATACTAAAGCTAATGAGTAATTCTATTTTGACTTAATTTGCTAGGGAGACTACGACTAAGAATGTGTCCATTAACACTTTTCTTATTGTCTCTATTAAGGGGAAGACACTTTTTTCTTGTGTTCTTTAGAGGTAGCACTCACTTCACTACATTAAACTAACACTTCACTATTTAACTCTCATATAATGGAAATATCTTGTAGTCTGATGCTACAATCTAGTATTTTTTTACAGGTTAAGTATAATAAACGCTCATAAGGGGGAAAAACTTGCCCCCTATAAAGTAGGTTTTATCGCAAATTTATTATACATCTCTGTCTACCTCTTCTGAATATACAAGCGTAATATTTTGTGTAAATATTTGTTTTCATTGTTTTGTTTACCTCCATCCGAGTCGGCAATGTAGGGTTCAAAATATTTGTTTATATTCGCAGGACCGTCGGCAGCGATTGAGCACGCCATGTAATGGGCTTTTTGTTCAAATTTCTCTGTGTTTTCTTCTTTTCTCAAGTTATTTTCCACTTGAATAGACATTTTTCAGTATTATTTTGTGATATGATTAGGACTGAAACTGCAATTTTCCAGTTCCACCAACAGAATTTGACATTGACAGTATTGACAGTGTCAGTGAATTTCTACAGACTATATTTTTAAGGCTAATTATAGACCATTGCAAAACTGATTTTGTTGTCAAACTGTACTTGTCTTTCTTTGTATCACTGGTAATTCAATTGCATCTCTGTTTTATGATAAATATTCAAATGATATATCAAAGAAAACTTTAATTTTTGCGTATTTAATTTCCACTTAATTTCTTAACATCTTATGAAAACCAGCTTTACAAAAAAAACTTTAAGATGGCAACATCAATACTAGGTGCACCCTGAAACATAGTTATTTTGATAGATTTTATTTTCTATTGCCAATTTGTGTGTGTTCAGGCATTACTTTTTAGTTTTTCTGTACTTGTTTTATTAATTTATGTAACTACATCTAGCACTTTAATGAAAAGAACAACAAATAATCGTTATCTTGTCATTAAAATGTTTTCTGTTTAATAACTGTTAGAGGTTTCCGAACGCCTCTGCTAATCATTGCCTTGCCATACAAAAAACAACTGATGTTATGGTTGTAAAATGTCAAAATGTCCAGTGAAACTGTGAAATGCAATTCATGACGAAATTTTCGCAACCGTAACGAAATAATCTTATCGCATGTAAAACAAAAGCATTATACATTTCCTCATAACTACATTAGTTCATGTGTGACGTTACGTTTAATCGCGTGGAGACCGCCGCGAATGACTACCGAAGTGTTGTACAATAATATTTATTCAGTTGTAACAATTCGTAATTTTACGTCACAGTCTCGTCACAGTAAATAATTTGGCTGTGTTCCTCTGTTGTTTGTTGACTCACAATAGTCTCAGAACTGGCGTTGGCAACAAGCTAGTGAAGCAGTAACCTTGGGTATCATAACAGCTGTTTGCGTGAGTACCTTTGCACCTATTAATCTACACAAAAAATAAAACAAATTCAAAAAACAATACTTTTTTAAGCTTGTTCATGTTCGAATATGTTTTTATTTTTGTTTAATATTTCGCGGGTTATTTTGGCTATCTTTGAAAAGACCTTGAGATTAAGATTGTGTGAAAGAACTTTGAATGAGAGATTGTTGCTTAAAGAATGGCAATTGCTCTACTTTTAACAATGAGAATCCAATTTGAATGCCTTAAATTCTTATAGAGCATTATTTTTTTATGTGTACTTAGGTATGCTTCTCTTCTACAGCAGCAATTACTTACTAAAAATAATTTGAAAGCAAGTTTATGTACCTATTTATATATACCTACTTAGTAGAAAAGGAATATTGAATAAATTGCATGGTTTATTATAAAGATACTAGTACCTACCTACTTGTGTTTATTTTCTGTTTCAAATGTTTAGTCATTGTGGCAAGGATTATTTTATAATCCAAATAGAATCTTGTAGGTACTGATAAAAAATAAATTATTGTCTAATGATTGCACAATTATTTTTATAACAGCATGAGTCATTTCTAAATAAAATAGTTTGTGACTATTGTGTACTATTTGTGGTTTTACTGCCTTGATTAAAATATTACCCATTTATTGTTTGTTTGTATGACTAGTTGATTATTTATTATATTTCCATAGAGTTTGGTGTACGCATACCTATAATTTCCTGTAATGTTTTCAAGTCCTACATATTTTAATATTACCTATTTATTGTTTGTTTGTAGACTACTCTTAGTTGATTAATTATTTTATTCCCACAAAGTTAGGGGGAGGCCCTATTTATAGGCTATATTTTTTCTGTAATGTTTTGAAGTCCTAAGTACATATTATTATTTTTATACAAATGTCATACATTCAAACTGATTCCAATAAGAATAAAATAAAAGTACACAATACATTGTGTACTTTTATCATCAAAAATAAGCCCTGAAAAAAACGACAGCAGTTTAAAAATTGAAATTGTTCAGTCAAGATAATTTAATGATCAAAATTTAACTGAGTAAGTACATAACAGTAATTTCTTAAGGTTGGCAAAAATCACACATCACATCACATCATTATCTCATCCAAAATATTAGGGAGACACTTTGTAACTTTGGTTTCTCAATGGTTTCATTGATAGTATATGCAATAAGGCAAAAATTAACAAAGCGGCTTTATTCTAAAGTACATCATAGTTATTTTTAAGCATTGAAGTGATTAAATTATCTTGACTGAACAATTTTTAAACTGCTGTTGTTTTTTTCATCTGATCTGATAGTTGGACGTTTTGCTACATGGACATTTTGCGTTGTTGGACATTTTGCTACTTAGACCTTCTGATCAGGAGGGAACTACATCATTAAGGGTTGGCAACTTACGGTCACAATTTAAAAAAGAACAAACCAACTAATCTTTTAAGTGCCCAAAAGAGAGATAAAAGTAATGATGGCTTAATTCATGTTACTCAATGCCTGCGTCTATATTAAAATTTAATAAATAGGAGTAATCAGATGTATGGATATTATTGGATATGGACGGGTCAAAAGATGATTGGTGGCGTTCCACAGTTACTGTGGTTAAGTTGACATTGGTTAATACTTAAATCTATATTATTTGTATACAATCTAGATACTTACCAGTATCAGATAAGAAAGACATTTATTTATTACTGATAGCACTAAGTGCCGCACTGAAGGAAATAAACAAATAAAATTGTATCAGCATAGCTATTCACAATATGATTCATAACTGAATAGAATATGTCTATCTTGCTCGCTCTCGTAATGCCATAAAGTACTCTTCCATAAACTACTCAAATCACTTCAAGTGTCCCTATGAAATTTGAAGAGTTCTCTCTATTTCTCCAGGATTCCATCGTCAGATCACCTGGGAGCTAGATTTAGGTTAATTACCAGATTACTAACCCTTTCAAACAAACGAATTGAGAACCTCTTCCTTTATGAAGTCGGTTAAAAATATAGACTTAAGTAGCATTCAATTACGGCACGGTTGGCGCAGTGGCTGAGCGATTGGACTGCTGCGCTGCGTGTCGCGGGTTCGATCCCCGCACGGAACAAATATTTGTATGGCCTACAGATAGTTGTTTCGGGTCTGGGTATTTGTGTATGTGAGTTTAAATGTTTGTGAACGTACCCACGATACAGGAGAAATTCCTAGTGTGGGGCAATGTTTTCATAAAAATAAAAAATGTGAAAAACTGGTCCGTTTTGAAGAGTCATTTTGAAATGAGGAAAATAATATATGAAATTAGGTGCTCATTTGTTTGTTTTCCTTCCCTTCTTTGTCTATTATATATATCAAGTCTATGTAAAGCCTTTGTTTGCATTTTACATTATTAAATATGAACTTTAGGTAGGTGTAAATTTTGTTGTTTTCAGAATTATGAATTAGTGATGTTACATAGGAAATATAGTTTAGTTTGACTTTATCATATACCTAGGTGCGTTAAGGTACTACAATCTGTCAAATATTTAATTTCGCCAGTTATGTTTAAGTCCCATGTAATAGGGACGAGCCTATTGCCATCAACCGGGCAGGAATCCAAACTCCGCGTAATCTCAGAGTAGGTATCATTTTGCCCGACCCGGGAATCGAAACTAGGAAATAATTTGCACGCTTGCATGCAGGCAGTAGACATTGACTTTTGGGACATAAGATCTTGCCTTGTTATTTTTATGTATTTCCTTGCAATTAAATAATTTTAATTTAATTTAATTTAAAACTAGGAAATCAAATAAGTACTTACTATAAATTTTCTTTAAAAATCGTAACAAGTTTTTATTAATATTTCGAGCACGAGCATCGTTTTACGCGCATTAAACTTTTAATTGTTTAATAACATCGTCTTTACTATTTTTACCCATGAATATTATACCTTTTTTTTGTTTTCGGGGGGAAACCTTCAAAAGGCTACCGGTCTTTGGGGATAAGTAAGAACCGACTCCGGGGTGTGTGGGATTTTTACCGCACTAAAACCACCCCGGTGGCCACCATCCGCACATGGGAGAAGGCACCGTTTCCTCTTAAAATACCTGTCCGGAGCCCCCTCTGTGCATCGCCTGTTATGGCACACACATTCCTGGGGAGATTGTAAAGTGATCTCCCCTTTTTTTTTTTTTTTTTGGTGGGTGGAAAATCATCGAATAACCCCCCCCCGCTCTTGGGCAGAGCGAAGGGGAGTGTCAGACTTCTACTGACTAAAAACCAACCCATGTTCCCTCTTCTTCGCCCTTGTGTCGGAGCCGCGGTAACCTTTCGATATCCACAGCCCCGACGGGCGTCGGCCCTTGCGGGCCCCTCCTTGCTGACATCTCTTTGAGGCGCGCGTGGAACACGTACGTGCCGCCGACACGGTCTGTTGCCGTCATGACGACGGCCGGACGGCGAGCTAGCCCGTTACTCACCGTCCACAGGCCCGCGTCTACGGTGGCCGGAGGTCATCGCGTGACCCCCGACGCCCGGAGCGCCTTCCGCGGCGGCTGGGACGTTGAGAGGTTCTCTCCCTCTCTCGTTCCGCCACCTCCTTCGCTAGCATCACTGCTTCGCAGAAGGAGGCGACGGCGTCCCATTCCTCCTCGCTCCGGACCATGGCTTGCACCAGGGCCGGACGCGAGAGGTCACCGCCGCCGATCGCCGCTACGAGAACACGGCGGGGCTCCGCCCAAGCAGGGCACACCTCCGCAGTGTGCTCCACCGTGTCCTCCGGTCGATCCTCGCAGTGGAAGCATCCGGGCGTTTCCTCCCGCCTGATTCGGTGCAGGTACCTCCCGAAACACCCGTGTCCGGTGAGGACCTGCGTCAGACGGTAGGTGAGGGCGCCGTGGCGGCCACTCCTCAAAGTGATCTCCCCTGAGCCTCGCTTTGCAATTGTGTACGGCAGCACGTGCCCACTGTGCCCTTCTCTGAGGTCACTCGGTGATGAATATTATACCTAGCCATAATATCTATCTATATAAATAAAGAGAGAAGTCCTGACTGACTGACTGACTCATCAACGTCCAGCCCAAACCCTTGGACCTAGAAAGCTGAAATTTTGCAAAGAGGTTCTCTTTATAATGTAGACAAGGAAGATTTTTCGAAATTCAACCACTAAGGGAGTTAAATAGGGGATGAAAGTTTGTATGGAAAATCGTCATTTTCACGCGGGCGAAGCCGCTGGCAAAAGCTAGTTTTCTTATAATTCATTATTCGACTTGGCAGCTACATCATAGTAATTTAATTTAAAAAAATTCAGTGACAGTCAACAACAACATAGATTGCCAAATTCCCGCCAAAATTTACGTCAATTCATTGCCAAGTTCGAAAAAAAAGTATGCCACAGATAGAATTTTATTTTTGTGTCTGCTTCAAATCTGGGGAATAAACTAAAATTAGAAATCAGCTGTTTGAATTTACCTATAAATAAGATGTTTCATCATTCAGGCATTGTATTGATTAAAATCAAAAGTTTTTTTTTTTTTTTTGTATAATGTGTCCTAATACGGTTACATCGTAAAAAATAGTCTCCGTCAGGATGAACGGTCACTAGGCGTATTTAACGTTGAATTTATGCCTATAAATTGGTTCCCTATTGCTTATATTTGGTTCCTATTCTTAAACAATTGCTTCCATCGTATTCTAGAAGAAAAAAAACATTTTAAGAGTGACCGTTCATTCTGATGTCAGGACGGCCGGTGATCGAGTCGTAGCGTCCTTATTAAATAGAATTATTGAAATTCACGGCGGCCAATGATTAGTTCCCGTTTGCTTCTCTCAATATTTTACAACGATAATACTGTAACTATCACGGCAAAAAATATATCGATAAAAGTGTTGAATAGCAATATTTTTAGCGCCTGACAAAAAAATTAAGGCAAAACTCTTACAACATTGCAGTTACGCTTGATTAGGCGCGATAAATCTGTGGTATTGTACCGGTGGCCTACAGCTAAATATTATGATATTAAAAAGAAGTGACTTGTATTTAGTGACAAAAAATCATACAAATGTAATAAACACCTTTAAAGATAATATTTCAATTCTTAACTTCCTGGAGAGTGTTAATAAAGGCGCTAGCCAATGTTTGCTAACCCCACAAGTCTTAAAATATGTGGTTCTGGTTGGCTGGACAAAACTTCAAAACGGCTCGCATTTACAATAGGGCAACCACTTAACTGTCAAGCAAAATTTTCGCAAAATTCGCTGTCTGTCAGGGCCATCCGGGATGACGTCACGTGACAGGCGCTGTCAGTCACGTGACATCACGCGGCACTTTATGTGACGGCTAAACACCCTTATTTCAGAATAGGTGACGCTACAGAATCTTAGATAATCGATCGAAAGCGTGTCCAGCCAGCTTTAAAAACCACTTCTCGCTGGTCTCTCAATCTCGGTAACGGAAGTGATTTTGACGACTTTTTGCATATCAACGGCCGTCACATAAATATGTGACAGGCATCAAGCTAAAAGTTTTGTGATACGTACAGTGGTTTAGTAGAAAAATGCAAAAAAACTGTGTCCAGCCATCTTGAATTTACGTAAAAAACTTTTGGCTGGCACTTCCGAATTCCACATAACGGGAGCGTTTTCGAATATGGTTCCTTTACTAATACTTGGTGACGCAATGTGTGACAGTAATAACGTTTGATTTATGGCCACATGTAAGGGTTTACGAGATATCAATTAAAACTTAATCTATACTTGTGTCCAGCCATCTTGAACTCAGGCTGGCTGGACACGTGTATCTCCGCTGCCTGATGATCTACGACCTTCAAAATGTTGTGACGGGGACGATAATGATAACCTGAATTTGTGACGGAGAAACTTTGGGTAGTTTCCAAGATATTGATCATTTAAATTTTCCCATACAAACACTGTAGTAGGGTTACCAATATTGTAGGTTTTATGTAGGACAAAGTATATTTTAAGGTGTTTTCTTTAATGGACGAAAATCCGCGTATTGGTGATACTAATACGAACAACTGTAGATATTTAAATCAATAGAAGACAAAAGTGTAGAAGGGGGCGGGGGGGTTTAGTTTAGTTTAACGGGGCTTTTATCCGCACTTAGCCTCTTGATTGGGCCATTGTGCGTGATGTTTTTAAAAATACCTACTCCAACCAACATAGGTCGTCCCAGAATTGCAGCAGCCTTGCCAGACTGCTGCAGGCTTCCGGGAGAGTTAATGGGGATCGTAGAGTTTGTGCCCGGTGATCTGCTACGCTCCTGCACTCTAGGAGTACGTGCCGTGGCGTTTCTTCCGCTTCCATGCATCCTCTGCACAGTGGGCTGTCTGTTACACCTATGTTATGTAGATGTTTGTTTAGGGAACAGTGACCCGTTAAAATTCCTATGATTTTACGGAGTTTGTCCCTTTTAAGTTTGATGAGATTGCGACTAAACTTCATTGATGCCTCCGGAACTGCATCTTTTGTTTGCCTGCATCCTTCACTGTTTCTCCATTCGGTGAGGTGTTTTTCTGTGGTTCTTGAACGCAGCCATGTTTTTATTTGGGCCTGAGGTATGGGCAGTAGTGGTTCCGGTCCAAATACTATATTGCTTGAGCCTCTCTTGGCCAGCTCATCTGCTGCGTCATTACCCAGCGAGTTGCTATGTCCTTTTATCCATTGCAGGGTTACACTATTTGTGGTTGCAATGGATTGGAGTGCATTGTGGCATTCCAGTATTAGGACAGAGGTAATTGTGTTGTTTTTTAGGGCTTGAAGCACCGATGCACTGTCTGAGATGATCTTTATTTTAAGATCACTGACGTCTCTGGCTGCAACTGCTTGTGCCGCTCTGGTGATACCGATACATTCGGCTTGGAAGATTGTGTTTAATTTATCTAGGGTATTTGATATTGAAATGTTTAGATCATTCGAGAAGACGCCGGCTCCAGTACCGTGTGAGGTCTTGGAGCCGTCCGTATATATCCTAACTTCATTGATGCCAGAGCTATCTACTGCTTCTGCAGTGAGTTGGATGTCGTAACTTCTATCGAACACATGGTGGCATGAAGCTTTATCCATGGGCGCCTCAAGGAGTGGTATTTCCTTCAGAATCCCATGCAAAACTTTTGAGTGTGTTGTTTCTGTATTTACTTTCCACAGTCCGTTTGATCTTAGTCTTAAAGCGGTTGCCTGAGCTTCCTCCTGTATGACCAGATCCAGAGGTCTTAAATTTAAAAGATACTCTAACGCTGCTGATGGAGTTGTTCTCATGCATCCAGTAGCTGCTACACTAGCTAAGCGTTGCAGACTCTGGAGTTTCGTTTTCACCGTGGTCAGCTGAGTTCTGGGCCACCATACAACTGATCCGTAGGTAATAGAAGGTCTGATAACTGATGTGTATAGCCAGAGTGTGATCTTTGGGTTAAGACCCCATCTCTTACCAACTAGTCTTCTACACTGATTAAAAGCTATACAGGCCTTCTTTGTTTTAGCCTCTAGGTGACTCGCCCAGTTCAATTTGTTATCAAGAATTATGCCCAGATATTTCACTTGCGTTGATAGGGAGAGTCTTGTGTTGAAAAGCTTTGGTAGTTGTAATTCTGGTAACTTCCTTTTGTTGGTAAAAAGGATAAGTTCTGTTTTCTTGGGGTTTACTGAAAGTTCGTGTTCTTCACACCATTCCTCTACTATCTGCAGAGCAGAGCGCATCACTTTGCATAGCATATCTTCAGCATTCCCGTTTATCAGTATAGCCAGGTCGTCTGCATAACCAATAGTAGTGTATCCTCTGTCATTCAGTTTCTTTATGAGGCTGTCCACTACTATGTTCCAGAGAAGTGGAGATAGAACGCCTCCTTGGGGGCATCCTCTTACTACCTTGGCTCTTGTGGTAGTATTTCCCACTATCTGAACCGCCCTTTTGCTGACCAGTTCAGTGATCCAGTTTCTTATTACTGGTTTTACACTAAATTTTTGCAGGGCGTGGTTAATGCTGTTGTGTATTGTTTTATCAAAAGCTCCTTCGATGTCTATGAAGGCAGCAAGTGTTGAGTTTTTATTGGTTATAGCCGTTTCTATTTTGTGCACTACCATGTGTAATGCCGACTCTGTTGATCTGCCTTTCCTGTACGCATGTTGTTGGGGATGCAGTGGTTTGCTTTTTAAAGCTCCATCCCGTAAGTGTCGATCTACCAGTCTTTCCAGTGTTTTCAGAAGAAAAGATGTTAGACTGATGGGCCTGAAAGATTTGGCTTGTGTGTAGTCCTCTTTTCCTGGTTTAGGTAGGAAGACTACTTTTGCCTCTCTCCAAAGTGTGGGGATATATTTGAAAGCTATACAGGCCCGGTAGATTGGTATTAGGTGCTTGGTTACCTGTTTTAGTTGCCATTGTAGTAGGGCCGGGAATATTCCGTCCAGCCCTGCGGATTTGAAAGGCTTGAAACTCCTTAGAGCCCATTCTATTCTATCCGCGGTTACGAGCTTTTTGGCCACATCCCATTCGCTGGTTGTTGGTGCGCTGTGGTGGTCAGTAGGCCACTCTAAGTTGGATGTGATTTGGCATCCGGGAAAATGTGTCTCCAGCAGTACTGCGCTGGTTTCCTCGTCCGAGGTTGTATAGGTGCCGTCGTCTTTTTTAAGGGAGCCCAAAAGGTTGAGATCACCCTTAGCAAGAACTTTCTTAATTCTTCCGGCTTGGTTTGTTGAGTTTATACTACTACAGAAATTACGCCAGGCCTCTGTCCTTCGATACCTGATCCGTTTTTTGTAGTGTTTCTGCGCTGTTTTATACTTGTCCCAGTCCTCGGTGGTCCTGGAATTTTTCGCTTGGTTGAAGAGTTTCCTAAGGCCCTTGCGCAATCTCTCTAGTTCTGGCCCCCACCATGAACTCTTGTCAAGGCTTTTAGGAGTTATAATTGGACATGCCAGTTCGTATCCGCTCAAAAGAGTGTCGGTTAGGAACTGTACGCCGCGTTCTATATCGTTCGTACTGAGTAATTCATCAGGTGTTCGTGCATCACTTAGTGCCTCGTTTGTTAAATTGGTATACCTAGTTATATCTGTTTTTCGGGGGTTACGATATGGAACAGGGTTTGTTATCTTATGCCGTAAATTGAAACACACTCGGCGGTGATCTGCGAACGATGGTTCGCTCGACACGTGCCATCCCTCAACAAGATTTGCCGCCGCGTGTGTAGCTAGAGTAATATCTATAATAGTTTGGTACCTAGAGCTTACAAAAGTGGGTTCCGCACCCCTATTCATAATGTTTAGGTTTGTTTGGAATAAAAATTCGGTTAGTAACTCACCCCTTCTGTTTGCATTCTTACTTCCCCATAGCGGATGATGTGCGTTGCAGTCAGCCGAGATGATGAGTTCCCAGTTCGATGCCTCGCAGTGCCGCACCAGTTCGACGAGTTCACTTGGTGGAATGTCACCGTCGCTCGGCATGTACACTGAGGCCAGGACTAGGATGGTTTGTGTTTCTGTCACAAGTTTCACAGCGGTGAGATCTCTGGAACAGAATTGGTTAAGCAGTGTGGCTGCTATGGTTTTGGGAATATAAATACAGGTTCTAGGTTTGTCAACTACCGTGTTCAGCATTAACTTACCACCGATGTTGTTTAGACCGCAGATTCTGTTGTTTCTTATCCAGGGTTCCTGGATAAGGGCGACGGTCTCGTTGTTTGCCTCCAGCACTCTGCGTAAGGTCGCCGCCGCTATTTGTTTATGCTGGAGGTTGGTCTGTATGACGTTAAGGGTAGAGCTATGGGCTGAGCAGGACATCTTCGTCGCTGGTATGCCCGCCGCTCTGCGACGACGAGTTCAGGTCTCCCCCGCTCGTACCCTGTCGGGGAGCCGAGGTGGACGGCGTCGAGGCTGTTGCCCCACTCGTCGCTGCTGGTTCCGCTTTCGCCGTAGTCGCCTCGTCCGGTGTGAAAAAGCGGATGTACCCACTTCCCGACATGTGTGCTACACGTCGGTCACGGTTGAGGATTACCTGCTTTTGGTCTTCGGGGATGCCCAGGGTCAGGTGGACTACCTTCTCCCCGTCTTCTGGTTCTTCGGGTTTGTCATCCACCGTCATGCCGTACAGCTGCCAGGACTCGACTTTGTACCACGGGTTCTGGGCGCTAAGGACCCTGTGCAGTGTGGCAGTCTCCGTGATACGGGTGTGGATGAGAAGCCCTGCCTTTATCTTCTTTTTCATCTCTGATTGTCTAATGACAGCCAGAGTGGTGTCAGGAATAGGTGATGGGATGTTTTTTACTGACCTTTCTAACCAGCTGAGAGCGTTTGCGTCCTCACACCACATCGCTAGGGCCCCGTCCATGAGGAAAGGGCGACCGCGGAAAGATGGGGCCGGCATGCTCGGAGACCGAAAATCCGCGTATTGGTGATACTAATACGAACAACTGTAGATATTTAAATCAATAGAAGACAAAAGTGTAGAAGGGGGCGGGGGGGTTTAATGTTATTGATTATTTACGTGCAGGTACCTATCTACTCTTTTTAGTAGATAAGTATTGGTGTTTTTTTATGATAAGTACGTATGTAGATATTGTGTCAGGATAACAGACTAATGCTCTAAGGTATTTAAATGAAAAAAAAATGTAATTCACGTTACTTACCAAGGACCTCGTTAAATGACAACGCGCTTAGCAAATATTGCACGTATTCCTTACAAATCGACGGAAGTCAAAGTCAAAGTCAAAATTCATTTATTCAAACTAGGCTGATAATCAGCACTTTTCGAAGGTCAAAATTTACTTTACTTTACTACAGTGAAATTTGGCTAACTGGGACTTGGATAAGTGAGAAACTTCTATAACTTTACTGGAACTCATACTGAGACATGAGACAGATTTGGATATCTGAGACACATTTAACCAGGTTTCACTGTATTTACATTTTTATAAGACAGTCCCCCAAAAACGCCCACCCATCGACACTTCCTAGTGTTTAGCTGGAAAGAAGAAGTGGCGGAACAAACTCCCCAGCACACATCTCTCTAAATACATTGACTGGCCTGTTGGTCTAGTGGTTAGTGACCCTAACTGCTATGCCGGAGGTCGTGGGTTCGATTCCCACCCAGGACAAATATTTGTGTGATGAGCACGATCATTTGTTCTGTGTCTGGGTGTAATTTATCTATAATATGTATGTATTTAGAAATATATAAGTATGTTTATCAGTTGTCTAGTACCCATAACACAAGCTCTGCTTAGCTTGGGACTAGATGGCGTTGTGTGATAGTTGTGGAATATTAAAAAAAAAAAAAAAAAAAAAATTAATACCATTATTATTACCTTTACTCTAAACGATTAAACGAAAACTGTTTACGCTGTCACAGCACTCACAGCCTCTGTTTACAAAACAAACTCAGTATCAGTGCATCAGTGTTGCCAACAAGACCGATATAGAATCTGCTAAAATTATACCAATTGCTTTATAGAAATGCTAAAAATCTGCTAACATTTTTCAGTGTCAAATGAAACGTAACATAGTTTTAACTTTTTTTTATAATTTAACAAAATATACATACTGTTTTAATCGACTATGTTCTCAAATACTCTTTCCATTATCATCATTAGCATCAGGAGCGCCAACAATATACTTAGTAAAGGGATTTTTTTTCTAAATGGAAATAATTGCTTACGCATTAATGTATTTTATTTTAAAATAATTTTATATGCTATATGCTAAACAACTAATAAGTTTGCTAAACAAAAATATAAACACAAATTACAATAATAAAGCTTATGCTAAATTGGCATCACTGAGTGCAATGCACTTTGTTTTTTTTGTTAGTGTTTTTAATTATTATTTAGAATTAACACATACTTCCCCTTTTTCTGCAGGAAAAACTTTTATTCCCACGGAGAAATCAAATACAAAGCTGGCGTGGCTTGGCTGCTACCGGCCGATTAGTAAATTAAAAAGAAATCCTATAATTATGTAAAAAATATGGTCACCTCACAATATTAATGGATGTTTGTATGGGAAAATTTAAATGATCAATATCTTTGAAACTACGCAAAGTTTCTCCGTCACAAATTCAAGTTATCATTATCGTCCCCGTCACAACATTTTGATAACATTTTGAAGGTCGTAGATCATCAGGCAGCGGAGATACACGTGTCCAGCCAGCCTTAGTTCAAGATGGCTGGACACAAGTATACATTAAGTTTTCATTGATATCTTGTAAACCCTTACATGTGACGCCATAAATCAAACGTTATTACTGTCACACATTGCGTCACCAAGTATTAGTAAAGGAACCATATTCGAAAACGCTCCCGTTATGTGGGATTCGGAAGTGCCAGCCAAAAGTTTTTTACGTAAATTCAAGATGGCTGGACACAGTTTTTTGAATTTTTCTACTAAACCACTGTACGTATCACAAAACTTTTAGCTTGATGCCTGTCACATATTTATATGACGCCCGTTGATATGCAAAAAGTCGTCAAAATCACTTCCGTTACCGAGATTGAGAGACCAGCGAAAAGTGGTTTTTCAAGCTGGCTGGACACGCTTTCGATCGATTATCTAAGATTCTGTAGCGTCACCTATTCTGAAATAAGGGTGTTTAGCCGTCACATAAAGTGCCCTATTGCCCTATTGTAAATGCGAGCCGTTTTGAAGTTTTGTCCAGCCAACCAGAACCACATATTTTAAGACTTGTGGGGTTAGCAAACATTGGCTAGCGCCTTTATTAACACTCTCCAGGAAGTTAAGAATTGAAATATTATCTTTAAAGGTGTTTATTACATTTGTATGATTTTTTGTCACTAAATACAAGTCACTTCTTTTTAATATCATAATATTTAGCTGTAGGCCACCGGTACAATACCACAGATTTATCGCGCCTAATCAAGCGTAACTGCAATGTTGTAAGAGTTTTGCCTTAATTTTTTTGTCAGGCGCTAAAAATATTGCTATTCAACACTTTTATCGATATATTTTTTGCCGTGATAGTTACAGTATTATCGTTGTAAAATATTGAGAGAAGCAAACGGGAACTAATCATTGGCCGCCGTGAATTTCAATAATTCTATTTAATAAGGACGCTACGACTCGATCACCGGCCGTCCTGACATCGGAATGAACGGTCACTCTTAAAATGTTTTTTTTCTTCTAGAATACGATGGAAGCAATTGTTTGAGAATAGGAACCAAATATAAGCAATAGGGAACCAATTTTTAGGCATAAATTCAACGTTAAATACGCCTAGTGACCGTTCATCCTGACGGAGACAAAAATACAATCTAGCTTAATACAGTAATAGCTAATGAGTAATTCTATTTTGACTTAATTTGCTAGGGAGACTAGACTATGAATGTGTCCATTATCACTTTGTCTCTCTCTATTAAGGGGAAGACACTGTTTTCTTGTTTTCTTTATGGGTAGCACTCACTTCACTACATTAAACTAACACTTCACTAAATTAGCTCGAAAGGTTTTGTTCTTTTTAGCCTTCTCACTATGTCCGTGTTATCGAGGAGCTGGATAGCCTCGATGTTCACATGATGGTGAAGCTTTCGTTCATGAGCTTCTGCGTTCTTTTTAATTATGTCTATGACGAGGTTTACTTTGAGGTCGCGATGAAGGTCGTCATTTCGAATGTACCAGGGCGCATTAACGATACCTCTGAGTACTTTATTTTGAAAACGCTGTATAGGTAATTTTGATGTTACTTTGTTTGGTACAGCCCCAAAGCTGAATACCATAAGTCCATACAGGCATGAGGACTTATTTGTACAAAAGTACTTTGTTGTGTACTGACAGCGAGGAATGTTTTCCTATCAGCCAGTACATCGACTTGTAGCGAAGCTCTAGCTCGTCGCGTTTCTTTTTAACATGAGCTTTCCAGCGAAGCTTTGCGTCTAATGTCATGCCTAAGTATTTGGCTGTATTTTCGTATGGTATGACATGACCGTTTATGTTTATCGGATGATAATTTTGCATTTTGTTTGTGAAGTCTATGTGAACAGATTTTGTTTCATTAAGTTTCACACGCCATTTTTTTGTCCAGTCAAAGATGATATTGACGGCTGTTTGAACTTTTTTCACTGCTTCTTCTTGAGTGACGCCTGTGGCCATTATAGCTGTGTGAGCTGTGTCGTCTGCAAATGTGGCAATGGTATTATTCTCTAATCCAAGAATATCGCAAGTGTACAATAAGTACAAGACGGGACCTAGGACACTTCCTTGCGGTACTCCAGCTTTTATCAGTTTTAGTTCCGAATGTGCATCATCTTGTCTTACTCTAAACAAACGCTGTGATAGGTAAGACTCTAAGATGTCAGCAAACTGTTTAGGGAGCATATTTCTTAGTTTGTTAATGAGACCTTTGTGCCATACATACCTTATCAAATGCTTGCGCTACACCGAGGATGACCGTTGAGCAAACTTTGTTTTCGTCTAAAGCCTTTTCTATAATGTTGGTAATCCTGTGTACTTGGTCTATTGTCGAATGTTTTTCCCTAAATCCAAATTGGTAGTCAGGGATCAAGTTGAAGCGGCTAAAACCCATCATAGAAGAAAGATTCTTCTATGATGGGTTTTAGCCGCTTCAAGAGAAGCTTTTCAAATAATTTTGACATGATCGGTAGCAACGAAATCGGCCTATATGATTTCGTTTCGTGAGGTGGTTTACCAGGCTTTGGTATCATTATAACTTCGGCAACTTTTCACAGGTCAGGTACAGACTTAAGCCAAATCAAAAGTGATTTAACTTTACCTAGATTTTTTTGTCACCAACTTCAGAAACTGATTTTTCTTCTAAAGTTTATTTTTCACTTTTTTTTGTTTTATTTTTTGTTGAACTCGGTTTTATTGAACACCAAATGACTGTTCTAGGTATAAAGAGTAAGTAAGTGTTCAGATATTTTTGGTTAGTTGTTTGTATAAAAATTATTGACAAGCATCTGCTCAGATATTAGTGAAGTACTTAATGAATGTTCAGATAATTATTAATGGTGACTTGTAGTGTAGGTATGGAACTTATTGACATTTTTAATTGTTCAGAAGTATTTGGTCACCTTGTCTGCTACAATATATCTGATGGCGACTGTACCTACCTACCTACTTTTCATTTCTTTCTTTTCTTTTTTTTAAAACGTTGCCCCACATTAGGAATTTCTCCTGTATCGTGGGTGTGTTTACAAACATTTAATTTCACATACACAAATACCCAGACCCGGAACAACTATCTGTAGGCCATACAAATATTTATTCCTTGCGGGGATCGAACCCGCGACTAGCAGCGCAGCAGTCCAATCGCTCAGCCACTACGTTAACCGTTAATTAGTACTTTAATTAATTTCTCGCCTATTCCAAGGGAAAATGTGTCTAAAACTAATACTTGTGTTTACATAATATTAGAATCTAAATCGAGGTCGTCTGATAAAAAACAAGAGTGAATGACCTGCCGCCAAACATCTACGCGGGGATATCTAAGATTTTGTCACATTGTAGATAAGATTAGTCAAACTATTTTTAAAGGCTCGTGTAGAGCCCTGTTGCTAGCTAAAGACAGAAGCTAATTCATCATGTGCTTAGCCTTTCCTCAATTATGTTGTGGTCAGCTTCCAGTGTAACTGAATGCAGCTGAATACCAGTATTTTACATGGAGCGGCTGCCTATCTGACCCCCACGACCTAGTTACTACTTCAATATTCACTACTTACTAGGTACAATATTCCCTACATACTCTCCTTTATACCCTCTTCCCATTCTTCTGTACTTCTATATTCTTCAAAAGGATGACTCATTGTCCCGTTACGCTCATTGTACGCTTGCACCGCATCTATAAGACGTGGATATTGGTGTGGGTTACATGTTTATGAGCTTTAGTTTTTAAGGATTTTTGTATTTTCTATAGCATGTAACTGTTTTATGTCCCTAATAAATAAATAAATCTATCTCTCTTCCACTCGATTGGCCTATGCGTCCGAAATGGTTTGTTATGACCTTGTCACGTTAAACTATAGTCCATAAACCGATTTTTTTTTTAATTATGCCAGTAAGGGGTCTCAAGAATTCGCCTTCTACAATTTATAAACATTGTTAAACAACGAGATAGTCTCAGTACTAAAGATATAAGCTCGTAATGTATTTTGGCACGATATCTCCCGGTCTGGGGATATATTTACACTATGAAATACCTGACCCGACTGTCTTTTATGTTCCTGAGTTAGGAACATAAAAACTGCTATGCCGGAGGTCGTGGGTTCGATTCCCACCCAGGACAAATGTTTGTGTGATGAGCACGATCATTTGTTCTGTGTCTGGGTGTAATTTATCTATAATATGTATGTATTTAGAAATATATAAGTATGTTTATCAGTTGTCTAGTACCCATAACACAAGCTCTGCTTAGCTTGGGACTAGATGGCGTTGTGTGATAGTTGTGGAATATTATATTATTATATTATTGTTACCAGCGGCTTCGCCCGCTACAACTAAGAAATTATCCCACGGGAAGTTAAAATCAGGAAAAAACTTAAAATTTTATCCAAATCCGTTCAGTAGTTTTTACATGCGTGAAAGAGTAACAAACATCCATCCATCCATAATTACAAACTTTTGCGTTTATAATATTTAGACCCTGAACGAGTCTTCATTATTTGTTGACTAGCTGTTTCTCGCGACTGCGTTCTCATGGAAGCTGGGTCTGTAATAGAGAAGTATGGAAGAAGAGGACATGCATGCTGCGCCGACCCAATTTAATTGGGATATGGGAATGATGACACTGCTAAGTAGTCGCGCTTTGGACCACTAAGACTAATGAGGTAGTCACTAGGTTACGCAGTATTGTTTGTTTTGTAAAACTTATTTATTATCTACTAGCAGACGTCCCGCGGTTTCACCCGCGTAGATCCCGTTCCCGTGGGAATACAGGGATAAATAGTAGCCTATGACACTCAGCAATAATGTGGCTTTCTATTGGAGAAAGAATTTTTAAAATCGGTTCAGTAGATCCCGAGATAACCCCTTACAATTTAACAAACACACAAACTTTACTTATTTATAATATTAGTATAGATAGACTAGCTTTTGCCCGCGGATTCGCACGCGTGGATGACGGTTTAATTACAAAAATGACGATTTTCCATACAAACTTTCATCCTCTATTTAACTCCCTTATGGGTTGAATTTAGAAAAATCCTTCCTTATTCCTTGTCTACATTATAAAGGGAAAAAAAATGCAAAATTTCAGCTTTCTAGGTCCAAGGGTTTGGGCTGGGCGATGATGAGTCAGTCAGTCAGTCAGGACTGCTCTTTTTATTTATATAGATTGAATACATTAATTAAAAACTATAAAAAACTTTTTTACAAAAAATAAAACCGACTTCGACAAAAATAAAACACAAAAAAGTGAAAAATAAAAAATCAGCTTCTGAAGTCGGTGACTTTTGTTTCTTTGATTTCATGTTTTTGCCACCGACTCCTGAAGCTGATTTTTTATTTTTCACTTTTTTGTGTTTTATTTTTGTCGAAGTCGGTTTTATTTTTTGTACTTAAAAAAGTTTTTATTTTTCACTTTTTAGTGGTTCACATGTGCTTACCCCTTCACAACGTACCGGCGTGATGTTATGTTATGAACTGGTGTAAATATATAATAATAATATATAATAATATTCCACAACTATCACACAACGCCATCTAGTCCCAAGCTAAGCAGAGCTTGTGTTTTGGGTACTAGACAACTGATAAACATACTTATATATTTCTAAATACATACATATTATAGATAAATTACACCCAGACACAGAACAAATGATCGTGCTCATCACACAAACATTTGTCCTGGGTGGGAATCGAACCCACGACCTCCGGCATAGCAGTTAGGGTCACTAACCACTAGACCAACAGGCCAGTCAAACCAGGAACAATAGACAGTCATGAGATTTCAGCAATCCCAGTCCATTTGCTATCATTAATTGAGGAGTTCCATTGCCTATCCCCGAAGTTCTTCATCAGATCTTCACGTGGCGTGATATTATGTTGTGTGATGGCGTAAACAATGCTTAGATATGCTAAAGCAACAATCGCGGTTAATCTGCTGTTATTTATTGAAGAGTTCCTCCGATTTCTACAAGATCCCATCATCAGATATTGAAATGGTGACAATGGGACCACACGGGAAGCACCAGCTTCCAAATGAAAAAAGAATCATGAAAATCAGTTCACCCAGTCGCAAGTTATGAGCTAACAAACATAAAAAAAAAAAAAAAAAAAATACAGTCGAATTGATAACCTCCTCCTTTTTTTGAAGTCGGCTAAAAATGAACTAAACTAACAATAAACTATAAAAACGCATCGAAATACTGCTCCTCCTCAACGCTGTCAGCCGGTCATGTGCCCAAAAGACTGGCGGCATTGTTTTGCATAGTTATAAGGCCATATAAACACATTTCTATTTCTTTCTATCTAAAGGATAATTTCATTGTTACAGAACCATGGATTCTTTCTTCAGTTTATTTGATCCTTCAGAAGGAAACCAGAACAAGCAGAAAATCATTAAAAAGAGGCACAAACCGGAACAGGACACTGTTAAGAAGAAACCTGATAATGCTCCTAAAGGTAAGTGACGTCAATTTAGTATCATTATCATCATCATCTCAACTCTCAGAGATCGCATCCGGAATGAGGTGATCCGACAGAGGACCAGAGTTGTCGACATAGCTCACAGAATAAGTAAGCTGAAGTGGCAGTGGGCCGGCCATATTAGTCGCAGAACCGATGACCGTTGGAGTAGACGTGTTCTTGAGTGGAGACCGCGAATCGGCAAGCGTAAGGTGGGACGCCCGCAGGCTCGGTGGAGCGATGATCTTCGCAGAGTAGCTGGTAACAACTGGATGAGAGTTGCCGAAAATCGAGTTGAGTGGCGTAAGATTAAAGAGGCTTATATCCAGCAGTGGATTGCAATAGGCTGATGATGATCATCATCATCAGCCAGAAGACGTCTACTGCTGGACAAAGGCCTCCCCTATAGAACGCCATAACGAACGGAGACCTGCCGCTTCCATCCACCGGTTGCCCGCGACCATCTTCCGGTTCGTGGTCGCCACTCAAAAACCTTTCTTCCAATTACCTACGAATTCAGCATGATCCGTAAATCGTTGTTAAAATTCTTACAGCACGTAAGTCAAAAATAGCAACTATACAGGAGACTATAGCAAGGGCAGTAGTAACACAATAGGGTAGTCGACTGACTAAAAAAAATATGATTCTGTTTAGTCCGTCAGTTAGATTATCGGAAAATATTGGATACGTGTTTTTTGTTTTATCAAAATAATAAAAATTGACGAAAATAAAGCTTGTCAAAGATCATGGAGAGGGGGCTTTTGACGTCATAGTTAGGTAAAATTGGACCAAGCTGTGACGTTGCACGACTTTTCAAAGCGCTGTATCGTCTTCATTTTTTGTTTACGTGAAAAAAGAAAAAATACGTGTTCAATATTTTTTGGAAATCTATCTGACGGACTAATTAGATTTTTTTAGTCGACTACCCTATGGTGGCGGCCTTGATTTACGAGCAGTAAGTCGTGAGTCCTAACCCAGGCAGGCGCATTACTTTGTGCAATTTTTTTTCATCACCACTGTTCTCAAAAAGGTGAAGGAAAAACATCGTGTGGTAACAGGCAGGTCTTAGAACCAAAAACTCGAAGACATGTAACATCTACCAACCCGCACTGGGCGGGCTTGATGGATTATAGCCCATTTCCTCTCACAGAGGGCCTGGAGTCCAGAAGTTGGAACATTATAGGCTGATTAAGCTGATGCTTTGCGATGACTCTTTTGTTCTGTCTCCTGCTAATATGGAGGGAAGGCGAAATTATGTTTTTTCTTATTTCTCCGCTATTCTTTTATGATTAATTTCGTTGCGCGACCGAAGACAGTTAAATTGTTTAGCTTCGTTGTCTCTGCGTTTTCTGGTGGACGCCACTGTTGATTCTGGCTTTGTGGAATTCGGGAAAAGCGGGCTTGCCCCAAAAAAAAAAAACGATTATTTTTTATCATTTTGACAAATTCGTTTTATTCTTCCACGTTAAGAATCGCACACACTAAAGTATTTCTAAACTAATCGTATATTTAAACACCAACAGTTTATTAACCTAGTCGAGACAACCTTTCAGTTGGACTGCTGTCAAACGAATGAGGCACTCGCTGACTCGCTATCGATTACCCCCACTCTTGCTCGCGATTACCGTGCGAGTCAATGCACCTACTCTTAAAGTGTAACAATTCTTCTTTCAGGCCGCAGAAGAGGGCGCAAATCAAACGTAAAGAACGAAACTCTTCCAGAAGAATCGTCGTTCCTCTGTGAACCGGATCTCAGTACTGATCTCTTAGTTAAAAATGTTAGTTATATTGAAAACTTCATTGAGATTAACAAGAAGGATGAAGGTAAGTTCTAACAAGCATTAAATAATATTAATCTATACATCTAGGTATTTCTTATTATTCCTTTATTCATCTATATCCATATTTCTTCCAATTTTCACGTATTTCTTTCTCTAAAAATCTAAAAAAATACATTTAAAATTGTGATAGCCTGATCCGTCCCACAGCAGGGCCAAGGCCTCTCTTCCCTCTTTCAATTTATCCCTGTATTTGGCTGTTTGGGGCCAATTTTTTGTTGACCGATTTCCGACTTATAAGTACTGTCTGATAGCTGATGGTATGAGGTAGTAGCTTAGGCCACTTATTTATTTTAGGACAAGGATTCTACAAAATCGGACTCAAATTGGAAAGTTATATTTTATAGCAGTGTCTCAACTGAATAGCCTTAAGCTTAACCAAAAACATGTTACTCCTTTCCAGGCACAACAGACGGCACCATTAAACCAAAACGCAGAAACTCAGGCAGAAAATACCGACGAAAAAAGAACAAAATATCACCCGCCAAAGACATTACTAACAGCGCATGGATATCAGAAACCGCATCCGAAGCAGAGACAAGAAACTGGAACAACCAACTGTCAGTACAAAAAATATGCGACGAGAATATCGGGAAAAACGTCAACGATTTAAAAAATGACATTAATAAAAAAATAAATGACACTGCCATAGACAAGTTTAAAGATCGAGAAGTCTATAATGTCATAGACAAGTTGGAAAAGGTTATATTAAAAGATGATATGTATTTGGCTGGAGATTTTGACACTAACGACTTGGAAAATGACTTTTTCTATAGCTCTGATGATATGGAGGAGTATATTGATGATTCGTAAGTATTGAAAACCAATTGGTTATTTTACTACTGTTAAAAATTCACGAAAATCTTTTGTTATTTCAAAGAACTAACAGAAATAACACGATGTGTGAAAAAAAGTAAGAAGAAGTTTTTAGTGGGGGTACTTTCTATCCTTGTCGCACGAAACGGCCATTTGTACTGCGTAACTATGGCGGTATGAAATGTGACGTCACATTTCTGTGGCGCTGTCTTTGTCTAGCAAGTCATTTATTTATATCTATATAAATAAAAAGAGAAGTCCTGACTGACTGACTCATCAACGCCCAGCCCAAACCCTTGGACCTAGAAAGCTGAAATTTTGCACAGAGGTTCTTTACAATGTAGACAAGGAATATGGAAGGATTTTTCGAAATTCAACCTCTAAGGGAGTTAAATAGGGGATGAAAGTTTGTTTGGAAAATCGACATTTTCACGTGGGCGAAGCCGCTGGCAAAAGCTAATAATAAGATAAAACTAAGCCAATTTTTTAATCGATTGATTAGCTAGCGAAATGCCGAAATTTTAAACTGGTACTTTAAGTAACTACTCTACCTGCGGTCGTTGATTTCAAAACGAAAAGTGTTATATTGTTGTACTTAGCACTGCCTCGTTGCATTGAGGTATAGTGGTCACAAGCGCAACACCTGCCCCCCTATTGCGTATCTTTTTAACGTCAGTGGCTATCAGAAATGTCCATAGATTAACTGTAAATTGGTTATGGTTTGGTACATTATTTTCTTAAAAACTCACCATTTGACAGTTATTTGATAGACATTGTAGGTTATGCACTGTCATTAAAAGATACACAATAGCCCTGCTGTGCTTGAAATCTTGCTTGACCTCAAGCACAGCTGTCGCGCTTATTAACTTTGCATAACTTTTTATTTTTGATTCTAAGAACTGTTAACAATTTTTGTTTGCAACATTTTTGTTTTGAGACCTATAGTTTGTCAGGTAAATCATGAAAACCATAAGAACCACCCCCTTTTCCAAGATGGCGGCCGCGGGACAAGTCTTGCAACCCAGAAAACTTGGATTTTACTTTAAACTAACCCACTCATGATAAAATAAAATTGCGTCCTCAAATGCACGCTAAATGTAACATTTCAATGGACTACACAGTAAAACATAATAACCACAATGCATTTGCCCACAGAACATCAGAACCCGAAGACTCAGGGGACGAGGTGTACGGCAGCCTGCCGCCCGAGCCCAGGTTCGGTAACGTGGAGTACAAGCTACAACTCGTATCGTTGTGCGAGAGAAGGTTCCAGCATCTAGTCACACAGGTATGGGAGACGGCAATATATATGTCGCAGATCGCGTAATGGAATGTCAAGCGTTTATCATAATTTTGATTTAGTTCAATTTAATTTAATTTTTGGTCTGGCAATGCTTGACTGTGTTTAGTCGGATAAAGTTATCGTTGGTCATTTTTGATGTTAATAAAAAGGACTTGTGCAGTTGACACATTCAAATTGAAATCATGGTGACGAACGGTTGACTTGGCTAACCTCACTACATTCCATTTTATTTGATTTAAATCTGAAAACAGATCTTCAATCCTTTGTTTTTTTTTTATTGTAAAGTGTTTTGTACGGTAAAGTTTAGTGTACCGAACAGTGCCTGTGTGTTATTTCACGTTGGACTCCACATTCCATCATGACCGACCAACAAATCAACGAAGACAGGTCTCATCTGTCGTCATATAAATGGGTGGAAGGGACACCATACAGACTCGACGATTACTGATTTTCCTATGTTCAGCTGACATCTAGACAGCTCTTTACCATTGAATGACTCTTTCCGCTCTGGGCAGAGCCGTAGGGAGTGTCAGACTTCTACTGAATAAAAACCATCCATGTTCCTTCTTAGCCCCTTGTGTCCGGGTTCGCGGTATCTCTTTCGAACAACTCGCAACCGCGACAGCTATCGGCCCTTGCGGGCCTCTGCAATGTTGCTGGCATCTTTCAGGCGCCGTCGACACGGCCTGTCGTCGTCATAAGACAGACGGACGGCTCACTAGCCCATTACTCACCGTCCACAGGTCCGCGTCTACGGTGGCCGGAAGCGATCACGTGGCCCCCGACGCCCGGAGCTTCTCCCGCGGGTCCTGACAACTCTCACTCTAATGTGACAGACCCCTATTGTGTCAAAAGACCTATTGCTACATTCGTCAATTTAAATCTATTTGGTTGCGAAAAAAAACAAAAGAAGTTCCAAGTAAACAGGAGTTTTTTTTTTTTGCAAATGCTTAACATTTTTTTTCTGGTAGCCTACAAACGTATAAGAAATACCATCATCGTCAGCCTATAATGTTCCCACGTGCGGGACTCAGGCCTCCTCTCTAGGAGAGGGAAGGGCTATATAATCCACCACGCAGGCCCAGTGCAGATTGGTAGATGTCACATGTCTTCGAATTTTTGGTTCTAAGACATGCCGGTTTCCTCACGATGTTTTCCTTCACCGAGCCTTTGACTTATGTATCTATTGCAATTTTGTAATAAACAGCTATTTTTATAACCCACATAAAAATATTGTTTGCGGGTAGGAATGTACTCTATCGTGTATACATTTCTTTATTCTTTCACAGTTAAAATGGCGTCTCCGCTCCGGCGGCGGAAGCGCAGTCTACGTACTAGGCGTCCGCGACTGCGGCGCTCTCGTAGGGCTCCGCGCTCGTGCCCTGCGGAGCTCCCTCGTGGCGCTACGTCGCATGGCGCAGGCACTCGGCGCTACGCTCACGCACGTCACTGCCCGGAGGGTGGCACCGCATAGAGCTGTCGCTGAAGTTTATGTTAGAAAGGTGAGTCGCAAGTAGCTAATCGCAAGTCGCAAGTCGCAGTCGCATGTCGCAGTCGCAAGTTGCAAGTCGCTAATCGCAAGTCGCAAGTCGCAGTCGCAAGTTGCAAGTCGCAAATCGCAAGTCGCAAGTCGCGGTCGCAAGTCGTAGTCGCAAGTCGCAGTCGCATTACTTGCAAGACTGGGAACAGTGTGGCGTAGGCGGGCTTGTCCCTAAAAAAGTGCCTCTAAACATCAATAATTGCTAAACATAATATGATATTGTTTCAGTTACCAGACCCTAAACAGAGCGTGGAGTTAAGAGTGGCAGTTATGGGTGCCAACGAAGCTGGCAAGTCGACTTTAATCGGAGTATTGACTCAAGGTAAAGTCACAGCTTTATTATATTCGTCACCATCAACATCCCCCTAGCGTTTTCCCAACTAAGTTGGGGTCGGCTGAATACCAGTATTTTACACTAGCTTTTGCCAGCGGCTTCGCCCGCGTGAAAATGGCGATTTTCCATACAAACTTTCATCCCCTATTAAGCTCCCTTAGGGGTTGAATTTTGAAAAATCCTTCCTTATTCCTTGTCTACATTATAAAGGGAACCTCTGTGCAAAATATCAGCTTTCTAGGTCCAAGGGTTTGGGCTGGGCGTTGATGAGTCAGTCAGTCAGTCAGGATCAGGACTTCTCTTTTTATTTATAGAGATATAGATGGAGCGCTGCTTCAGCTAGTATTTTATTCATCACCTTAGGGACTATTTTTGTCCGCATTTAAGTAGCACGGTATCTTTACAAGACAGAATTGGCATTTAAAATTACTTTATAATGTCAGATTAGGAATTGAATTATATGCTTATGCATATTTTAGCCAAAACCGATGTTGTCGAATGAGGATCCGGCTCGAAGGACCAATTGTTTGAGTAAAATGTTTGAGTAGCAGCCACAATGTCTGGTTTTTTGCCCGGTTGATGGCAATAGGTTCACCCTCTTACCCCTATTACAATGAACTTAAGGTGGATGTTCACGGTAGCCCGCGAAATTCAAATTTTCTTACGTTTTTAGCGATTTGCAGGCCAGTGCTAGGTTATATGTTAGTGAAAATATGATTCGCGGCTGTAAAACGTATGCAGTTACAAAATTACAATCATCAAAATCATCATTACAACCCTCCAAGTTGATGTAACTCTCAAGAATGACCTTTTGATGAAATTCTCATTTTTGACAGTTACATGTCACCAACATACAACCTAGCACTGGCCTGCAAATCGCTAAAAACGTAAGAAAATTTGAATTTCTCGGGCTACCCTGGAACATCAGCCTTAATCATAACTGATGTCATATTAATTTATTTTTCCAGGTGAATTGGACAACGGCAGAGGGAGCGCCCGTTTAAATATGTTCCGACATCTGCATGAGGTGAAGAGTGGCAGGACATCGTCTTTGAGCCACGAGATACTGGGGTTCGATGCTCAGGTAATGCTTTTGAAAAGTTTTTGTATTCAGTTATTTTTAACCCCCGACGCAAAAACGACGGGGTGTTGTAAGTTTGACGTGTCTGTCTGTCTGTCTATGTGTGTGTCTGTCTGCGGCACCGTAGCTCCCGAACGCATGAACCGATTTTGATTTAGTTTTTTTTTTATTTGAAAGGTGAATTAGTCGAGAGTGTTCTTAGCTATGTTTGAAGAAAATCGGTTCAAGATGGCCGCCGCCACAAAATGGCGGATTACATATTTTTTCACAACTCCATCATTATGGGTATCAAATGAAAGGGTTTGTTTAGTAGAATACTATACACTATAACAGATTTCAAATCCAAGATGGCCGCCACCACAAAATGGCGGATTACATATTTTTTCACAACTCCATCAATATGGATATCAAATGAAAAGGCTTGATTAGTAGAATACTATACACTATTTTAAGAGCAGTGGTGGCCCAGTGGTGGCGGCCCCGACTTACGAACAGTCGTGGGTTAGAACCCAGGTAGGCGCATTACTTTGTGTAATTTATTTCATCACCATTGCTCTCAAAAACGGTGAAGGAAAACATCGTGAGGAAACCGGCATGTCTTAGAACCAAACATTCTAAGACTTGTGACATCTACCAACCCGCACTGAGCCCGCGTCGTAGATTATAGTGTTGATGATGATACACTATAACCAAATCCAAGATGGCCGCCACCACAAAATGACAAATTACGTTTGTTTTTACAACTCCCTCAATATGGGTAGCAAAAAAATTAAAGGGATTGATTTGTAGAATAATGTACACTATATTGAAAGGGAATGAGGAATATAAACTAACAAAATTTAGATAGTTTTTTTGAGTTGGGGCTTTTTTTTAATTTTTAATTGAATGACTTGTTTCAGGGAAACATTTATTTGGGAAATTGTATTGAAACAAGCCTGAAGTGAAAAAAATAAAATTTTATTTTGTATTCTTCTCAGAAAACCCTTTTAATTGATACCCCATATCATGGGGGTGCGTGATAAATAAATACCTTTTTTCAGTCACGAACGCTAGCATGTATATAACACTGTACACGTAATTTTACCTTATATTTTGGTTCTATTTTTCTTTAAATTCGAACATATTATTTTAGATACCGTACAGCTGTGACATATGTCTTTTATCAAAGTTGCAATCGTTATTCAAAGAGAAAATCACTCTCGAATCTTCCTAAGTGTATAAATGACATAATTATACACATTAGTGCTCGTGACGTGATAAATAGGTAAATTAAATAAATGAATAAAACGGTTGGCGCAGTAGCTGAGTGATTAGACTTTTGCGCTGCGTGTCGCGGGTTCGATCCCCGCACGGAGCAAATATTTGTATGGCCTACAGATAGTTGTTTCGGGTCTGGGTGTTTGTGTATGTGAGTTTAAATGTTTGTGAACGCACCCGCGATACAGGAAAAATTTCTAGTGTGGGTACAATATTGTTGAGAATAAATCCTGTAACAAAACCTCGTCATCCACAGGGTAACGTGGTAAACTATGGCTGTTCAGAGCTGATGACAGCAGAGAGAATCGGCGAGAGGAGTGCCAAGTTGGTGTCGTTCCTAGACCTGGCGGGACATAGCAAGTACCAGCGTACCACGTTGCATGGTCTCACTGGGTACTCTCCACATTATGCTATGCTAGTGGTGAGTTTATATTTAATACTAAGTATAGTAGCCAGAGCTGATGACAGCAGAGAGGGCGAGAGGAGTGCCAAGTTGGTGTCGTTCCTAGACCTGGCGGGACATAGCAAGTACCAGCGTACCACGTTGCATGGTCTCACTGGGTACTCTCCACATTATGCTATGCTAGTGGTGAGTTTATATTTAATACTAAGTATAGTAGCCAGAGCTGATGACAGCAGAGAGGGCGAGAGGAGTGCCAAGTTGGTGTCGTTCCTAGACCTGGCGGGACATAGCAAGTACCAGCGTACCACGTTGCATGGTCTCACTGGGTACTCTCCACATTATGCTATGCTAGTGGTGAGTTTATATTTAATACTAAGTATAGTAGCCAGAGCTGATGACAGCAGAGAGGGCGAGAGGAGTGCCAAGTTGGTGTCGTTCCTAGACCTGGCGGGACATAGCAAGTACCAGCGTACCACGTTGCATGGTCTCACTGGGTACTCTCCACATTATGCTATGCTAGTGGTGAGTTTATATTTAATACTAAGTATAGTAGCCAGAGCTGATGACAGCAGAGAGGGCGAGAGGAGTGCCAAGTTGGTGTCGTTCCTAGACCTGGCGGGACATAGCAAGTACCAGCGTACCACGTTGCATGGTCTCACTGGGTACTCTCCACATTATGCTATGCTAGTGGTGAGTTTATATTTAATACTAAGTATAGTAGCCAGAGCTGATGACAGCAGAGAGGGCGAGAGGAGTGCCAAGTTGGTGTCGTTCCTAGACCTGGCGGGACATAGCAAGTACCAGCGTACCACGTTGCATGGTCTCACTGGGTACTCTCCACATTATGCTATGCTAGTGGTGAGTTTATATTTAATACTAAGTATAGTAGCCAGAGCTGATGACAGCAGAGAGGGCGAGAGGAGTGCCAAGTTGGTGTCGTTCCTAGACCTGGCGGGACATAGCAAGTACCAGCGTACCACGTTGCATGGTCTCACTGGGTACTCTCCACATTATGCTATGCTAGTGGTGAGTTTATATTTAATACTAAGTATAGTAGCCAGAGCTGATGACAGCAGAGAGGGCGAGAGGAGTGCCAAGTTGGTGTCGTTCCTAGACCTGGCGGGACATAGCAAGTACCAGCGTACCACGTTGCATGGTCTCACTGGGTACTCTCCACATTATGCTATGCTAGTGGTGAGTTTATATTTAATACTAAGTATAGTAGCCAGAGCTGATGACAGCAGAGAGGGCGAGAGGAGTGCCAAGTTGGTGTCGTTCCTAGACCTGGCGGGACATAGCAAGTACCAGCGTACCACGTTGCATGGTCTCACTGGGTACTCTCCACATTATGCTATGCTAGTGGTGAGTTTATATTTAATACTAAGTATAGTAGCCAGAGCTGATGACAGCAGAGAGGGCGAGAGGAGTGCCAAGTTGGTGTCGTTCCTAGACCTGGCGGGACATAGCAAGTACCAGCGTACCACGTTGCATGGTCTCACTGGGTACTCTCCACATTATGCTATGCTAGTGGTGAGTTTATATTTAATACTAAGTATAGTAGCCAGAGCTGATGACAGCAGAGAGGGCGAGAGGAGTGCCAAGTTGGTGTCGTTCCTAGACCTGGCGGGACATAGCAAGTACCAGCGTACCACGTTGCATGGTCTCACTGGGTACTCTCCACATTATGCTATGCTAGTGGTGAGTTTATATTTAATACTAAGTATAGTAGCCAGAGCTGATGACAGCAGAGAGGGCGAGAGGAGTGCCAAGTTGGTGTCGTTCCTAGACCTGGCGGGACATAGCAAGTACCAGCGTACCACGTTGCATGGTCTCACTGGGTACTCTCCACATTATGCTATGCTAGTGGTGAGTTTATATTTAATACTAAGTATAGTAGCCAGAGCTGATGACAGCAGAGAGGGCGAGAGGAGTGCCAAGTTGGTGTCGTTCCTAGACCTGGCGGGACATAGCAAGTACCAGCGTACCACGTTGCATGGTCTCACTGGGTACTCTCCACATTATGCTATGCTAGTGGTGAGTTTATATTTAATACTAAGTATAGTAGCCAGAGCTGATGACAGCAGAGACAATAATTTTATAAAATCTGTTTTGTTATAAGTATATATATATACTATACTATATATTATATACCTATACTTTTTTTAAGTTTTTTATTAAAGTTGATATTGTTTTTTTGTACCCTACCACAATGTTGTCTTGTTTGACCCTAAATTTGACTGGTAGAGAATGCCTTGTTGCATTAAGTCCTATAATGTATCACTATTGTGCATAAAGTTTAAATAAATAAATATAAGTAAGTAGACTTTTATGGATAAGATTAAAACCCAAAGCATGTTCAAAAAAAAAAAAAGAAAAAAAAAAAAACCTGCCTGCGATGGTATAATTTAAATATTTATTTCAATTCTTTTTGAGGTACGCGTACGAAATTCTAAAAACTAACTCAACCATTATTTCTCTTCAGATATCAGCCACAGCGGGTATTACATCAATAACAGAAGAACACATAAGTCTATTGACAGCGTTAGACCTTCCCTTCTTCGCTGTGATCAGCAAATGTGAGCTAGCGGCCATTGCTGTCAAGTCTCTGATGGCCAGACTCGCTGAGCTACTCGCTAAGGCTAATAAGGTATGTAAAATAAATAAATTAGTAAATAATAAAATTTTATTCAAAAACATAAGGTATAACGTTAAATGAGTGAAGGTAACATTAAAATATCAAATAAGCACTTATCACGCGTTACGTCCAATCCTACCCACATTATGAAATAACTATTTTTGTTTTTACTAACATTAGTTTTATAAGTTTTACTGTACTAACATTCTATGGATTCTGTGAATTCTGAAATAAAAAGTTTATTTTTATAGTTATTAATCTTATAAATATGTAGAAGTTAGCATGTGTAAGTTAGGAGCTCGTGGCTTAATAATAACTGCCACTCGATCTTTAGTTTATGCCAAAGGTCTACAAATTACAGCCGGGATCAACGGCTGCATTAAGAGCGTAGACGGGCTGCATTTTTCCATACAAATGTATTCCCCTATTCTCTTCCTGGATAATGCCTCTAGAGTAATCGTTTTTATTTATAAAAATCCAGGTCTATTGAAGGCATGCCCCTGTCATTTTTTTTTTTTTTTTTTAATTTATTACAAAAATAAATATGACTTACCAAAAACCTAAAAAAATACCCCGTTTTTACCTACGTAATCAGATGACTACCAAAGAAAATTGAAAAGTTTTTAAAATAAAAACAAGTAATAGGGGCATAGATCTATTCTTCCTTTAAATCTTGATACCAAATATAATTTAATTGGCTTAGGTTTCGAGGAGAAAACAGGAGAATACGAAACGTCGATCGGTCAAGGTTTTTTATAGGTAAAATCGTTCTGAGCTGCAGTTGTCTCTATCGCACTCACATATTGATACCGCCCGGTTGCTAGAGCGCAGCGCGACGGCAATAGTTATATATACGTATATTATACGCAGCCCGTCTACGCTCTTAAGCAACTAATTGATAATTACGTTAAGATTTATATACGATGACAATACAGAGCCGATTTTGTTGTGCTGACAGCAGGGCCCTCTTCATGATTCAGTTTTTATTTACGTTTCGGGTAGGATGCGACCAGGATGACAGACGCAATAATAATTAATATATTAAAATAAAATAATTAATAATAATATATTAATTTTATTATTATTTTTTAATATATTGCGTCTGTAAAGGCATGGAAAAATAAGTGTCACAGTTGTTGTGTATGACTTTTTTATGTGAGAAAAACTAAGCAATTAAACGGAACGTATTTATTTTTAATTTAAAACATTCATATTTACTCATAATAATACATAATGTTTGCACTTAGGTACGTAGACCCAGTTTTTTTAAAGTTTCGCAGTGGGTCGTTTTATAACCATTTTTTACGTTTTTTATAGGAGTATACCACACAAATGCTTGTCATTAAGATTAAATTTTACATTTAAATAGTCAACGGGATATTTTTATGGCAGAAGTCTTCATGATTCAGTTTTTATTTACGTTTCGGGTAGGATGACACCAGGATAACAGGTATCGGCATACGACTGTAGATCACGTTCACTCCGGATTGCTGAAAAATAGGGAAAAAACACTGTTTTAAGCTTTCACGGTTCATAACTATATTTAAAATGTCTTACGGGATATGTTCCGTGATTATCATTTGTTTTGAGTTCCCGATATTTCGACGCTGTTGCAAGCGCCATGATCGCGGGTTAACATATTAAAGACTTCAAAAAACCTGGTGATACTGTGAGTGTTTTGCCGTGACTTAGTGTCGAGTTCCAGTAGTGCGCGTAATAAAAGACAAAGAAAGAGGGTAGACAGATTCGTCTGCTCCTAACAATTTTTTCCATCCACATTTCTCCAGCCAACCCGCGATCATGGAGCTTGCAACAGCGTCGAAATATCGGGAACTCCAAAAAAATAATAATCACGGAAGATATCCCGTAAGTGACATCTTTTAATAAATAAAGAGAGAAGTCCTGACTGACTGACTGACTGACTGACTCATCAACGCCCAGCCCAAACCCTTGGACCTAGAGAGCTGAAATTTTGCACAGAGGTTCCCTTTATAATGTAGACAAGGAATAAGGAAGGATTTTTCGAAATTCAACCCCTAACGGAGTTAAATAGGGGATAAAGGTTTGTATGGAAAATTTACATTTTCACGCGGGCGAAGCCGCTGGCAAAAGCTAGTTTTAAATATAATAGGGAAAAGCCTTTACTACTCGGTCACATTACCTTGACGCTTGGTGTTGTAACAATAATGTCCAAAATCAATATAAAAACATCAGAAAACTAGCCAAATTATCGACGCGCGTATCGGTAACAAAAATGCTAACCGTACTGACACTTGCCGGGCGAGCTAAGGGAATGCGGGGGCCCGTTGGGGCTGCGGGATGTCGAAAGAGATACCGCGTCTTCGACACAAAGGGCTAAGAAGGAACATATTTGGTTTTTAGTCAGTAGAAGTCTGACACTCCCTTCCGCTTTGCCCAAGAGCGGGAGGGGTTATTTGAATTCCAATCGTCCAAAAAAAAAATAACCCCTCGAAGATTTTCACCCGCCAAAAAAAAAAAAGGCGGGCAATCACTGTCGAAATGTCGGCCTGGGCAGTGGCGCATTGGCGAGTATACTGTTCATCATCATCAGTATATAATGTTCCCACTGCAGGGACTCAGGTCTCCCCTCTATGAGAGGGATGGGCTTTTATTCACCCCGCGGGCCCAGTGCGGGTGGTGATGATATAAATTACACAAAGTAAAGCGCCTGATTGGGTTCGAACTGTTACACGGATGACCCCGAAAGGCTTTTTAAAAAAAAGACGAGTTACACTAGCACTTAAGTTTAATTAGAAAAACCCACAATTACATAGTTATAGTAGTTTAGACTAAAACACAAATTCACCAACTTATAATGACTACCAAAATATCTGATGGTTTCGGAGAAGGTTACCAAAACTGGTACACGCGACGGCGTCCAGAATCTAACTAATTTCTTTATTAAAATTATGCTTCTGTGCGACAAATGCAATTCAGCGTTTCCTTTACAATGGAAAATGCCAGGCCGACACTAAAGTGCAGATGTCGACTTTATTGCCCAGTAATAAGGGTTGTAACAGAACCCACGACTTGGGCCACTGCTCTCAATTGTTAGTCTGCGGGCACGAAACTTTCGACGGCCGAGCGATGGCGGCAGCGGGGCGACGCGATCAGGATCAGGCAGCGATATCTCGCGCGGGCACGAAACATACCTTAGTGTCAGAGTTTCTAAACCGCCGCAAGGGCCTCTGACATGGTTTTGACGACCGCCATTTGGCGGCCGAGACCACCGGCTTATACGTGCCTTCCGAAGCACGGAACCATCTTTTTACCCGACTACGGCAAAGCCAAAAGGAAGGGTAATGATTTTGGCAGTCTATGTATGTATGTATGTATGTATGTATGTATGTATGTTCCACCGTAGCGCCTAAACTACCAAACGGATTTTAATAAATGAGGTGTCTATAGATTCGTAAGAATAGCCCGGGTGTCATAGGCTATATAAATTTTATCAAATATTATTATGACGGAAGTTAAATGTCAGATTATAACATCGAAAAAAATTAAATTGAGATAATCATAACATGTTTGGTATCAAATGAAAGGTCTTGACGAGCACATTACAAATATGTATATTATACGATAGTTTTAGTCCGCCGTTTGTAGTCGGGTTTTAGTTTTTAGACTTGTTATCAGACAATACCTTAAAATAAAAGACTGTATGTAGTACCCGCGCAAGCGACAAAACCTAACTATTTTGTTCTCGTCGCCGTCGCCCCGCTCCGCTGTCGCCCGTTTCGTGCCCGTCGCTATTATGTGCAATGCTTTTGTATACATCGCCGTCGCGTTGCGTCGCCATCGCTCGGCCGTCGGAAGTTTCGTGCCCGTAGACTTAGTATTGATGGTTACGCCAACACGGTGTTGGCGTGTAATAAATAAATATAATGCTTGACGTTGGACATTTGAACTGACTAGGACGCCAGGTTGGCTTTGCCGTGTTGAAAATGTCCAGCAATCGCTTCTTGGACTTAGCACCTGTCGCGGCTAAGGAAACTCAACCAGTATGAAGTTCCACTGGTCGCTGCGCATCTCGTGACTATGTTCATGTCATGAGAAAGGTAGAAGAAAAATAAAACCAAGATGGCGACTCCGTGAATATTCGCCTAGCGTGCGGTCCGTTGACAACTCTTCGGAAAAGATCTTTCTCTGATCTTCTGTGTGCCGCGTCATCGCATCTCCAGCTAAATTATTGCTGAGATCTTCGCCATAAATAAAACCCGCGGGTCCATTGGCCCATCGCATCTGGACTAACATTTTCGAACTATAAACTTTGGTGTGTGTAGTGAACTTGAGTGCAGTTGAAGCAGTCCCTCTGGAGCTGATCGCAGACGTGGACAGCAAGGTAAGCCTTCCTGAGTGTCTATAGGTTTTTCTAACTGTTCACCGTCAGGCTATTGTAATTTCTGGAATATATTTCGACTCAGCGCCCCTCCATTTGAGGCAAACCGCAACGTATAGTTTTGACCAGTAATATCAAATCGAACGTCGAACTATACGAACCATTTGGTCCTTCGAGCCGGATAGATTTGTCCTATAAGCTAGAAAAATCTAGAAATTATTTACGTAAAATTGCATATCGTTTTAGGAAACTCGTCCTTATTGCATTATACGTAAGGTCTAATATCATCCGCATTCTTTATCGAAGTTCCGCTACATTGCATATTTTTAGTGGTGTAGGTACTTACACATTAATATTACTAAGTCATATCAAGTCTTAAATTCTTTAACTATTACAGTGATTTGTGTCGTGAAATAGGGTACTTATTTTCCGAGAACTGCGCGTTACAAGCCAACATTTGGTAAAATAGCGGGTAGATTCGTGGGTAGTATACCGCTTGTTCGACAAACAGCGTGTTTGGGGTTCTCAGGTTGAGTTGAGTGACCTACTTTCGTACCAAGATTGACCTTGAGTCCGGGAACCGCAATCATGATTGAACGGTCATTGAACTTTGTTAGGATTGATTTAGTATTATTTAACTGAAGTCTTATAGGTAAATGTTATCCTATTAAATCGCCTCGTATTGTACGAGTATTTAATCGCAATACAGTCCACTCCGCATTTGATTAAATTATTGCAATTTAGTTAAATTATTCTCAATAAATTAATTTTTAGATTACAACATTTTTACTGTTTATCTACACCGCACTTACATAACGTTACAGTTGTGAGATCACGGATAAGTTATTTCTGTATTACACGTACGTAAAGTAAGTTTTTAAATGGTTGGATATTATTTCCATACCTACTAAAACTAAAGTTGTTTTTTGAACTTTGGTTTGTTAATTCCCATCGCACCTATAAGTTATTTAGGTTCAGACGGTTTTGGTACATACTCTTGTGTTCATTCCGTTTTGAGTTACTTATGTACATTAGATAAATATTTATCGAGATACCTAGGTATATTCTCGCATCGCATTTATTTTCTGTTTAACATAATATACTTCATCCTTTGTTGTAAGTGGTTGCCTATCGGAAGGTTTCGTACGGGACATATTATTTATATCGACCTACCTACTTACCGAATAGGATTATAGTATTAATTTGTAAACAGTTGTTATTGTAGCCATCACTAAGTTATTGTGATAGGTCATTCGCACGGTCGGAGTAGTGATTCCGTACCTATTTGTTTAATTGTGTTATTTTGTGGGTCTTTTGCTTACGCGTTCCATTAGGGTTCCGCGTGCTAAGGCGAAAGTTGGTTCCGTACACAATTATTTAAATAGCTGATTTATTATTTTTAAATTCAGTTGTTTACCGCACCTTGCTGCCATTTTTTGGTACTAGGGTTCCGCAGGTCAGGAAAAGAGGTTCCTACCTATTTTATTGTTTTTACCTGATCAAGCATTTGTTTCTTTTGTTTGATTCATAGTTTTCGTACTAGCTTGTTAGGGTTCCGTGTTTTGAGAGTTAAGTGGGTTCCGAATTGATATTTTTTGTGTAAATTTATTATTGAGTTCTATTCTATTGTAAGTTATAATGGAAGATTTAAAATATAAATTAAAAATGTATGAAGGCAAACGCGCCGCATACTTTGCTCGTGCACAAAGGTTATTTGATTCTATAATAGACCTTAGGACCGACAAATCGCGGGACACTTTTATTGCGCAAGCTAAATCAATTGATCTAATTCGTACTGAAATTATATCTGTTATTGATAATATAAACATTATTTCATTGAAACTTAATCCAACGTATGAGGTTAATTATAGTACATTGTCTTCATTTGACGATCTGGCGTGCGAAATCAAAAATGTTTTGAGTTCCCTAACCACAACAAAAGAGTCTCATAACTCGAATGAGGCAGGATCTTCGCATATCAAAATACCTCGAATTGAACTACCTACCTTTGATGGTGACATTCAGAACTTTCCGTTTTTCTATGAGACATTTAAACGGGTGATTCATACAAACCCCGATCTCTCGGATTCTGATCGTATTCATTATTTGTTGGGTCATCTCAAAGGCAAAGCCAAAGGCGTGGCAGCCGGTATTGTTCCTGCTGCAGAAAATTATCGTGTTATCTGGGACGCGCTCATTGCTAAATATCAGGACAAGCGCGCATTAGCCGTTAATTATTTAAATCAGCTGTTTTCTTTAAAGTCAGCTGGTTCGTCGCCCGCTAACGTAGAAAAGGTTTTTGATAGGTACACCGCTATTGTGGCTGGACTCAAACAATTAAAAATCGACAACATGTCTGATTTTATTTTTATGTACGTGGGTCTTAAGTTAGTAGACTCCGACATCGCAAAACATTATGAAATGTCGCTTCGCACGTTAGAGGATCCTCATAGCGTAGACTACAATTATTTCGTGAAGTTCGTACGAGAACAGGTAAAAATTCTTTATCGCACCGCGCCGCAGAAGCCTGAGCGTTCGACGGCTGGCGCCAGCGGTAGACCCTCCCCCGCACCCTCTAGTAAGGTATCGCAGGTGTATGTAGCTACGTCACCTAAATGTTCGCTTTGTCAGTCGGTGCACACAAACTTATATAAGTGTAGTGCCTTTTTAAAATTAAATGCGAATGACAAATTTAAATATATAAAAGATAATCGTTTTTGCGGTAATTGCCTTAGTAGTCAACACACCGTATCTAAATGTCAATCAGCACTCTCGTGCAAGAAATGCAACGGTAAACATCATTCCCTGTTACATTTTGATCAATCGCCGCCTCCACAACCGACACCCGCGCCAGCAGTCGGCGCCGCGCCGTCTGCCAGCGCCGTAGTCCAGACCCCGGATCAGGATCGCGTTTCTTTGTGTACTCATTCGGCTTCGGCTCATAATAGTACTCGCACTACGGAGGTTTTAGCTACTGCGAAGGTGTTAGTGGTAGGTAGAAAAGGGAAGGATTTTGTTGTTCGCTGTCTATTGGACCCGGGTTCTCAGAAGAACTATATTACCACCCGATGTTGTCGTATGCTTGGACTACCAATACGTGACGATTCTATAGTCACGGTTAAAGGTATCGGTGGTACGTCTCAATCGGTCCGCGGTTCAGTCGACTTCACATTTAGCTCGCGCCTTCGCGCTCAACCCAAGTACTCGATCGAGGCACTGGTTCTCGACGAGATAACAGGACAGCTTCCATTGTGTCCGATAGATGTCGCTGATCTCAATAATATCGATTCGCATCTATTCGCTGATGATACTTGGGGAATGCCGGGGAATATTGACATTCTACTTGGAGTAAAGTTGTTTGCTAAATTATTGCAACCAAGTAAAGTTACTTCGACAGCTGGATATCCAGATGCTTTAGAGACTGTGTTAGGATATATCTTTATGGGAGACGCGCCTATTCTAGACTCTCCTACCGCTACAATGTCGTTTTGCGCTACGTCTTCTTTGGAAAACTGCGACTTGCGTAGATTCTGGGAGATCGAGGAAGTTCAAGCTTCTTCAATCACAAGTGTGGACGATAAACACTGCGAGCAGTTTTATTGTTCTACCACTACTCGCACCCCATCTTGCAAGTATGTCGCTGCTTTGCCATTAAAGACGGACGCTTCTGCGCTAGGAAACTCTTTCGAAATCGCTCGTCGTAGGTTTCATAGCCTCGAACGTAAATTTAAATCACATCCTAAAGTCAAAATTCTATATGATGACGTCATTAAAGATTATCTTAAAAATAATTATATTTCTTTAGTGGAAGGAGTTTTGCCAGGTGAAGTCTCGTTCTATATCCCACACCATGCTGTCATTCGCGAGGACAAGACAACCACTAAGTTACGCGTGGTTCTTGACGCAAGCGCGAAGTCAGACAATGGCACCTCGTTAAATGACATCCTTTACGCTGGTCCCGTTCTTCAAGCGGACCTGCTAAATATCTTATTGAACCTGAGACTCTTCGCGGTAGCAATAACTTCTGACGTTAAAGCTATGTATCTTAAAATAGGGATTCGTCCTGAAGATCGTCCGCTTCAGCGAATACTCTACCGCTTTCACGAAGATGAAAATTTAAAAATGTTTCAATTTTCAGTTCTACCTTTCGGCCTGAAGTGTTCTCCTTTTGTCGCGATTCGCACCATTCAACAATTGTGTAAGGACGAAGGTCACCAATTTCCTCTGGCCAGTGAGGTACTGAGCCGAGACATTTATATGGATGATATAGCAAGCTCTACCTTTAATGTAGAGCAAGCAATAGAGTCATCTCACCAATTAATTAAAATATTTTCACTTGGTGATTTTGAGTTGACCAAATGGTCAAGTAATAGCGCTGAAGTCCTTCAGGCTATTCCCGAGTCATTGCGACTCTCGCACAGTGTCGATCTAAGTAAGGATCCGACCCTGAAAATTCTTGGGCTACGCTGGTTTCCCGACCATGACTATTTCGCATTCCAGGTCAACCCTGATGTTCGTCCTTGTACAAAAAGGAATATCTTGTCGTCTATCGCTCGTCTCTTTGATGTATTGGGATTAGTCGCGCCCATGATTTTGTACGCTAAGTTACTGATCAAGGATTTGTGGCTTGTCAAAATAGGATGGGATGAGGTCCCACCGAACCGCATTGTTCGCCTTTGGGAACAATTTCAAGCTGAGTTACCTGAAGTTTCTCAGCTTAAATTCGCACGTCATATTGGCGTTATTGAAAATTGTAAGCTATCCATAGTTGGCTTTGCGGATGCCAGTGAGAAGGCTTACGGCGGTGCTGTCTATGCCCACGTAGTCAATCCAGACGGTGACATCGTCATCTCACTGGTATGTGCAAAGTCCAAAGTCGCACCTCTTAAGGTTATTTCGCTAGCTCGTTTGGAGCTATGCGCCGCACTCCTTTTATCAATTCTGATCAAACGAGTTTTCGTTCTCTACTCCGCCCGATACGCCATTGAGGCTGTCGTGGCGTTCTCAGATTCGACTGTAACTTTAAGTTGGATTCATTCTTCTCCACATCGCTGGCACACTTATGTGGCCAATCGCATCTCTAAAATCCAAGAAAACTTATCGTCGGAGCACTTCTTCCATGTCAAGGGATCTGAGAACCCAAGTGACTGTCTTTCTCGTGGCTTAACACCGGCCCAGCTAGTTCATCATCCACTGTGGATGAGTGGACCGCCATGGCTTAAAACACCCCGACACGAATGGCCCGTGAAGCCATTTGTATCGGGTGAGGTGCAAGAGCTGCCAGAGATGAAGCCTGTGGCTCTACCCTCAGTTACGAAAGCAGACTCTTCTGATACAGATACCAGTTCTCTAACTGAAGACATTCTGTACCATCGTTCTAGTAGGTTTTCCTCTTGGATGAAATATCTAAAAACCATTTGTTTTGTTTATAAATTTCTCAAACGTCTCCCGAAGGGACCCGTTACCGCATCGGACTTGGAGTTCGCTGAATTAGTAGTGTGGCGCTCTGTTCAGCGGATCCATTTCGAATCAGATCTCGATCGCATAAATCGCAAACAATTATGTTCAAAGCCATTACAGAAACTTAGTCCGTTTCTGCATAATGGACTTATTCGCGTTGGTGGACGCTTAGCCAACTCTGAGTTAGACTTTGATTCGCGTCACCAAATTTTACTTCCTCGACAGGACCACGTAGTGGAACTTTTAGTTTCCTACTATCATATCAAGAACTTTCATACAGGTCCGAACTTGCTTCTGTCTCTTTTGAGACAGAGGTATTGGATTCTGTCCGCACGGCGTATTGTTCGTCATATAACTTTTAACTGCAATATTTGCTTTCGCGCTAAGCCACGACCGGTTTTTCCAATCATGGCTGACCTGCCGCAGTCACGTGTTGAAATCGCTCCTAAAGCATTTTCACACACTGAGTGTGATTATGCTGGTCCGCTCATGATAACATCTGTACGCGGCAGAGGCCAAAAGAGTCGTAAGGCTTACATATGTCTTTTTACGTGCTTGACAACGCGTGCTTTGCATCTAGAAGTTGCCTCGGATCTCAGCACCGCGAGCTTCTTGTCAGCACTAAAACGTTTTATTTCTCGCCGTGGTCCCATCGAGTGTCTGTATACGGACAACGGCACCAATTTCATTGGTGCTCGTTCTTATCTTCGCGATCTCTACCAATTCTTGTCGCAAGAATATCGCCCCTATTGGGAATTGGAACTGGCAGAGCATAAAATTACTCTTAAAACCATCCCATGTAGAGCTCCACATTTTGGTGGATGCTGGGAAAGTGAGGTAAAGAGCGTCAAAACGCATCTTCTGAAGGTCGTCGGTCAACAAATACTCACTTTTGATGAGCTTAACACTATGTTAGCTCAAGTCGAAGCTTTGTTAAACTCTCGACCACTCTATGCACTTAGCTCAGATCCGTCAGAACCTACCGCTCTAACACCTGCACATTTCCTTAATACGAAACCGCTTGTGTTTTTACCCGCTCGCGAAATTACTGAAACGCGTTTACACCTTATTTCACGATACGAGTTAACTGATCAACTCGTTCAATCTTTTTGGAAGCGGTGGCGCAATGAATATCTGCACACCCTCCAAACAAGGCAAAAATGGAACACTCCCTCTAACCCAGTCCGGGTTGGTATGGTCGTTGTTTCAATGCAAGATAATGTCATGCCCTTGCACTGGCCGTTAGGTTTAATTACTGAAATCTTTCCGGACAAAAAAGGGATCTGCAGAGTCGCATCAGTGAAGGTACAAGGTGGAATGCTTCAGAGCAGGCCGATTGTTAAGTTGTGCCCTCTCCCTACTCAGTAAGCATTAATCAGCTTATCGTATTTTAGGTTAGGGTTAGGTCAAGTTAATAATATAGCTAAATTTTCTTTCTTTTTATAATTCAATTTAATTTTTTTGTTAGGTTTCCTCCCTAGAGGTAGAGTTTTCGCGACGATATGCAATTATTATTATAATGACGCTTTCTTGTGTGTTTCGAAAGTAGGATCTTTCAAACCGGGGAAGATGGTTACGCCAACACGGTGTTGGCGTGTAATAAATAAATATAATGCTTGACGTTGGACATTTGAACTGACTAGGACGCCAGGTTGGCTTTGCCGTGTTGAAAATGTCCAGCAATCGCTTCTTGGACTTAGCACCTGTCGCGGCTAAGGAAACTCAACCAGTATGAAGTTCCACTGGTCGCTGCGCATCTCGTGACTATGTTCATGTCATGAGAAAGGTAGAAGAAAAATAAAACCAAGATGGCGACTCCGTGAATATTCGCCTAGCGTGCGGTCCGTTGACAACTCTTCGGAAAAGATCTTTCTCTGATCTTCTGTGTGCCGCGTCATCGCATCTCCAGCTAAATTATTGCTGAGATCTTCGCCATAAATAAAACCCGCGGGTCCATTGGCCCATCGCATCTGGACTAACATTTTCGAACTATAAACTTTGGTGTGTGTAGTGAACTTGAGTGCAGTTGAAGCAGTCCCTCTGGAGCTGATCGCAGACGTGGACAGCAAGGTAAGCCTTCCTGAGTGTCTATAGGTTTTTCTAACTGTTCACCGTCAGGCTATTGTAATTTCTGGAATATATTTCGACTCAGCGCCCCTCCATTTGAGGCAAACCGCAACGTATAGTTTTGACCAGTAATATCAAATCGAACGTCGAACTATACGAACCAATTGATAAATGTGAATATTCTACAGTAAGACACAAAGGTTAAAATGGCGGCTGTAAAATGAACTTACTTTTCGATCATTTTTGAGTTCATTGGATTCCTCAATGCTAGATCTTCTTTTGTCAGGGGTCTGTGGTTTTAGCTCCCCTGTAGGAATATTATCCCGGGGTAACTGATTCTGTGCATCACTCCTGTAATATAATTTTCACCTCAGTCATATTCATATTCAATGTAAATAGTCAAAGATTTTTTTTTTTAAAGTTTTCATTTAAAGGGGTTTGAACTTTTTTGTATGGGAGCTGGCATATGAAAGAGGTATGTATAGATAGAGGACATTTAGACGAACAAAAAGATCGACATTATGAGTACAATGACCGCGTCAAAAATAATCAAGAGTAAGCCCAAGTCAAATAAAAAAAAAAACTCAAATGAACTAACTCTTGTCGCCTCTGAATTCTCGGTGTTCTTACGCGCTGTAGCAGGTTCTGCCAGGCGTGAGCTGGTAACTCCTCACCGTAGTCCATTAGCTTGTAGCCGCCGTCTCCGTTAGCAGAGGCACTGCAAATAGGTCAAAAAATCCAAAATCAAAAGTCATTTATACAAACTAGGCTGATAATAAGCACTTTTCGTAGGTACCTCAAAATTTATTTATTTACAATCGACAATCGCCCAAAACACCTTAACACCCACCCTTCGACGCTTCCTAGTGTTTTCGCTGGAAAAAAGAAGTGGCGAAACAAACTCCCCGGCATCTTTTCAATTAAAATGAACTAAAAAATAACAAGATGACTGGCTCAACAAACACCTGTGGAGGCTCTCGTTAGGCAGCTGGAACAAGGCCTTGATTCAGAAAGCGGTACTCCTGGATGCGGCCCGTATTATAGGAGGTTTCATGGTACTTAAAACAAAATTTTATTGGCAAAAACTCAAACTTTCAATTAGATCATTAAAGACACTTTTGAATATCAGAAAAACAAAGCGAAGTTACAGTGACAAGGCATAATAACTTGTGAAAGTACTGTAGTTGGCCATTCCAAATCTATTAAACCAAAATATTGTTACAAAATGTTGGTTACATGGGGTACTGTTAGGTATATAAGGTCCATTAAAATAGGTGGACAAATTTTAACACAGCGTTCAGTAAGTCTAACCAAAGATATCCAAACAAAAAAACCATTAAATTAACTGTTTTTTTTTTACTTAAAATAATAAATTGCCGGCACTCTAGAACAAATTCATCCTATAAGAGTAGGTACTTAAATGCGTTTTTCTTATTATATTTTTTACCATCGTCCTTATTTTGGTGGTCTGAATGATTTCTGAAATTTTGTCCACTTAATTTAATGGGACCTTATATATAGGTGGCCTTACCCTTCGGGGGTTATAGGAGCCAGGTATGTTACATAAAAATCTTTGAGAAATAAAAATACTTACATGAACACCAAAGTGACAATCACAAAGGAATACAACAGGGTATGAGAAACCATTTTGTTATATTGTACTCCAAACAGTTGATGCTCCTAGAATGTGCTCCTTACAACCATCCCTACCGTATTTATACTACCAAAAACCGTATTAAAATGGTGATTCTGTAATAAGACAATTACTATTTATTAAAGAATTAATATTAATATGGAACATGCCTTATTTATTCCCAATTTTCCTGTGCTTAACTTAAGAAAATTAGAATCACACTAGTATTATAAAGGCGAAAGTTTGTGAGTGTGTATGTTTGTTACTTCTTCGCGTCTAAACGGCGTGAGCCATTCTAATAAAATTTGGTATGATGTTAGCTGATACCCTGAATTAACACATAGGATAGTTTTTATCCCGAGTTTATCTTCCCGTGGGATAATTTTCTAGTTGTAGCGGGTGAAGCCGCTGGCAACGGCTAGTAATAAGATAATTATTTAACAAATTCTTAGGGCGCCTGTTACCCCGTCGGGGCTACGGGTTATTCGAAAGCGATACTGCGGCCCCGGACACAAAGGGCTAAGAAGGAACATGGGTGGTTTTTAGTCAGTAGAAGTCTGACACGACCTTCCGCAGTCCGCTCCGCCCAGAACGGGAGGATTCATTTGATAATTTCCAAACTTCTAAAAAAAAAGGTGTACACACGGCTACATATCAAGCTATACAAAACCAGTATAATCTGATCGTTCATTGTGCGAAAAGATCTAGTCAAGTGAGGCCAAGATTAACTGGTTTTGTATAGCTTGATGTGTAGCCGTGTGTACGAATAACATTAATTTTAACCAGGGGTTCTAAAATGGATACTTTAACAGATCATAATTTAAAAAGCGTAAAATAGACCTTTCATAATAGTAACTGCGTCTGTGACCATTTTACGAATTTAAACGCAATTCATATTATTTTTCTATTATGATCTACTAGCTTTTGCCAGCGGCTTCGCCCGCGTGAAAATGACGATTTTCCATACAAACTTCCATCCCCTATTTAACTACCTTAGGGGTTGAATTTCGAAAAATGCTTCCTTATTCCTTGTCTACATTATAAAGGGAACCTCTGTGCAAAATTTCTAGGTCCACGGGTTTGGGCTGGGCGTTGATGAGTCAGTCAGTCAGGACTTCTCTTTTTTTTATTTATATAGATAGATTTTTCTAAATGGTCACAGACGCAGTTACTATTATGAAAGGTCCATTTTATGCTTTTTAACGCAATTCATATTATGATCTGCTAAAGTAGCCATTATAGACGCCCAGGCTTTTACACAGTGTTAAAAATAATATTTTTTTTGTTACAGAAACCGCTACTGATTACGGACGAGAACCTTGCAAGGAACTGTGTCGGTCCTCAGAAGCTGATCATTGATGCTATCGACCAAACTAAAGAAGATAATGTCATGTAAGTATTCATCAATATCTGCCTAGCCTTTCCCCAACTATATTGAAAGAAAGAAAGAAAGAAAAAGTGTTTATTGGTTTCCCAACAGGACAAAACAAATTGACAAAAAATTAAACGTTAACAAAGTAAACATAATTATGAGAAACACTTAAAATTAGGATATACATACATTATTTAAATTAATCCCGTGCGAAGCCAAAAGGCCACTATCTCAGCATGGTAACATTTATGACAAATGGCACAGCGCTGGTATTCTGATAGGGCCCAATGGTGACGCCACGTTCACAGAAAAATAGTACATTGTTCACCGAGAAAAGAAAGTGACCGATTACCGTCGTGGGTGTCGTTTAAAGCCCGAAGCCGTAGGCAAGGGCTTTAAAACACCCGAGATCGGGAATCGCACTTTCTCTCGAGTGATACATAGTGCTTTATACTACACCTACGAGGAAAATAAAAAACTAAATTAGAATTCTAATTCAAATTCAAAATGGCGCCAATGGCGTCTGCAACTGTCACATGTTCTTTTTTCAAATTGTAATCTGAGCGGGAGAGAAAAGTGTATGAAAATCCATTCTCTCCCGCTCAGATGCGTTTTCTCCCCGCATATTTGCTCGATATGCAATGACGTACTTTCTACCGTAAAGAAGAATGGGTATATTTGTATAGACCCCGTCCCTTCCCTTGTAACACTTTCTCCTATATATCAAATGAAAGAGCGTAAAAAGTGCATCATTTTATTTTATGACAGTAAATGTGTGAATAATGGGGGAAAAAAGTTATTCACCGAGAAAGAAAGAAAATATATTTTAATTTTTTTTTTCATAGAACCTGCTTGAATGTGGTGTCATATTGATACGTCTTTTAAAATGACACTGAGGTTACTAAAACCGCTTCTTCTCAAAGTCAATCGTTTGAAAGATAGACACTTCCAAATTGCAAAAATGTGTCCCCACCCCCTCTAACCTTTAATCTAAGAGGGTGAAAAATCAAAAAAAAAATATATGCTGTAGATCGCAATGAAAACTCACAACCGAAATAGTTTGAACGAGATATAGTTAGCAGTTTTTTAGATATAGCACATTTAAAAAACCGCAAATATAACTTTGTCATTCATACAAACACTATGAAAAACAAACTTATCACAAAATGTGTATTTCTGTTGCCGCTTTAACAACAAATAATACAAATTACAGGGGACTTCCCTACTACGATGGTACAGAACTAGTGGTGGTTAATATAACGAATAACACCAAAACATAACATGTTATTGATTCATAACGAATAACGTATGTTATACCGACGCTGCCTACGTGTTATCATTATAACGTCTAACTCAACAACACGCCCAACGAATAACAGCGGGGCCAGAACGGGGTAATATAATAAGTACCTATAACAACATAGCAAACGTTGGCTCGCGGCGGTCCTACGGTGCACCGTTCCCGAGTTATGGGCGCTAAAAGTTCCTGTTAAAAAAAATTGAAATATCTCGAAAACGGAGCGTCCTAGGCAAAAAAGGACCAAAATTTTGACCCCCCTCTGCCACCCCCGTGATATTTAAGTGAGAATCACATAACACCAAAAAAAAAAATTGTTTTTTGATACTGATCATCCAACTTTACTTAATAATAACATTTTATTAGTCCTAAAACTGTGCAGTATGAAGGAAAGTTCATTGATAATTTAAAACTATATAATAATATTCGTTCATAATATTAATAATAACGATATTATTATATTCGTTCGTATTCCGGCCACTACGTGATAACATTCACAGCGCATCATTGCGCCCGTTTAACGTGTTGTCGAATAAAACGACAACGTCTCCGCGTTCATATTGCTGCCGCGTTTTGTTTCAACTCGTTATAATGATAACGTATAAAATAACATGTTATAAAAATATATTCAATAGTCTATAACATGATAATTATTTATAGCGGAATTGCACACCACTATACAGAACCTTTCATGTGCGAGTCCGACTCACACTTGGCAAGTTTTTTTACACAATTCATTTTTTTTTCTTTTATTCACACGGTTACTGAACCGTGTGAATAATTGAAGAATTGAATTGGGGAAATGGAATACTTCTATGGTGTATACATCATGAAAATGGAAATGAAATACTTCTATGGTGAATACTTCCATGGTGTATACACCATAGAAGTATGTCTAAACAAAAGTCCAAGAATGACTGACTAAGAATTCAGAATCGACGGATCCGTGTTGCTGAGAGGGTGCATTTTATCGTGGCACGTATAAAAAAAAACTTATATTTCGTTCAATCCTAACACAGAGGGTTTAGCTGGGGGCAGTTTTCAGCAATAGACAGAGTGATTCAAGAGGGCGGTTTATATGTAGCGCATTGCACCCGTGCGTAGCCGGGGTGGGTCGCTAGTAAAAAAATAAAAAATAAACTTACTAAATAAACATTTTCCCCAATTATTCACACAGTAACCGTGTGAATAATTGGAAAAAAAATAATTGGATAAAAACCTTGCCAAGTCGGACTCGCACATGAAGGGTTCCGTACCATAGGGCACGCCAGCGCCACGATAGCGGCTGTAAGTCCCCTCTTTGAGGAGTGGCTGAAGAGGTACCACGGGCGCCCTCCTCAGTGGACACGGTTGTTTCGGGAGGTACCTGCACCGAATCAGGAGGGTGGAAACACCTGAATGCTACTATTGCGAGGATCGGCTGAAGGATACGGTGGAGCACAACGTGGAGGTCTGCCCCGCTTGGGCGGAGCCCCGGCGTGATCTCGTAGCGGCGATCGGCGGCGGTGACCTCCCGCGTCCGGCCCTGGTGCAAGCCATGTTTGCGAGAGGGAATGGGACGCCGCCCGTCACCTACTTCTGCGAAGCAGTGATACTAGCGAAGGAGGTGGTGGAAAGTGAGAGGGAGAGAACCTCTCGTCGCAGCCGCCGCGGGAGACGCTCCTGGCGTCGGGGGCCACGTGATGGCTTCCGGCCACCATAGACGCGGACCTGAGGACGGTGAGTAATGGGCTAGTTCGCCGCCCGTCCGTCTTATGACGACGACAGGCGTTTCGACGTCGAGTTAGTGTTATATATGGAAGGGGCTCGCAAGGGCCGACGCCCGTCGGGGCTGCGGGTTGTTCGAAAGAGATAGAGCGGCCTCGACATAAAGGGAACTAAGAAGGAACATGTGTGGTTTTTAATCAGTACAAGTCTGACTAAAATCTGGGTTATAAAAAAAATGTTCCGTACAATCGACGTAGGGTCATCCCCTTTAATTTGTATTATTTGTTGTTAAAGCGGCAACAGAAATACACATTTTGTGATAGGTTTGTTTTTCATAGTGTTTGTATGAATGACAAAGTTATATTTGCGGTTTTTTGAAAGTGCTATATCTCAAAAACTGCTAACTTTATCTCGTTCAAACTAATTTTGGTTGTAAGCTGTTTTTATTAGATTTTTCACTCTATTAGTTTAAAAGTTAGAGGGGTTGGGGACACCTTTTAGCACTTTGGAAGTGTCTATCTTTCAAACGACTGACTTTGAGAAAAAATGGTTTTAGAAACCTCAGTTTCATTTTAAAATACCTATCAATAGACACCCCACTCAAGTATGTTCGATAAAAAAAAAATTTTTTTTTTCTTTCTTTATCGGTGAATAACTTTTTTCCCCCATTATTCACACATTTACTGTCATACAATAAAATAATGTACTTTTTACGTTCTTTCATTTGATATATAGGAGAAAGTGTTACAAGGGGTGGGACACTTTGCCCCTTCTTCTTTGATAAAGTATCAAGGTACTTTCCAAGCAGGTGTAGTATAAACATTATAAACATTTTGGGCTTCATCATCATTCTCCGGCCCTTATCCCAATTTTTTTGGGTTCGGCGCAACTCCATACTTCTTCTTCCAAACTTCTCTATTTCTCATCATCTCAGCAGTCAACTCCTTTCAGGTAGGAATCATCATCAACAGCCTATTAATGTTCCCACGTGCGGGACTCAGGCCTCCTCTCTAGGAGAGGGATGGGCTATAATCCACCACGCGGGCCCAGTGCGGTGCAGTAGATGTCACATGTCTTCGATTTTTTTTGGTTCTAAGACATGCTGGATTCCTCACGATGTTTTCCTTCACCGTTTTGAGAGCAGTGGTGATGAAATAAATTACACAAAGTAATGTGCCTGCCTAGGTTCGAACCTGCGACCTACTTACTGTTCGCCACCACTGGGCCACCGCTGCTCTATATCTGATAATTCAGTGTGTGTTGCCAAAACAGCTTTAAACCTAGTATTTCTATTACAGCGTGGAATCAGAAGTAATACCAGTGTTTCCCGTGAGCTGTGTGCGAGGGAACGGTCTGAGTGCGCTCCATGCGTACCTCCTGGCGCTGACTCCACCGCAGCCGGTTGCCACGTTGAGGGCTGATGATGTGAGTAAATAAATATGTAGATTTTTTTTATTAAAACTTTGCCCTACACTAGGTATTTCTCCTGAATAGGGGATCGGACAAAAAAAACTAATTAGTCCGTCAGATAGATTTCCAAAAAATATTAACCACGTATTTTTTCTTTTTTCACGTAAACAAAAAATGAAAACAGTGCTTCGAAAACTCGTGTGCCGTCATATGATAGTACATTTTGTACCTTCAAGTGACGTTGCAAGCCCCACTCCATGATCTTTGACGCGCTTTATCTTCGTCAATTTTTATTGTTTTGATAAAACAAAAAACACGTTCTAAAACACTATCGAAACGGGTCTTATCGCGATATTCTTTTTAACGAGGTAAACAGGTACCTACTTGTTTCCCGACGTTTCGACCGCCTTGCAGCGATCGTGGTCACGGGAGGACTGATGACAGCTCAGCGACGTCTTCGTAAAGTGCGGGTCTGTGCATCTACCCTCACTTGGTCTTCACAATTTTTATAAATGTCACTGTCGGTACTTCTACACACAACACTAAGGACGTCTACACACTGGCGGACCTCGTCGGACGACCGGCGTTGCTTGCACTTGCTAATGACTGGATTCCAAGTTGTAGGCAGTCGGTATCCATCCTCTCTGTTGAAATTTTTATATTTCCTGATTTCAACCGCTTCACGTACTATTCTGGAGTAATAGTAACGATCAGAGGAAAGAACCTGTGGCTTGTGTAGTTGAATCCAGTGGTTTGGACCAGCCTCCAGCAAATGCTCAGCCCTCAGTCATGCTAAGACCCGCTTCGATAGTGTTTTAGAATGTGTACAAATCGCGAAAGTTTAAAAAGTTTAATTGCAAAAAACACGTATCCAATATTTTTCGATAATCTAACTGACGGACTAAACAGAATCATATTTTTTTGAGTCAGCCCGATCCCCTATTGTGGGTGAGTTCACAAACATTTAAACTCACATATACAATGTCCAGACCCGAAACAACGATCTGTAGGCCATACTGACCTGTAGGACTGACCTGTTGGTCTAGTGGTTAGTGACCCTAACTGCTATGCCGGAGGTCGTGGGTTCGATTCCCACCCAGGACAAATGTTTGTGTGATGAGCACGATCATTTGTTCTGTGTCTGGGTGTAATTTATCTATAACTAGCTGACCCACGCAACTTTGTCTGCGTCTCTATATATAACTTATAACTTTCCTCGATAAATCAACTATCCAACCAAAATTATTAAGTTAAATCAAACAAACAAAAAAATTTATCTTTCCTCTTTATAATATTAGTTAAGATTATACTAAAATGAGAATGACTATAAATATCTCTTACTGTTAAATATACGATGTCGATAACACCCTGTACTTGTAAACATTATTTTGTTTGAATTTGAATTTCCCGGAGGCCAGCCAGAATCCCCCGTACCTACATTGCGACGCAACCCGCATAATTATTTTTCAGCGCGGGTATTTTTACATTGCGATATCTTCTAAGATATTTGTTTAAACTGTATAGAGTTAAGAGCACAAATATTCTATATTAAATTTCCGTTCTAATGAATACATTTATTTAGATATAGATTAATACCTTATGGGTTAAATAAGCTTCGCAAAAACGAATCATTTTTAACCTAACATTTTAATAGTAAAAAATGGTTACAGTGAGTCAATCTTAAAAGATAGACAGATGCTGTCGCGGACTTTTTTTTAGAACTTTTAAAGACGAATAATTACTTCATACATGATATTCTCGTAACTTAAACCGTTTTCGCAGCGCACGCAACGGAAGCTCTCCAGAAAGGAATGTTCTTTTCCCGTTTTTGCAACATTTCTCATTTATGCTCCGCTCCTATTGGTAGTAGCGTGATGTTATATAGCCTATAACCTTCCTCGATAAATGAACTATCCAACACAAAAAAAAAATTCAAATCCAACCAGTAGTTCCAGAGTTTATCGCGTTCAAACAAACAAACTCTTCAGCTTTATAATATTAGTATAGATGTATGTATTTAGAAATATATAAGTATGTTTATCAGTTGTCTAGTACCCATAACACAAGCTCTGCTTAGCTTGGGACTAGATGGCGTTGTGTGATAGTTGTGGAATATATTATTATTGTTCTTCCAGCTAAAACACTAGGAAGTGTCGAAGGGTGGGCGTTTCGGTGGACTGACTCTTGTAAAATTTGACATTCAAAAGGGCTGATTTGTCAGCCTAATTTGAATAAATTATTTTTGATTTTAATTTAGTTGAAATAATTTTGTTTTCATTTATTTTGTATTTTTTTAAAACATTGCCCCACGCTATTAATTTCTCCTGTATCGTAAACCGATTTAAAAATACACTAATAAAGTGTAAAATAACTTTACCTTCCGAAGTACAGTCACATTTTCACAAATCGCATTTTCTCATGCAAAAATTATTTGTATATCCAAAGAAATCACTACATAGTATAAAATAAAGTCGCTTTCTCTGTCCCTATGTCCCTTTGTATGCTTATATCTTTAAAACTACGCAACGGATTTTGATGCGGTTTCTTTAAATAGATAGAGTGATTCAAGAGGAAGGTTTATATGTATAATAACAACCATTTGCACCCGTGCGAAGCCGGGGCGGGTCGCTAGTACACACGGCTACACATCAAGCTATACAAAACCAGTATAATCTGATCGTTCATTGTGCGAAAAGATCTAGTAAAGTGAGGCCAAGATTAACTGGTTTTGTATAGCTTGATGTGTAGCCGTGTGTACTATAATAATTGGCGAAGCATACTTTATCTGAGACATCCGTGATTTTTTCTCCATCCTGATTCTGTATTTCTATAATCTTCTACATTATTTTCAGGAAACATGTGAGTTCCAAATCGACGAGATCTTCCATGTGGGCGACAACTCTGGTCCAGTTGTGGGAGGTCTTCTAACGAGAGGACAGCTGTATGAGGGAGACAGCGTTATTATTGGTAAGAGAGTTTCTGTTGCACTAATCTAGCTGATGCCCGTGTCTTCGCCCGCCTGTAAATGACGATTTTCCATACAAACTTTGCCCCCATTTTTCACCTGGGCCCATTGATATAATAAAACCCAAGATACACACTCCGCGTCTCAAAACCGTCCGCTTAAAATGAGTTCACAATGAACTCATTTCAAATAGTCTCGCGTCGCTCGCGTCTCTGCACGGTCGTACAAAATACTTTTTATATTGCTTTTTATAACTGCATTGTAAAAGGAATCTGCTTATGGTTGAATTTGCCAAAAAAATATGTTTATAGTGACGATAACTACATGTAGTAGTGCGTGTATTGGTGAGTGTTTGGCGACAGCTTCGACTGTTTGTTTTGTTCGAGACTGTGCATCTAGGGTTTTATTATATCAATGCCTGGGCCCTTGGAGAATGAATTTAGAAAAATCATTTCTTAGTGGATGCCTACGTTATAAGAGGCTCCTAAGTTAGTAGGTTAGTTAAACAGGGCGCTATGTTATACCGCGAGGAATACAAATGTGTAATTTTATATAAATAGTATTGCCTATTAAAATTCTAAATGAATTTGTGATTTAAATATTCGTTAACAGTCAGGGCCTGATTTAGAGTTCTGACCGCCCTAGGCTAACTATGAATACGCGCCCCCAGCCTGACCTGTCCTACCTTTTCATACAGGTGCAACTAATTAAATTACAAGTACAGAAGAGAGCTTACGTAATCTTTTTTTATTGGCGGGTGGGAAATCATCAAATAACCCCTCCCGCTCTTGGGCAGAGCGAAGGGAGTGTCAAACTTCTACTGACTAAAAACCACCCATCATGTTCCTTCTTAGCCCTTTATGTCGAGTCCGCGGTATCTCTTGCGAACAACCGGCAGCTCCAACGGCCCTTGCGCGCGCGCGCGTGGAATACGAACGCGCCGTCGACACGGTCTGTCGCCCTCTCCACGACTATCGCAACCCCGCGTGTCATATTGTCGGCCGCCGCCTTAATGCGACCCCCCCTGTCCCAACACAAGATCATCAGCGTAGCAAACTACGCTGACGCCAGTGACGCCGCTAGGGAGGTCGGAATGCAGCACGCAGTCGTAACCGATGTTCCACAGGGGAGGCCCCAGAACCGATCCCTGCGGAACACCGCACGACATCTCTTGCCGGTTCCATTGTCCGTCTTGACCAGGATAGATGACAGCCCTGTCTGTCAAATAGTCCCCGACTACACGACGAAGGTAGGCCGGCACCCGGTGATACCGGAGTGCCTCCCTAATGCATGGTGTTGAAAGCGTTGGCGATGTCGAGAGACACCGCCAAGACCACACCGCCCCGAGAGACCGCAACCCCCTGGTGAGGGCTCTCACGCGCATGATGGCACCCACCGTCGAGTGCCTCTTGCGAAAACCAAACTGGTGTTCCGCAAAATTCGGGCCCGTTCCCTCAAGGTGCTCGGCGAGGCGGTTTGTAATTATGTACTCTTTTTAAGAGCTTGCCCACCTCGTCGAGTAGCACAATGGGCTGGTATGCGGACAGCGAGTCCGCAGGGCGCCCCGGCTTCTGAATGTGAACCAGCTTCCCCGTCTTTCAACGAAGCGGGAACTGGTCTCTTTCCAAGCACGCGCTTAATAACCCCTCCAGTCGGGGCCCAAGAGCCTCTGAGGCCAGGACCCAGGCTTTGCCTTTACCGAGACCGCTCTTTTTCTCACTCAATCCACCTGTCCTACCTCTCATACGTGTCAAATGGAATGAAAGAAAGAAACAACAAATAGCGGAAAAAACCAGTTTAAACTTGTTGTGGAACGAAAGAGGCGCGCGCGTGGCGCGGCCGGGCGCGGGGTTGGGGTGCGGGGCTGCGGCGCTCACGTGCTCATTTAATTTTTTAACACACGTATTTTCCCAAACGCCGCCCCCTAGGTCCTTGCGCCCTAGGCTCTAGCCTTATTAGCCTGTGGGTAAATCAGGCCCTGTTAACAGTGTAAAATATTAACATGTATCACTTAGAAATGATTTTCATTTGAATTTTTAACCGACTTCAAAAAAGGAGGAGGTTCTATGTTCGTGTGTATGTATTTTTTTCCATCGCAAATTTTTTTTTGCTAATACAGTTTTACATTCTTCTTCTTTTCTAGCTTTCTTAGCCCCTTGTGTCGAGGCCGCGGTATCTCTTTCAAATAACCCGCGGCTCTGACTGGTGCATGTACTCACTTGAGATTTGAGTCGTCCATGTACCCCCATCTATACTTCTATACTAATATTATAAAGAAGTAAAGTTTGTGTGTTTGTTAAATTGTAAGGGGGTAATCTCGGGATCTACTGAACCGATTTTAAAAATTCTTTCACCAATAGAAAGCCACATTATTGCTGAGTGTCATAGGCTACTTTTTATCCCTGTATTCCCACGGGAACGGGATCTACGCGGGTGAAACCGCGGGACGTCCGCTATACTAGTGCGCGCGGAACTAGTTGGCCGCTCCTTAGGCAAGTTTTTGTTTTTTATTTAAGTATTCTTTTCAATAAATTGAACAATTATTGTTCACGATATCTCGAGATTGGTCATCACTGTATAATTATAGTCTCCTGTGCATTGCGAGCTGTAGGCAACCCGCTCCCTCACCCCTGTCGCCACCTAAGGCGCGGCCAACTAGTTCCGCAAGCACTATAGTCTGATAAATTTTAGTTAATTTTAGTAATGTTTAAGTTAGTCATTCCATATTTCTCCCTCAGGCCCTCTAGAAGACGGTTCGTTCGCCCACACAGCAGTCCGCAGCATCTACCGCAACCGTGCGCCGTGCGGCTGCGTGCGCGCGGGGCAGTGCGCCAGCGTGGGGCTCCAACACGGCGCCCCACGCCCCGGCATGGTGCTGCTGGCGCCTCCGCCCCTACCTGCTACCAGACCCGTGTTTTGTGCCTGTGTACATGCTGATGTATGTTGATTTTTTGTTTTTATTCTTTACTGACTGACTTCGTGAGCGCAGAATTTAGCCTCAAACCTCAGAATACAGAAAGAACCAGAAGCCGTAAGCGCGCTTATTACTGAAGCGACAAAAACTACTCCTAAACAGAGTAGTTTGACACGCAGCCGCTCAGTTACTCTTCGAACGTCGTAGCGCGCAATGTGTTTTACCGGTGTCCAATTAATAGCTATTTATTCACCAAGGGGAGTAAGGCACAGATTTCTAATCGAGGGTGCATTTGAGGCCCGACGCGAAGCGGAGGGCCGTGAACCACACGAGTTTAGTAATCTGTACTTACCCTCGAGTGAAATATACTGCTTTATACTACACTTAGCTTGTTTTTCACTTTTCCACTGCATAAATATTTCATATTCCTTCATATATTTCATCTTGGATTTTCCAGGCAAGAGATTACTAACAATGTCTTTAGCATCTGCTATTATGTCAGGTGGAGTTGTTGTTAATAAATTGCTATCATTGTCACTCATTTTAACTTGTGATTTACACCGCCAAACTTTAAAATTTACCAAGAAAATTGTTTCTACAAAATACGTCAACCAACAATAAGTTCTTTTTTTTTCTTTAAATTTTAGCACGTCAAACAATTTTCACGCCAAAAGACGTTAAGCCGCGTCCCCACTAGAGCCGCACGGCACGCGAAGCCGAGCCGTGCGGCTTTGTGTGGGGACGCGGCTTTAGAGAAGGTAAAAAACGCCCCGTTTCGCAGGTTCCAACTTATTCGCGTGTTAAAGCGAGAGAGTGTTATAAATAATAATAATAATAATAATAATAATAATAATAATATTCCACAACTATCACACAACGCCATCTAGTCCCAAGCTAAGCAGAGCTTGTGTTATGGGTACTAGACAACTGATAAACATACTTATATATTTCTAAATACATACATATTATAGATAAATTACACCCAGACACAGAACAAATGATCGTGCTCATCACACAAACATTTGTCCTGGGTGGGAATCGAACCCACGACCTCCGGCATAGCAGTTAGGGTCACTAACCACTAGACCAACAGGCCAGTCAAATCTCTCGCTCTATCGCATATAGGTTTGAAGTTTTCCGGCCCTACCGGAATGTAGAATGTATGCTACCTGCTTTAAAAGTTCTAGTGGCCAGTACTTTTTATGGTAAAATTAAAAAACTAAATCGTTTGATTACCAACGTCATCAAGTCTTTAAAAAAAAAAAAACGAAACGCGTTAGTAATGAATCCATTATTACCCTGATTTTCAGGGCAGTAATGAAATTCCATACAATATAACTGCCTAGATTTTTGAGAAGGTTTAATGAACAGCTTTCAACCCGTATAGTGGGGTAGTATTGGTACACTTACCAAGCAAGTGTAGTATAAATTAAATTATGCCGTCTTGTGTCGTTCCCACCTGTAAAAATGCAGCGGGGCTAAAAAATAAACAGGATGGGATCACATTTCACATTTAAGTAGCGCATTCACTAATCACCTTATTTTATTATTGAATAAATTGTTCAGTTTTTAATTGTCATAGATATTAATGCATCCATTTTGTTAGTGTTGCCAATATACTAGTTTTGATTTTCCCTTCTTTTTATTATTACCTACTGAGGGCTTATAATTTGGTGTAGTAGGTATAATAATACCTTTAGAAAAGTATTTTAACCGACTTTACAAAAGAAAGGTTATTGCCCGTATCTATGTATGTATTTATGGTATTGTTAGAATTGCATAACATTCATATTATGTGCTATGTTAGTCTATTATGATTGCGTAACTTTACATTTGTGGTGTGTCTGAGAGAGGAAGCCCCCCCCCCCTTCTTCTCTCACACGCATGTATTAAATTATGTTAAAATTAAATTATCTAAACCGTTTTTTATTTGGATCTTCTCTATTTCTTAAGATTTTCAAGTACATATTATTACTTAGAAATGGACAATTTTGATTTAATAATATCATATCTCTAATACACTCAACGGTTACCCCAAAAACGGGCAAATAATGTCTGAGCTTGCCACATTACGCGGGTGGGAAGTGAGGCGGGCGGGGGACGCTTGTTTTGTATTTGGATTCAGCGTGCGGCTTGCAATGACAGTTGAACGCGGCTTCTGGTTCTTTCTGTATTCTGAGCCTCAAACCTTCGCCGATGAATGGTCATTACAAAACAAAAATAATTCTTATTCTTATGCTTTATTGCACACATAAAATAACAAATATAAACATAAATTACAAAGCTTATGTACAACCAGAATTGAATAATTATTTAATTCCAACCAAAAAAAAAAGATTAGCGCGTTCAACCAAATAAACAAACAATCTCTTCACGTTTATAAAATGATCGCAATGACGTGGAGAACAAGTATCTGTCGTCTTCGTTAAAGGTAGTTGTACAGCCTTTATACCTATATTATATAGTATAAGTTAGTTATAAATAAATAAAATAAATATATGCATATACACAACACTCCTTTCAGCGTTCAATTTCGAAAACGATGCACAAAACTTCATGTATGTTTATCTAATAAGTGACTCTCTTTAATCCACAGATAAAACAACTAATCGAACAAAATCTAGCGGAAAAGACGAAAAACCGTAAAAATGTGCGAAGGAAAAACAAGAACCTCCTTCGAGATATCGAAACAGCTGAAGATTGTTTGACAAAAGACATTAGTGATGAAATTGATGATACGAACATATATGACAACGGTGAAGAAGAGGGTGATGAGACAAAGTGTGATGATTGCGGGTGTACTGATAAAGTGATGCTGGAAGATCCTAATGATCCGCGGGGGTGTATATATTTTCAGGTTAGTGCTGTTATAATTAGTGTATAATGTCCCACTGCTGGGACTCTGGATTCAAAATCAAAGCATTTATTTCAAGTAGGCCAGTTACATGCACTTTTGAATGGTCGAAACCAGTACAATGAAATATAGCTAGTCTACAGGCATAAAAACTGCGAAAGTACTGTAGTTGCCCAAATGCCCATTCCCTTTCGTAGATATCTATGAAGAAGAACGGGCAAGAAACTCCATGAACACTCTTCTAAATCGAAAATTAGATAGGGTGTGGGAGGCTGTAATATACCACGAGGTTTCAGTGTGTGTGCCAGGCCAGACTATACCTATGTAGATGTACAATCATCGGCACGATTCTTGAGCACTGACTCAAAAGTGAGTTATTGGGTCCCTTTGGTGGTATGAAGTGAGGAAAGTGCAGTGATTGGCCCGTAGCGCATCGCGTCATAGCCGTCACTCGGGATGTGTTCTTTACTCCTGCTGCACTTACCTCACGACGAATCACTACATAGTATAAAACAAAGTCGCTTTCTCTGTCCCTATGTCCCTTTGTATGCTTAAATCTTTAAAACTACGCAACGGATTTTGATGCGGTTTTTTTTAATAGATAGAGTGATTCAAGAGGAAGGTTTTAATACCGGGTCACTAGTAAATAATAAACGGGTGTGCGTTTTGTCATGAAGTGTACAATGTGCACAGCAATCCCCACTCTTCCGCCGAGCGCTCAAGAACCATGCCGGTATCTGTATACTAGTTTTGTTTTGGTAGTTTTTGTTGTACCACGTCTGCTGCTTGTGCTTTTTCTCGTTAATTCGCAAGGATGCTACCAAATTACCTACACTTAAATACGGAACCCAAAAACGACGAACTACCATAAATAGGGTTGCTAACTTGAGGTAGCATACGCTCTGAACTAAAATCACAATCGTCAACAATCACTGCACTTATAATTCTCAATAATTTAACCAAATAGCTCACATAATAATTATCTAACCTAAAGTGTGTGTCACCATCAGCCTATAATGTTCCCACGTGCGGGACTCAGGCCTCCTCTCTAGGAGAGGGATGGGCTATAATCCACCACGCGGGCCCAGTGCGGTGCAGTAGATGTCACATGTCTATGAATTTTTTGGTTCTAAGACATGCCGGTTTCCTCACGATGTTTTCCTTCACCGTTTTGAGAGCAGCGGTGATGATATAAATTACACAAAGTAATGCGCCTGCCTGGGTTCGAACCCACGACCTACTGTTCGTAAGTCGGGGCCGACACCACTGGGCCACCGCTGCTCCAATAGTGTGTGTAAATAATAATATTGTTTGTTCCAGGCATCAGTGCAAGTACTGCGGCACTCGACCGTGATATACCCGGGTTTCCAATGTACCGTACACGTGGGGAATGTCAGGCAGACTGCTATTATAGAGGTGAGTACATCATCATCATCATCATTTCAGCCAAAAGACGTCTACTGCTGGACTAGGCCTCCCACAGGTGTCGCCACATTGACCGGTCCCGTGCGTCTCGCATACAGCGGATCCCTGCGACTTTTACTAGGCATTTGGGCCACTTAGTGAAATACATAATAATCGATGTAATGTTCTTCCCGTTAAAGCGATCGCCTTTTTGTCCTGGACCATAGAACCTTCTAGTTACGGAAATATGCAAGGTTCCAACCTTTTCACAAGTTTATTTAAAAGTTTTTAGGTTAAAACTTTATTTTAAATACGTCGCTAAGATCGCTTGTGTGTGCCAATAAAAACATAGCGGTTCAAATCCTTAGAAATATATATCTTATAGAATACCTACTAGCAGCCAAACCCGGCGTTGCTCGGGTTTCACCTTTCAAGTCCATTCATTTCATCAGTTGCAACACTTTTTCACATTTTCGCCACCCACAACCGCGACCAAACTTCCTTACTTTCACCAGGAGACCAAAGGGGAGATGATTGGAGTTGGTGGTCATAGAGAAAACCCTGTCTTCCCGTCCTAACATTAGCATTTTAAATATAGACATTTAGATTGTGTCAACAAAAAACAAATTTCTAATTTTCTTAGCCGGGCCCAGTGATGGTTTGAGGGCAACTAACAGCTGATGCTCTATTATGATGTCTTGTGGCAACTTAATATTGTAGCATCATTATTTCGAGGAAAAAAGTCCAATCCTACTTTTTTTCTCGAAATAAATACATATTTTAATATTGTATGTTTAACTTTGCATATTGGTTACAGCTTCAGCTTTTTAACCTGCATTGTATGTGATTTAATTTGACTGCTGTGTGATTTGTTTGTGGCTACTAACCAACTAACTAATATGGGGAAATGTAAATTTAATGAGGACTGGCTTAATAAAAAAGATAAAAATGGACACTTTATATCTGAATGGGGAAAAAGGAATGGTGAAAATGAGGTTTTTTGTTGTGTGTGCATGAATTTTTTTTCAATTCCCCATGAAACTTTTATTTTAAGTTAGTTCAGATGGTCAGTAAAAGTCAGTTTTTTTAGATTTCAGGTCAGTAAAATCAGTATGTTTGAACACTGAACCTGTTTCGACCCCTGTAATTGAGTTAAATCTACATATATATCTTCCTAATATTGTTCCACTTTTTAATACTGACTAAAAACCAAACCCATGTTCCTTCTTCGCCCTTGTGTCGGAGCCGCGTTAACCTTTCGATAATCCACAGCCCCGACAGGCGTTGGCCCTTGTAGATCGCTATAATAGGGATGTTGACTGACTAAAAAAAAAACATGATTCTGTTTAGTCCGGCTGTTAAATTTTCGAAAAATGTTGGAAACATGTTTTTTGCTTTATCAAATTAATTAAAATTGACGAAAATAAAACGTGTCAAATATCATGAGAGCTTGTGACGTCACTTTCTGGTAAAAACTGTACGAAACTGTGACGTCACACTCCTTGTCGAAGCACTGTATTATCTTCATTTTTTGTTTACGTGAAAATAGAAAAAATATGTATCCAATATTTTTTGGAAATCTATCTGACGGACTAATCAGATTTATTTTTGTCAACTACCCTATTAAAAAAATAAAAGATAAATAAAACCTTTAATAATTAATTATCATCATTTTAATGTTGTCCTTATAACTCCAGGGTATAATGTCTCTCCACAACGTGCTGAGAGCTGACGAGACAGCATCAGTTCTGTTCCGGTTCGTGCGCTGTCCGGAGTACCTCGTGCGAGGTCGGCGACTGCTGTTCACGGCTGGGCTTGGCACCAGGTCAGTTTGTTTATTAGTTTATCCATACTTCCATCCATACTAATATTATAAATGCGAAAGTAATTCCTTCTGTCTGTCTGTCTGTTACTCTTTCACGTCTAAACGGCTGAACGGATTTTGATGAAATTTGGTACAGACATAGTTTGGAACTTGAGAAAGGACATAGGATAGTTTTTTTTTTTTTTTTTCGCGAGATAAACCAAAAATCTGCCGGAAGTCACTATTCCACGCGAACGAAGTCGCGGGCAAAAGCTAGTTTAGTATAATTATGCGAAACCTGAAAACATGAAAAAAAATTTATCACGTTACACCAAGTATTTTCTAGAAATTATAGTGGAGTGCCGTAAGACGTACCTAAATATTGTAAAACCTCGGAATCCAGGGCCGGTCGAAGAATCTTCATAAAAAAAAAATTGCTTACTCATCTTTTTTAGGGTTCCGTAGTCAACTAGGAACCCTTATAGTTTCGCCATGTCTGTCCGTCCGTCCGTCCTCGCTTAATCTCTGTGACCGTTAGCACTAGAAAGCTGAAAGGTACCAATATGTGTATCAATCACGCCGACAAAGTGGTAAAATAAAAATTGGAAAACTAATAAGTAAAGTGGGATGTGATTTTTTTTTTAATTTCAACCCTAACGTGTGATATATTGTTGGAAAGGTATTTAAAAATGAATAGGGGTTTACTAAAATCATTTTTTGATAATGTCAATAATTTCGGAAATAATCGCTCCAAAAGTAAAAAACAATGTGTCCCCCCTCTAACTTTTTAACCATAACTTTAGAAAATATGAAAAAAATCTGAAAAGTAGAACTTTATAAGGACTTTCTAGGAAAATCATTTTGAACTTGGATGGAAACAACAGATGGAAACAGCAGTTAACCAATATAATTTGGTCCCTGAATAGTATGAGCGCCTATACAATCCAGAGGTCAAGTTTCATTGGCCCGTCGAAGAAATTGTATAAATTATAGCATACCGTTTTGGTACGGAAACCTTCATGTGCGAGTCCGACTCGCACTTGGCCAGTTTTTTTTTATTACCACTACTTACTGAAAAATAAGAGGGACAAGGGAAAAAATGTTTAAAGCTAATAAATAATATAACCCATAAATAATATTTGCAGAAGGGATGACCCTTTGATGACAAGCTCAGAAGAAGAGCATTTACAATTTTAATTTATGCTCCGCTCTTATTGGCCGAAGCGTAAAGTTATATAGCCTAAAACCTTCATCGATAAATGGACTATCCAACACAAAAATAGTTTTTCAATTCTAACCAGTAGCTCCAGAAATTAGCGCGTTCAACCAAACAAACAAACAAACTTATTTAATACTAGCTGACCCACGCAACTTCGTCTGCGTCACATAAATATAGCTATAACCTATCTCGATATATCGACTATCCGACGTAAATTAAGCTAAATCGTAACAATAAAAAAATCTTATCTTTCCTCTTTATTAAAATAGTTTATATGGTTTAGATTAGCTTAGATTATGTTAAAGTGTGAATTACTATAGGTACCTCTTACTGTTAATTATACTTTAACACTCTGTACTTACCTACATTGCGACGCGCGAATTATTTTGCCGCGCGGATATTTTTACATTGCGATATCTTCTAAGATATTTGTTTAAACTGTATAGAGTAAAGGGCACAAATATTCTATATTAAATTTCCGTTCTAACAAACACATTTATTTAGATATAGATTAATACCATATGGATTAAATAAGCTTCGCAAAAAATAATTCATTTTAACCTAAAATTTTAATAGTAAAAAAGGGTTACAGTGAGACAATCTTAAAATATAGACATATGGTGTCGCGGACTTTTTTTTAGAACTTTTAAGGAGAAACAATTCCTTTATACATGATATTTACGTAACTTTAACCGTTTTCGCAGCGCACGCAGCGGAAGCTCTCAAAAAGGAAATACCTTTTCCCGTTCTTGTAACATTTTTCATTTATGCTCCGCTCCTATTAGCCATAGCGTGATGTTATATAGCCTAAAGCCTTCCTCGATAAATGGACTATCTAACACAAAAAGAATTTTTCAATTCTAACCAGTAGTTCCTGAGTTTACCGCGTTCAAACAAACAAACAAACTCTTCAGCTTTATAATATTAGTATAGATAGATACCGTTCTAATATATATTTTTCTTTTTATTACAGAGGCATCGGTCGGATCACTCAAGTCTTCCCCTACATACCTTGAACAACTCCGTACATTAATTCACTATTAGTCATGCTATCTCTGTCACACTGTATTTGAAAGACAGAGACAAAATATTCACTACAAAATCACTCTTGGTACACAAATGAAATTCAACCTTAAGAAGTTATTTATAGAGTGGAAAATGCTTTAAATTCAAAATCACCGGTAGTAAAACTTTACAGGTGAAGTGACTGCTGGGGATGATATTCTGGGTTCGATTCCCGGGTCAAGCAAAGTGTTATTGGATTTTTCATTAGGAATTTCTCAGTAGCAGCCACGGAGTTTGTGTCCGGTTTGATGGCAATAGGTTCGCCCCCTATTACATATTTTTTTGAATATCACATGTGTACCAAAAGTTTTAAAACTAAATGTTGTTACAGTAGTATCATAGTAATTTTCCAATTTTTAACAATGCACATTTTTAATACAATATTAAAAGAATTTTGTAATATTTTGCAAAGATTTAAACCGTTAGATGGGCACTCACTATTTTAGGTCACGAAAGTGTTTACAGTTTTTTTTTTTAACCTACTTACCAAAAAGGAGGATGTTCTCAATTCGATTGGTAGTTTTTTTATGTATGTACACAGGTTACGCTGAGATTTATGATCCGATTTACGTGATTCTTTTTTAGTTTGATGCAGAACAGTTGCCATTTGGTCCCATTTTTTTTTCTTTTGTGTTCTACCTTATGGCAATCCGTTTAGAAAACAATAAGCCACCCTTTTGTTCAATTTCCCATCTGGCTTTTTATGTTTTTTAGAGTTCTTTTCCTTTTCCGAAAATTCTTACTCTTTATGCGAATCTACAGATTAATTTGAGACAACAAGACACGAGATTCAGAATAAAAGAGTTTTTATTCGTGTATTACCGATTGACAATTGTCACGGTGGTAGAGCGAATCTATCGGTTTAAATCTTTGATTTTCTCGGGTATTAGACAGTACTTTTATAATACACAAATAATCAATATAATTATATACAAATATATATATACAAATATATAGCTTTGACGATTCTTATACTCACATACATAGGTATAGAGGAATTTAGCAAAATTTTGTGGTAGTATAGAACAATTTTTGCTTGGATAAGTAATAAAAATAAGATTTTTACCAATATATGCCTCATTGTCTATACTCCATTTACTATAAGATTAGAATTTAAAGTTAAGTGTTTTTACTTCTATACCGTAGGCATAAGGATGGCATTAAAAGCATAAAGAATGTTACAATACCGACTGTTTACTGCAGCTACATTTTGTCTTGCTGTCAACGTAATAGAGTTCACAATCGGTTGAACGGACTGTAAAAACGGTTAACTTAAAATTCTAATCTTATAGCAAATGGAGTATAGTGGTCGCAAGCCAAGAAATATTAATTTCCGTGGTTACCTTGGCGCTTTCACCTTAAGGCGCTAATAA